>JAPEVW010000164.1:0-105919 GCA_027921565.1 Artemia sinica
TAATGATAAAAGTAAACAACGATTTATCGAATATAAAGCAGAATTATTTAGCAAACATGGAGGTAATTAGGGAGGGGGGTGTACGATCTTTCTCTAATATGTCTTGTTTTTTTTTTCCACACGATTCACCTTTTTGTTATTTTAAGGTGCCCCATTTAATGAATTTCAACTTACAAGCAGGGGTGCTGATTGGGCATCTGTCAACTAGATTTTAAATTAATACATTTTAGGTTTTTTTATTGAAAAAACAACAAACAAAAAAATATCTTGTGGCAACACATATAAACTAAAAAATAACTTACTTGTGCCATAGATCTCAAGGTCATCGATTTGGGATTTTTGCAAGGATCAACTGCCTTGGACGATCCTGAAGTGGCCAATTGCCGGTAGGATTCTATCACAGCAAGGATTTCCATACGCTGAGCCGGTCTGTTGAGATACCCAACTGCCCAATCACGGGGAGTTCTTCCGAACTCGTCTCTTCGCCTCAGGTCACCACCAGCTTCCACAAGATATGTGAGTATACGAGGGGAGCCACCGAAACATGCTCCATGCACTGGGGTGTATCTAAAGAACTGTCCACAGCCTTTATTAGGGTCTGCCCCAAGCTGTAGTAATTTTACCAATGTCTTTTCACTACCCGAGAAAGCGGCCACAAATAAGGCAGTTTGGTTGAGTTTATTTTTTATATCAACTGGTACGCCCTTCTTCACTATAAACTCTTCGACCTTTTCCACTTTGTCATCTATGACGTAGACGTGGAGAGCCTCTGAGGCATTAGCCGTCTCTAAGTTGGACACTCGTGTGGGTATTATGCAGGGCGGTGAGGAAGAGTTGTACATCTTTCTTCCACTAAACAGAGACAAAACTTAGCTTCTGCTAAAAAAAAAAGCAAAACCAAAAGATCGACAGCAACTTTCCTAAGAATTCTAAGTAAGATCCAAGTTGTATAGAATTATATAAAAAGGGTAAAGGCTGCGGCACTAGATCCTTAAGGTCCCAATCGGCGGTGCTGATCTAAGCTTCAAGGCCCCTAAGCAAGGAAGTGCAATGGGGGGATGGGAGCCAGCCATCTTGTGCTTTCGCACACCCGTCCTGTTTACTTTCCCCAGATTTCTCCAGGTACCCATTTAGATCTGGGTCGACTCTGTTGAACTTAAAGAGTCACGCCACTGACCCCCGTCCCAAACCAAATAATTTACAGAATAGCCAGGAAGTCGTTTCGGAGAAGGCCAGGAAGAATCTAAGTTTACAATAGAATTGCTTTAAATTCTGAAAAAAGAAAAATTCCCAAGGAAAGAGCGATATTAAACTTAAAAGTATTAAGTAAGCGTATAAGTAAAGAGCCATAGGCCTATTAAAATCAAAAACAAGCAGAAAGAGAATCAACTGGTAGATCAAACTAAAAAGAGAGAAATTAATATGAATTAACGGATATTAATAAGATATAAAGATAAAATTAATTATCAAGTCAAACTTAGAATGAACAGAAACTATCTCAGGTAAGAGATAGGATACCATGCAAGATCCTGGTTCAAAGAAGGTGCAACATGCTCACATTTTCTATAAACATGAATATGAAGAATGGTCCAAATGCACAATTTATGGTTTTTTGCCCTCGGGGATACCTCTGGCAAGTTCCCCTGTACGCAAATTTGATGCACCTTCCGATAACTCTGACTAAAACTACAAACTCGAAATTTGGATACATGTAGGATACATCATTCCCTACTACCTATGTTAGTCCTGTGGCATTAATTCTGAAAACGAGTAGCAGTAGTAATTACATATTGAATTTGCCCACTTTACGTTCCCTGGCAGTACGCCCGCGTACAAACAGGTTTTCTAGTAGTTACAGGTCATTACACTCATTTGCCAAGAGGAACTGCGTGTATGACTTGATTGGTGATTAGGATTTGAATACATAAGGAATAGTTTCTGACATGGCAGTACGCCCGCGTACAACAGGTTTTTTCAGTAGTTCAGGTCATTACACTCTTTGCCAAGAGGAAACTTGATTGGTGATTAGGATTTGAATATAAGGAATAGTTTTCTTTACAATTCAAATTGGATTCAAAGAGAATAGTTTTTATTTGAGAGGATATTAGTGGAGAAAAAAAAATGAGTGGTGCATTTACACTATTGGAGATTAATGATGGAACCGACAGCAGCAGCAGCAACGATATACGAGTACCTAATGTAGCTGTGGAAATAACTGCTGGCTGTAGACTATGTCTTGAATGGGACACTATGTATGCTAGATATGTGATATCATTAAGCAAATTTAAGCAGGAGGAGCAGCTGTGTTTTGCTGGAAAAGTAAATATTCTCCATATAAATAAACTTCGGTCAGCATTAGATGTTCTATCGAAATATATTGATGAGAACAAAATGCATCAGTGAATATTATTATTATTGTAATTATGTTCAATAAAACTGTTTCTAAATCAATGGTATTTTTTCTTTTTTTTTCTATAGTAGACTAGCGTATATTTTGAGTACAAAAAAGAGATTCTGATTAGTCTGAAGTTGGTTGTGAGAGAGTTAGGACTCTAAAAAATGGATAGATTCGAGAAAGATCGAATCATGAGGAATCTAGTTCTTATGGAAAAACGTTTGATTCTAGATGATGATTTTCTAGAGTTGTCTATTCAAAGGAAGATATTTTCTCGGGGAATGCTTGTCGATATAATGAAAACTGATTCTCCATCATTAGACTATTGTATGAAGCTTCTACATCGTGGTCCAAATGCATTTACACAATTTATTGATATATTGATCACGACACAGCAAAATGATATTGTGGATATGCTTTTAAACATTAGTTTTTAGAAATTTAGGACTTTTTTCATAAGAAAGATGGTGCTCAAGGATGATTTACTCCTCTCTCTCTCTCTCTCTATCTCAGACAATTTTTTTGATGTTGCTAGCTCAGTTTCATTGTGGCAGTGAGAGCGTCAAACACATGACAAAATGTTCCATACATGCCCACTATGTATGTACTCACTGGGCAGTTGGTCATCATGTGAGAATTGCACAATGATTGAGGAGTATGATGAAAAGTGTAGATTATGCAACCCGTGTAAATTGCATAGAGGATATGCTGTACAAATTAAAGGTTGTAATTCCTGTCTTGAAGAGGTGTGTGACTCTCATCCTAGAGGCCACCTATGCTCCAATTGTCATTATGAAAAATGTAAGCAGTGGGAGAGTACATATCCCGGTATGATTGGAAAGAATCCTAACCGTGATTTTAGTTTATTGCTACGAGATTGGTATCGTCGTGGTTTTAGATTGTTCTGGGAGGAGGAACCAGGTCAACGATTCAACTGTTGGAACAACAAGAGAATATGGTTTCTACGTCATTGCTGTGAAGACACTGGGTGTTATGATTATAAGCCCACTGATTTTTATTTGGCAGTGACAGAATGTGATTCGACACTTGAGGACACTGTTTGTGAAATTGCTTCAAATACACAAATTGAAACATGTGAATTCTATAGAATGAATGCGAATAGTATCATTGACTATACAAAGAGATATGACAAGAGTGAAGTCACACTCTACTGTAGAAAATGTGACCCTGACATTGCAGTACATCAGAATCAGTACACTGTGAATTCAAATAATCTACCTGCACTAGTTGTTGTCGACAAATACCTAGTAGTGGATGAAATCTAAAAGAGTAGAAAAGTCGTTTTATCATGTATATAATTTTTTTTTTTTTTTTATTAATAAACAATTTCACATACATCTTTAGAACATTTTATTCTTAGGGCACTAAAATCAATATTAAATACACTTGTAAGTATATTCTCCACTAGAAAGTCATTCAATTGAGGTAAGTCAACGTAGATGTTGAGAAACTGCTTGTAGGTGTAGCCACGACATCTGAACATGAAAAAGAGTAGTGCATGAAAGCCACATGTCTTAGTCGCTAAATCCTGTACTCTTCGTTGATTTTGAATAATGGTTTTCCCACTGCTTTCAATAAAGTTGCTGATGTATGGAACGTAGAATTTATACGATAGGCCAAGAGGATCAAAAAATTCAATATTCTTCGCCGTTTGAAAGATGCATAGCCAATGACCGGTCTTCAAAGTCGATGGACTGCTATTAACAATGATTAGGGTATTGTTAACACTTGGAATTTTTTCAATGAAGTCCGAGGGTATGCAATAGGACTTGTATTGGGACATGTATGGATCCATACTAAATACATTGATTATTTGATTTGTGTTCATGGTGCAAGGTCTAGTAGAACACTGCCGTCGGGTGTGATTTCCCAATAGGTTTCAAATTGGCTCAGTGATATTAGCGTGATACTCTCAGTCAGAGCATCGGCAAATGTACACTCTAAACGTACATTCCCAGTTCGTACTATGCTCATATCCTGTGTGCCTGACAAGTCCAAAACAATAACCCCATGATTTTTTGAAAACATTGATTCGGTTATTCCATTTTCAAATAGTTGAGAGTCATGATCTAGGGATTGCATGGTCAACTCGTACAGAGTTCTATAGGATTTTTTATCAAATGATAGAGTGTACAGTGGAATACCATTCACTTTGCACACAAGACTAGATAGACCGAAAAAATTAAAATCATGGGGGGATTCAGTCCAGGATCCAACGGCACTGCCACTCTTCACAAAGGCCAAAGCCAATTTTGAAGGGATTTCTCCATTGATAAACGATGAATCGCTATAGCTACGAGAACCGGTGGCAATGTGACGTTGATTGGTGATTGTATGGGGGACAAGAAGTTTAATGTTGTTACCATTGGCTCTTAGCTTTTCCACTGCCAATGCAACAGAGCTCATAACTTGTTGTTTTCGGACGTGGAGAATTGCCGATGTGATAATAACATTTGCATCGGGTGCTGCAGGAAGTGTTTTTCTCAGAATGAAATTCGATGGGGCCATCTGTAACTTTATGTCAATCTTGACATTGGGAGGTAGCCATTGGGACACATTGAATATCTCATGATTTAATTTTCCAACTAGATGATACTCCTGGGTCACTGCAGTGGTCAACTCACCGTCAGTATCAACACCTGTTCGATATTCATAGCCCAATGATTGTCCTCTCATCTCCTTGTACGCCTTTGGCGTCATCATCATAAATTGTATGTAGCTTGCATAGTTGGATAAATTATTGCTGGTGCTCACCAATGTACCATTAATAAATACATTAATTTGTTTGAATAGGTTGTGTAGAATACAGTTTTCATAGGAGAGACCATCACCGGCATTTGGAGTTGTATTATCTGACTTTTTCTTCACCACAACATTTAAATCAATAAATGTTGATGACAAATCAATGAAATAGTCTTCATTGGAAAATATTTGAAAGTGTATATTTTCCGAGAGGGGCTGTTGAGGGTGAAATTGTTCATAGTAGCCATACTTGACACTGACATCAACATTTTCAGCATTGAATAGATTCAATCAGGAAGTGATTGATGGATATGATTCCTTGTGAGGGAGATAAGTCATCTTAAGAGAAGAAATCCTTCTTTGATCTAACGATCTTTTTCTTCTTCTTCTTCTGCTGCTTATTGGTCTTTGTGTTTTATTTCTCAAAGTCCTTGTTGATGTCCTTTGCTTCCTGCCTGGGTGGAGACTGATGAGTGAATGACGCGAACGCATCCTTTTCAATCCCTCCCCATTTTGTCGAGATTTTAATTGTTCGCCAACGGCTCTTGCTGAAGATCTAATATTTTCTTTAACACTCTCCTTGAAATTCTTGCCCGACCCCAGTCCTGTAGTGTGGAGGCAGCAAAATTTGATGCAGCAGGTACAAGATATTTTCTGGCAAGGGGTAGTGCAGAACGAAATAGCCTAGCAAACCAGCTACCAAGACCATAGCCAGACATTGTAGTACGCCCCTTGTAGTAGTCCAATCCATTGCCTATTTGACGTGGACTCAAAGCACCAACATAACAGTCAATATCGGGACAGACAAATGGAATTCTTCTATTGTTCATTTTTTAGGTGATTGTACCGTCTTTGTCGTTGACAATAGGTCGAAGATGACATGTAATCACTGCTAGGCCTTTTGAAATTGCTATTGGATCACCTAATTCGGTTCTTAGTGTTAACTGACAGAGTTCCAAATAGGAAGTGTTTACGGAATATACTGAAGATGCTTTATATTGTAGTGGTGAACATGTTCTTGATTGGTTTTTCGTTCAAGAACTCGTAGGAGGGAACATTTGAATTACCAACCCGAGATGTTTCCACAAATGAAGCGTAGAGAAATATACAAGTGTCCGTGGAGAAGCTGGGTGCATAGTCTGCATAGATAACTTGGTCACTACCACTGAAATTTTCTGTCCTAATAATACGTTTTTTTAAAACCAAGAACCTCACGTAAATTCTCATTGAGGAAAATTCTTTCATTCTCAAATGGATTGGTAATATAAATTCTCCTTTGTTCTGTCGAGTAATTGAAAGTGAAACCACCTTTTTTTCGACTTGCAATTTTTTTGTTGATAACTCGACACAGTTCATGCATGTTATTGTATTCCCTGTAGGGGATGTTAGCAATAGGGTACTGATTAGAGTCAAAAGTTGCCATTGCACCTTCATCACCGAATTCAAACGGTCTAATTTTTATTTCATATTTACGATCCTTTCTCAGGATGTCATAGGTATTTTTGAGGATACAGTCGACAAGGGCCACTTCATATGCACCGTCCAATTTGATGGCGGGTGAGAGTTTTGTCCAAAAATCACTTGTCGTATTCAAGTCATTGTAGAGAGGATCGGAAACGTTGGACATGAAAGTTACATAGAAATCATTGGGCATTGTCAATATCTTCAACACCAATCCAAGAATCAAAATCAGAGTTGTATCCTAGCCAGCGAACAAGTAACTGTTTCTTACCCCGCGAGTACGTGTCTTTAATATCTTTTCAATTTGATAGATTTCACTAGCATTTTAACTTTTTGCAATTCATAGTCATAAAAGCCGCCGAGAATCTCTTCATCTTTGGTATCACGCAGGCGATAAGTTATGGGTTTAGTGTCTAGGATTTTTGCACTTTAAAAAGTTCAGTGGACCACAAGTAATTCCCCTTTTCAAAAACATTAGTTGTTCTATTAATTCGAACAGTATCACCAACCTTGAATTTATTTTTCTTCTTCTTGACTTTTGATTCATTGGAATATTGTTTAAGAAAGGTGTCAATTGTATTATGATCCGAATGATGAACTTCCGTTGGTGTAGAGTTGGACAATGAGCGATGAGGTCGTTGATTATAAATCAACATGATTTTATCTAGATCATGAATAAAAGCTGGTGTATTTTTCAATGTACAATATCTTGAAATTAAAAGTCGAATAGTTCTTATCAATCGTTCGGCCAATGCAGCCTTTATAGGACTGTGCGTATGATAGAGCAGTGTACTATATTTCTCTAGTACTTTTGCAACATGAGGATTAACAAATTCACTACCGCGATCCGTTTGAATTTTTTTATATGAATCCTTTTCGAGAATACTTTCAATGGCCTGAGCAACTTCAACACCTCTCTTTGATCGCAATGGAATTGCATATGCATAGCGACTAAAAACACTGATTGCAAGTAGAATGTACTTGTACGGTGTATTGTGACGTCTTTGAAGCTCATCTAGAGTCAGGAGATCTGCTTGCATTATATCCAATGGGTAAAAGGCTTTAGTTTTTTCGATATTGATTGGCACGAAGTCTATGATTTCTATGCAGAGTGTAACTTGGTTCATTTTGTAGATAGTCTTGTACACTTTTAGTGCGAACACCCGTGACTTTGGAAAGAGTTGTGGGGGAACTTAAAACTCCCCGCCTCGCCAATATTTTCATAAACCTTTCAGAACTTCAGCCATTTTGAACGTAAACACGTTGTGTAACGTCCGCTACCCTTTTGTATACTGGCTGCTGCTGCTGCTGCTGGTGGCGGAGACGTTGACTTGATACGTCTTCGCTTTTGTCTAGCTATCAGTGGTGTGCTAGTATTTTCCAAAATTGATTTAAAATCTTCTTCTGCTTCAAGTTCATCTTTTAATGATGATGATGCACGTTCATTTAATTTTTTTAGAATTTGTCTATTGCCAATAAGACTTTTGGGGAAGTTTAATGTATTTAGAAAGTTGTATAGATGAGTGTCAAATGATAATAGTCCTTTACGATTTGTAACCATGTCATACATTAAATCAAGTAGATTATAGCTCTTGCCCTGAATTATAATCCTTTCCCCATTGCTCTTAACTTGAATTTGACCACTTTCCAAGAGATAGATTAGGAGTCGTTTACTTTGTTCACGATATGAGTGGGGCATTAGATTTCCAATTTTCAATACAATTGAATCCAATTCCTCCTTCTTTAATTGTGTTCCAGCAGCAGCAGCAGCAGCAGCAGGAGACTCTTGAGGAGATGATTCTTTTTGGGATCAGCAGCAGTGGGCTTTGATCGATAGTGTTTGTCCACTCGGCGAAGTGCATCTTGAAGTAAAATCAGTTTTTTATCATCATCAATAGTTTCATTGTCGAGGAATTTACTCAGATTGTCCTCAAAGTGTTCGACGGGTGAGAGAGCGAGTTCTATTGGAGTCAATTTATAGGGTTTTGCCATTCTCACTAGAGAAAACTGTTTACAAGTCCTGCAATTATTGGCAGTAAAAGTGTGAAAAAGCTACCGCCCGCCTGAAGAAGTCGTTTCCTTTTAAAATTCTTTCCTTTCTTTTTAGAGGCCAATGTACGTACAATGGAACGATGTTGCTTTGCCTGTTGCTTAACTACTTCTGGTAGTTGAACATTACCCTCGGTCAAATTTAAACAAAGTTCAGATATTAGATTAATGAAATCATTGTCAATACCATGTTTGAGTATTGCTTTTCTAAGCTGAGGTTTTGAAGTGCTTAGAACTGAAAACAAGTGTCTATTTTCATGTAGTTTCTTCAGTGTCATGATAGCGACTAATAGGTCTTTTTAGTGTTCACCGGGAGATATACTGTAATTTCATTGTCGAAAATATCTGTGACTACACGCAGATCCTCGGGTGTATTTTGATTAAGATCCAGCAGGATATAACCGTGGGGTTTATTAGTTGCCTGATTGTATGCTGAGAGCAGAAATTTAGGGGCACCTGGATAGATTTGTTTATTGAGGGTTATTAGCGAGCTAGAATCACGAACAACTCTGTAGATGATATAGTAGGTACAGTTCAAAGCAAGTGTTCGCATACATTTGCTCTGATGAAAGAGATTGTGTAGAACCAGAGTAACGGAAATCTGTTCATGATGAGAGCGAACAGTGAACAATTGCAACATTTGCTGGGACCATTGTTCAATGGATTCAGCCAGATCGTCAATGATCAGCCAAGAGTTTGGTTCAACAATGTTGAAAACATCAAGTCCCTGTATGAACTGTATCTGCATCGATCCCATGGCAGCAATTGCTTTTATTTTATTGTACGACTCCTGCCAAATACTATAGCAATAGTAGATTTTTTTCGGCTTTTCCGCAAACATTTTATCACAATTTTTAATTATTTTAGTTAAGAGTGTTGTTTTGCCCGACATTGAGGGCCCACACAGAAACGATCTGAATGGTGTTTTAAATTGATACATGTTCCTTTCAACAGTTCACCTGGAGAACAACTAACTGTAGACCCTAATTGTCTAATGACTAAATAATTTTTTTTTTCCCTACTACTCTGTTCTTCAAGAAGACAAAGACAAAAGACAAAGAATCATATTTTTTTCTTTTATTATATGCAGATAAAAAAAAAAGTAACAATACATTGAAAAAATACACTTTTTTTTAAATTTATTCATAATAAAAAAAATACAACAACAACAACAACAACATTTACATAGGTACACACAGATAAAAAACACTTTTTTTTTTTTACAGAGAAAAAAAAACATTAAATTAGAGAGAGAGCACTTGAAAAATAAATTTTTTTTTTTTAATTTATTTATAATAATAAAATACAACAACAAACATTTACATAGGTACAGAGAGAGAAAAACTTTTTTTTTTTTTTTTATAGAGAAAAAAACATTAAATTAGAGATGGCACTTGAAAAAAAAAAAAAAAAAATCTGCTCTAAGTCCAAAAAAAAAGATAACTTTGGTGACGGTGCGCCTCCCGCGCTGGCGGCGGCCGCCCCCCGGCCGCGAGCCCCCCCCCCCCCCCCCCCCCCGGCCGCGAGGCCCCCCCCCCCCCAAAGGTTTTTTAGGAAATTAGTTACAGGACTTTATTTAAACCGAGACTTTCACGGTGGGCAATACATTCGGTCCGGTCTGAAGTTAAATAGTGACCAAGGGGGAGGGTGGTCACACCATCTTGACAAACATAGACCTTGTCGGGAAATGGTACTCATGGCTATTTTCTCTACATTTACAGTATAGTTCTTGTACTTCAACGAACGAATTGCCAACAATTTGGCTCGTGGAATTGCATTTTGAACAATACAATTCCTATAAATGTCCATATTGAAATTCTTGTCCACATAGCGCGTGGGTACTCCTTTGCAACGTTTCTTGATTTCCTCGTCGTGTGTCTGTATAAAGTACACCTTCGGACCTACAAAACATACCACGGGAAATCAAGTCGCTACCCGTTTCAGATTTTAAAAAAAAAGTTGATTGGGCGCCCGACGTTTTACTAGCTCAGGGTAAAGACCAACACTCCAATTGGTGTAGTCCATTCGTGAACTGATAATTTCACCGTGCGCCAAATCATCAATTAGATTTGATGTTTTTACTTTGAGCAGTAGAGAATCCGTGTCACCGTAGCAGACCTCTACTTGCCCCTTTTCCGGCCACTGTACCCTAGCCACATTGTAGTAGAATTCCAACATGAGCTTTTTTGAGATCTCCAAGATAGCACTGCCTGCAGCAATATTTTTATTCAGGACAATGCGTCTTTTTTTCCTATTCAAAAGTACCATGTCCGGGCCAATGATTGTAAAGGAAGTGTAATTGGGATCGGCAATAATTCGAGCACATTGTTCTGGATCGGTCACAACGTCGCAACGATTCCTATTACGAACACTCTCACACATTTTGCCGAAAGCTGAATTCAAAATGAGTTTATAAATTTCTTTTTCAGCTTTCGTCTTTGCTGCAGAACGTTTGCTGACAAAAGTGTCAACAAACGTTTTCAAATAAGGCTTTTGACTAAATTCGAGTGCTCGGTGAACCTTTGTGACGTTGAAACCATTGTTACACATCCATTTTAACGCTACATGATGTACAACTATGTTTTTTTTTTTTTCGGCAGAAGGTCAGCAATAAGTTTTTGTTTGAAGGCGCCCAATGCAATCCGTCCACCTCGACTAAACGCCTATTGCGAGGACTCAAAGAGTCCTTAGTCACAGGTCTATTGATACACGGGAAAACAAAATCCTTTACTGAATCGTGAAGCTCGACTGGTATCTCTCCATCAATTTCAAAAAACCATCCAACCGGTCCATTCTCCTCAACACTGTCGTCGCCAATGTTGGGGAAATGGGGAGCTTGAGGGTCATTGAGCCATTTATAGTCGCCGCAAGGTAGTGCATAATGGGACATGGCCGAGGGGTAGAGAGAATTCATATCGAGGAAAACTGCATTTGATTTTGTCCCCGTCTTCTCCCCGTTGGATCGGTTTCCAAGATACGGTCTCCGTGAAAAACAAAACCCCCCTCATTGACCTCTCGATGAACAGGTGCTGATCAATGTCAGTGATCAGCCCGATTTTTTCCCCACTAATTTTCAGGATGAGGTCCATCACTAGATGAGGCGAAGAAAAATAATAGCCCAAATCAAGATTAAACTCCTCATAGATTTTATCCGTATTTTTACACATAATGTCTAACAAAGTTAACACGTCACTCGACAAATACAGCTTGCAGTAGTCAAATCCATTTTTACACCCTCCCGCTGCCCAAACTTTTTTAGCAAAACTGTATTCCTCGGGGGTGCAACTACGATCGTGAAGACTGTCGTAAAACGATTCAATACAAGGAATAGTCTCCTCGGCGAATCTCGACATGGAACAATAAAGTCATAAGGATAGATGCCCTTGACCGTTAACAAATCATATAAATCATTTGGAAATTGTTGCTTGAGAAGGGGGAAAGCGTTGCTGCCGTCATCGTTTTTCTGCACTTGAATTAATTCGCTCAATGATTTGGGAAAAAAACTGTAGGAATCTAAAAAGCGAATTTTATTCGTGTACTCAACACCGGCTTCAACAAATTTCCACATAAATTCCAAAACAAGCAACTTTTCCGATGACTTAGGTATGATTTTGTACGTAAAGCTGTCTATCACCCATGCATCATCATCCACTGTTCGATTTCTTTGAAGATGTGCCAATGCAGGTAGCACAAACTTCAGATCGTAGTTAGAGTTATGTATAAAAACCGGTAGAAAAAGTTGTTGTTTAATTTTTAAATTACATGAATTGTGAGCCCACCCCCGAAAGTTACTTTTTCCCGTTGAATTGGGGTCAATAAGGTGATTGTGGTCCTGCACCGCGTCTTTTGGGGCAAGGGCACCCCTACACACCCAGCAAATTGTCCCCTTTTCCAACGCCAATTGCTCTTTATCCGACAATGTCATCGGATAATTAGTATGACGTAATCGTGAAATTGCCCTGTTTGCCGTTTTTATTAAAGAAACCAATAGCTTTTCCATACTGCCCTCCTCGTCCATAGTCAAAAAAAACTCTTCCAATAGCATTTTATTGTTGGCGTCGCGACGGGCATGTGCGTAGGAACACGCAACTAGTTTGTGTTCCTTGACTATATTTGGCCTTGATGGGTCTGATACCTCAACCAGTCTTGTTTCACAATCCAAAGACATTTTATCAGATTGTAGAAGAGAATTTTGAAAATTTTTAAATTGTAAAATGTCTTTGCCTTCTGCCGGCATTTCTATTCTTTGATTTCCGTGAATTTTGCAATGCCCCATGTGATCTGAAAAAGTTCGCTCAGATCTAAATGAGGAGAGGCACATGGGGCAATAGAAACATTCTCCTTTGTTCTTGCCTTGAGAGAGGAGTCGACTTATCGCCGTAACGGGGAAAAAATGACCATAAGAATTTACATCTTGGGAGGCTGGTAAATAACCCATACCCAATTTTTAACATTTTCCACCATCGGTGTCCTCACTGAGTACAAAACCCCTTTTTTATTCGGTTTTTTCCCCCCATCTACAAATTCAGTGTCGTACTGGAGAACAACTACCCCCACCCCAAGATTTTCATTTGCTTTCTCGAATATGCTTATTTCTTTAAAGGACACCGGATATTTTCCCTCTAAACAATCAAAATTTACTTTAGGAAAATTTTTCCCGCCGTTACGTGCAAGTTTGTCAAGATTTTTCATTGTTGATTCATTATATAATGTCCTATGGGCCGCTGCTAAAAATGCATATTTGAAGCATTGAAGTCCAGTGTCAAAATAGAAACCCTGAACTCCTCCTGTAGTCGACAAATCTGGGTGACATTTTATTTTAGATTACCCGCTCCCCTTAAAATAAAGTTTTTTTTAAATCTACTGAGATTCAGATCCATTCGTTCAATGTATAAAATGGTGGACCCACTCCCCCTCTCATTAAATGTATCCAAAGTTGAAATTAGTTTATTTACCCAGTTGAAAAAGTTGTCTTCAAAATCGTTTAGACCTGGGTAAAAAGTCTGGTTCCCCGTCGAAAAATGAAAATAAAAAATGTCCCCGGATGTCCCCTTTTGTAAAAAAACTTTTTGGTTCACTGATGCTTTAATTCCCCCCTGACCTCCCCATTTCTGGATCTGAATATCAATAAGTGCTCGAATTTTGTCGATATAGCTATGGAGATTTTTTCACGGGGTCAGTTAAAATAATGCCAGCGTTTTCCTCGGGAAGGCTAAAATCTACCCTGTACGTTTGCAAATGGCTTAGAGCAGATTCTAACAGATAAAAATCAGGCAATTCCGGGGACGTAGTACTGTTTTGATGTCCTGACCCTGTTTGTTCAATCACATTGGAGGGTTGTGACATGAGGTCCCCTAGTACATATTCTAAGGTGTTTGGGGACAATTGGTCAAGCCAGCCTGTATTGTCCTCTGATGGAATTTCATTATGAGGACCCAGTTCAGATTTACTTGTAGCATCATCATCTAAATATTCGCGCATGAAACTATCTGCCCACTCTGGGTCCTCAACCATGTCAATATCACAAGTTAAGTCCTCCAGCTGGCCATTTCCCCAAAAAATCATTAAGGAACCCCTCATGCCACTCCATGTTCTCTAGAACCAGTGTAGGTTCATCCCTGAACTCTGCTGGTGGTGACAGAATTGGTTCTGTAAATATACTTGCATCATCACTCAATGGTGCTGCCGCTGGGGGTGCTATATTTTTAATCTGTAGAAAAAAAAAGTTTTTTATTTTTATGTAAAATAATCATTATTTTTTTTTTTATAGTTAATAAAATTTTGTCAATTTCTCATAGTCATTGTCCCACCACCTGAACAATTAAAAGAAGAAAAAAAAAAGTTACATTGCCTTATGTCTTTCATAATGTCAACTGAACATGTTAAAAAAAAAAAAAATTTTTTTTTTTTGTCGGGAAAATGTAGTCTTATTCTTATTAGAAGGGTAAGTTCGAACAAGAGAATGATAGAAAAAATTAATGGTTTTATTCCAAATTTTTTTTTTAAAATAAAAACGCAAAATATGAGTCCAATTCAATTCTTTGAGCTTCTTCATTGTAACTGTCGATGAAACTTGACCATTGTTCGACTGATGCAGTATGTTGTACGAGCAGTTGCTCCTCGGCTTCAGTTAAAGGAAACGAACTCCATATGTCGGAGCTCGGTGGTGCCACCTTCTCAATAATCCGTATTTTCCTCTGTCTTTTGCCAACGGATTTTTTCGACCTGGGCTAAATAAATACTGGTAAGAGAGAAGAACTTTTTTCTCCATCCATATCAACAATTAAAATGTTGGATGGCCCCCCCCCCCCCCTCCCCCCAAACCCCTCCCAGGGAGAACCCTTGGGAACCGGGGGGGCTTCCTTCGAGGTAGGAGGATCGATGCCCTTTCCGAGTTGGAGGGGTATCGGATTTCACAACACTGTTCAAATAGTCTCAAATTCTTTTCTTGAAAAACACCTAAGTGTTTCAATGAAATGGCCAAAAACAGCTTCATCCAAATAATGTTTCTTAAAATTGCTGCGAAGACATATTTGGAAATTGTCAAAAAAACCTTTTTCCCTGTGTAAATTGCTTATTGAAGATATACATCTTGCTATTTAAAGACCGCTTTGCATGCGACCCTACTTAGAATTCAAATTGGATTAAAAGGCGGTGGTAGATCTGATAAGTATAGCGGATGTATTCAAATGCATTAGGGACGAAAATACCAGTCTAAAAGTGTGCGTTAACTGTATAGTGGCAATTGTTTTTTTTCGCTTTTCGTTTTTTTTTTTTCAAATAGTTAGTTTTTTTTTGTCTAAAAGGAATATTGCATTAGAACGCATCTTAGTTATAAGTTACGAGGTAAGGTTTTTTTTTTGTTATAGAAATGCATGATAAGCACTCCATAAATATCATTAATTTGGTTAATGAAAGAAAATTAAATAGCTTAAAAACAAATTTTAAGTTTTTAAAAAGCTATGCGCCTGAGAAAATTTTGTCTTATTTTTTGAAAATAGGGATAGAAAAAAAAAAAATATGTATATGCTTACAAATTCTAACTGGTCTTCTATATCTGAACTCCTTTTCAACTTCCTTCCAGTTGCCATGGAGCCAACGCAGGGAGTCAGAGGGTTCTGTCGCTATAAGCTGAGTGCTCGATGCATGATCGTGTGTAACTTTTCTAGCGAATTTGATAACAGACGCTCTTGTGGGCTGTATTAACGAAGGTTCGCCATATTTTGCTTTTTTCTCAGAAGGAGGATTATTGCAAGTCTCTTCTTCCTTAAAAAAAAAAAAAAAAAATTTAGCATGTAGCAAAAATGCATTTTGGGTTTTTGGAAAATAATTTAGTTTATGTTAGACATCTTGATTTCAAAATCAGAGGTTTTGATAGTGGGATGGAGGACCTTTTATAAACTGCTCCTCCCCCCCCCCTCTCCTCCTATGTCCATGCTTCCGTGACTGTATTTGTAAATTCAAACTTAAAAAGCAGTATTTGCGTTCCTTATTAAACAATATGGAGAAGAATTGCATATGACAGTCAAGTAAAACTATCAGATTTCAATCAAATGTAGACATAAATAGAAATTTAAGAAGTGGAAAAGTTAATTAGCACGGCTCAGTCAATCCCTCTTATGAGATAATTAGGTCCGTTAAATAAAAAGGATAGCTAACAATGTTATTTATTAAATAGGGTTATAAGGTAACAAATTTTATTTTTGAGGAAATGGGGGGTGAGGGTTTTGAACGCATTAAATTTCAGGAAGAGATTCTTCAATGCAGACTGGTCAGGAAATATTTTCAAAAAAAACATCCCTAAAAAACCACTGATCGTGATAAAAAAAAAAATCACACTGTAATAAAAAAGGAAGCTTTTGTAACAATTAATACATTAAAAGAATCAACATTTTATTCTAATCCCAATTTACCGATCGAAAGCTAAGCACTTTTTTTTTTTCAAAAACATCCTTAAAAAGGGCACTGATCATGATAAAAAAATCACACCATAAATGCAGACTGGCCTGGAAGTATTTTCAAAAACATCCCTAAAAAAAAAACACTGATCTTGATAAAAAAAAAAAAAAAAAAAAAAAAATGCCACTGATCTTGATAAAAAAGGAAGCTTTTGTAACAATTAATACATTAAAAAATCAACATTTTATTCTAATCTCAAATTACCGATCGAAAAGCTAAGCACTTTTTTCAAAAAAACATCTAAAAGACCCATTGATCCCGATAAAAAAAAATCACACCGTAAATGCAGACTGGCCTGGAAGTATTTTCAAAAACATTCCTAGAAACCTAGGAATATCAACCTAGAGACATTGTTATATGTTAAAAAAAAAAACCACTGATCTTGATAAAAAAGGAAACTTTTGTAACAATTAATACATTAAAAAATCAACATTTTATTCTAATCCCAAATTACCGATCGAAAAGCTAAGCACTTTTTTCAAAAAAACATCTAAAAGACCCATTGATCCCGATAAAAAAAAAAAAATCACACCGTAAATTTCAACCTATAAGAGAATTAGAGGTTTTTTCAGCTCCTAAAAACAACAGGCTTCTAAGTGTATAAGTATCCCTTAGTTCTAGTGTAAGGAAAGAATTTCTTCCTTAACTTAATGACAATTTTTTTAATAATGAGAATATTTTTTACTCACCAAAAAATGCATAGAATTATCCATTTTTCTATGTAATTACAAAAAATGCTATCTCGAGTATAAACGATTCGAAACTGATGGAGAATCAAATATGGAACCTAAATATATACAAAAATAATTGCATAACTATGAAACAAGACGTGCTGGTTTTTTGGGCTTATCACCAAAAAGGCAGTGAACTTTGAAATCGCGTCATTCCCCTGGCAAAGAGTGTGTTGACCTGTAACTACTAGAAAAAACCTGTTTGTACGGGGGCGTACTGCCAGGGAACGTAAAGTGGGCAAATTCAATATGTAATTACTACTAAGTAGCAAAACAGATTTTTAAATAAAACAGAAAAACTTAAACTTTAATTTATTAATTCATTTTTTACATTTCAGCGGATAA
Source organism: Artemia sinica (assembly GCA_027921565.1). Lineage (NCBI taxonomy): Eukaryota > Metazoa > Arthropoda > Branchiopoda > Anostraca > Artemiidae > Artemia > Artemia sinica. The sequence continues at coordinate 17,704 of JAPEVW010000164.1, forward strand.
AAAATTTAGAAAATGCTTCGTAATAAAAACTAGACATTATCCCTTTCAGTACAAGCCTTCTTCCATATCATAGAAGAAAGGTGCCGACCAAATGCTTGGCCAGTAGTCAGGGACACCAATTCACAAAAATATACAAGGCACTGTAACGTTTCCAATTTTTTATATGAAGATACAAAAACGATGTTTTCCGAAAACCGGGGGGGGGGAGGTACCTTTGGATTTTTTCAATGAAAATACAAAATAATGATTATCTTCAAAATCTAGGGTGTTGGGATATCCAGGGTAAAAATCTTGGTATTTTTTCCATTTTGCCAATCTTAGCACAGAATAGAGGGGAATTGCCCATGCAAGCGGTCCTTATAGTTAAAAAAAAAGGCAAACCCAAGTTTGATCTATAAAATTGATGTCAGATCAGGTATGTACCCAGGAACTCATTTCAGGAGAGGTGCAAAACTTAGTGAAAAATAACTTAAAAGATGAGAAATCAGTCGTCTATGAATTTTACAAACATCTGGGCATTTTAGGAAACGCCATCCAAAATTCCCCCTCCTTTACATATGTGCCCGTTTGCAGTCATAACAATATTAAGCAGGCTGAATGTCAACAGCATAAATATTAAATCAAGAATAAAGCCTCTCTCCCAAGACTGTTACAAAGGACCTACTCAGGACGAATTATTATTTATTATATGTATATTTATATATAATTATATAAAATAATTCTTATATATATTAAGCATAATAACTTGTCATATGTGGTGAATTTCCCACATGCATCATGCTTTCGACATACTTAACGTAAGTTTCAATTCAATAATTTTGATAGTTTAATTCACAGTAATGAAAAGATCTAGACGGGGGCGTATCCGGATTTCGATTTCAAAGGGGCACATCTATCCCAGGGAGGGTCCAAATAAAGTCGAGTTGGGGTCTGGTACATATTTAAAAACAATTTACAGATCACAAGGGTCCTAAGCCCCGGCCTTATATTACACAACTGAATCTGATGAAGACGTAGAGACGAATCTTTAGTCATCACTACTCAATGAATAGCTGACAAAGCATACATCCAAGGCACATACATGGATATCTTTTCAAAGAGAGTAGGGTTAAATTCATCAAAACAGATGGAGGAGAATAGTACATCTCCATATTTTAGGACACAGGCCCAAAGGCCCTCCTTCCTTCTGTGTACTTTCCTGGCCCAGGAAATATGATAATTCAGGGTTAAGCATTCCGTTTGTAAACTAACCAAGGAAAGCGAAGAATCTTAAGTTTTTCTATGGCAAAAAAAAGAAGAAAAAAGTGGTCGAACATGCATACATATAAACTTGTGATCAGAATTTTTAATTACACTTGTTTAAATTAGCCAACCAAATTCGTGTCCAGTTTGCCCGCCAGTTTCTTTTTACGATCAAGTATAAATTATCACGGATTCAAAGACATCCTAATCCCAATTTTGGTGGACGGAACGGGCTGTAAGGAACGAATCCATTACGAGATATCTGGGTAGAAAGGCCCATAAAGTAATACTACCTAATCGAGGTGGGAACTTGTGTTCCTATATTTGGCAGTTCAACGAGCGAGATTCCGAGTCATTAGCCCCAAGAAGGCACTAAATTTAAAGCTAAAGGTTATTTCTACCATAGAAAATACGGATTTGATTTTGGGACTGAATTTAGGGGTCCCCCACTTTCCGCCCCCTGGTGTACATGAAGCTCGAAAGTGGGCCCTCGGATCTACCTAAAAGAGACACATTTCATTTAGTTTTTCGAGGATTGCCAATTTTATTTTTGCACCAAAAGTGTCATTTTTAGTGCTATATGACACTTATGGATGGTAAAATTGATAAAAAGCAGGGACAAACCATGATTGAAAAAAAAAATCCAAGCTGGAATCGAACGCATGATAATCTAATTTGAAGTCTAGCGCTGTACTAACAGATCCATGCCTCTAATAATGTAATTTAATATATTAGTGTTTCTACGACTTTAATTGCGTAGCTTATTAAGGGTGCCTGGAAGAGGAACATGTGAGAGATATTCTTACAAACCTCCAGTTAAGGGTTTTGGACCATAATTATTACAATGATACCGTTTTATAATTCCAAGATTTTCCATTTGAGAAGTGGCACCAAAAGTGAATTGCTAAAAAGCCCTTAGATATGAGCAAAAGTTTTCAAATGAGTCATTAAACATCACTAACAAGTTCTGGCAGCTCACTAGCCCCAGCTTTTCCACTTGAGACATGGGACCAAAAGTACCATTTGAAACTTGCAGATGGTGGAATTTATAGGAAAAGCAGTTGATAAAAGGCCCTCCATCACACTATCGACTGCCCTCCCCTAGACAATATGCTGCCTATGCCCATGTATCCCAGCCTCAGAGGTCATGCTAATTCCTAGTGACACATTTGTCCTCATAGTCTGTAAACATACATCTTTAAATGTTTTGAGTCCGCAGAGGAGAAACTGTTACTGTAGATCATTTATACAGTAATAAATAGCTACTTGATATTGAATAGTTATGTACCAGCTACTAGGAAAGAGACCAGAACAAAGAACCAACTCAGATACCTCTAGCATGTAAAAAAGAATACCGGCCTTCTATGGATGATTCCAATTTCCGGCTGCAAGGAAGATGCTACAAAGGAGGACTGTATATTTCTGTTCAAAGCTCTTTATTTATGATAACAAACTGGGTTTCATAGGCCAGTGTAGTAAATAAATAATCTTGGATCTGAGATAGGATAACTGACATCCCAGCCAGGATTTACCAATAAGCCAAGTAGGGGGGGGGGCAGAAGTTGCGCCCCCCCCCCTCCCCCCTAACGCACTGGTGGATTTGGTGTTGGAATCGCTTGCTCTGGTTGGGATGATGTAACACTTTAAACTTTTTTTTGGTAATTGGTTTTTATTAGTTGAATTTATTAATAAGTTTTTAATTGTTAGGACTGTTTCTTTTTCCAAACAAGTTTGAAACAAAGTACCAGTTACTTTGTGTGGTCTCTGTTAGATTTTACTGATGACGCATATCGCCTAAAAAGTATTTAATTAAATTTATATTTATCAAGGGAAGCTGTCCATATTACCACAAAAGCGAACTGGGAGGCAACAATCTTCGTTTCAGAATAACAAAGAGGGGAAACTTAAAATTCTAACTTCTTTGGGCTGTCAAAATGATATTTTAGAATTCTGCTGTCACAACGGGACTGAAAAAACTTAATGTTTAAACTTCTTTTTACTGTAAAAAGATTTGTTTTTCGAGTCTTGCTATGGCAGAGAGGTGAAGAAATTGATATCATTACTTTTTTGGGGTGTCATAAAATCCGGACTTGCTTTTTTTGCGAAGCGGGGTGGTTTTTGCAACATTGTTGTTTTGAGGTATTTGCATAATATAAAGTAAATGCATTAGAGGTGTAAAGATATTATTAATTTACGTTTTGGATTTCGGTTAGCAAACGGTGACCAATTTAATGTCTATTTTCATCTAATTAAAGCTCTGCATTATACGACATATCTTCTTCTTTGTTCATCCTAAAACACTAACATAAAGACCAAACTCTTTAGAAATATCTCAAATTTAATAAAGGTTTGTATAAGTACACATAAAACTAAGTATTTGAATCGAAATACTCCTTCAAAGATCGGAGTACTCATTTAAGAAAAATAGATTTTTTTAAAAATGTATAAAAGAAGGCAAACAATTATGTGTTTATATTTTATCTAGCCAGCATAAATGGGTCTCTGAATTCTCAGTTTGAATAAGCGGAATGGCATCGAATTTGTATCTTCAAACATTTACTAATGAAAAGTTGGAAAAAAGTGGTAATTCACACCCCTTGAGTTAACCACGGACACGGAATGCAACTACAATATTATTTCAGAATTGCTCACCTTCTCCATACCAACCAGTCACAAAATATAGTTATGTTTATGGATAGGGGCTGTATATATCTATCCATAAAATTGTATATACTGTTATTATATACCGCTGAGGATTTTGTACTTATTTTGGGACGGCACATAAAATAATATTATGCTTCCACCATTAGTTGTTAATAAATCAAAGTTTTTACAGGACAATTTTCTTACTTAAAGCTAAATCTGAGCCAAATTTCAAATTTTTGTTCTCAACAGACTGATCGAGATTTAAACGTATGAATTGAATATCTGAAAATTTCAAGATTTTAAGAAATTTCCATTAAAAATCTACCACAGGTTGAAACCCTGAGAATTTTTATAACCGGTTCCATAATAAGTACAAAAAACCTTCCTCCAACAGTCCCCGCCCCTAGATCAATCTCGACCTCTTTTGGCAGAGCGGGTAACATGTGACAAGTTTCGGCCCAATTGGTAAACTCGCTTAGAAATAAATACCAGACAGACAAAAACAAGCAGCGCAGTTTATATATATATATATATATATATATATATATATATATATATATATATATATATATATATATTATATATATATATATATATATATATATATATATATATATATATATATATATATATATATATATACAAGTCCTTTTCATCCGTTCGAATGATACTCTATCAACTTGAAATTTCAGTCATGAGAAGAAGTTGAGGTCATGCGTAATGAACTCAACGGATGTATTGGTTGACTACTATGGTTATTTTGGTAAATTTATATGGTATATAACCATATATACAAAAATAATAAACACAACTATTTGTTTTTTTTAACAAGTATTTTGACTCATATACTTAAATTGAAGCGCATACCTACATGTATCTTTATTATAGTTCGTATTTTTACGACGATTTTGGTCTTTATTTGAATGTTTTAGGATGAATAGAAGATGAGATACTAACGAAGAGCTCTAAACTGATAGGACTCTAGAAAGACAGAACTAGCTGTCAAAGGAAATATTGTTCACCGAAATATTAAGGTAGACATCGACCGTGCAACAAATAGATATGGCGGGAGTAAAAAGAGAAAAATTGACTTTTTATTATAAAACTGTGAATTCTGTAATTTAAGCAAAATATATCGAACTTTAAAAAAGTGGAAAGATACGCTACATTGTTATGAAAAGTAAAATTTTGATTAGTAAATTTTGAGATTTCATGGGATTATTTTTAAAAAGAAATAATGACTAGTTAATGTTTTATTGCCTATACTTAAAACCCTCGTTTTAAATGTCTTCTACAGTTTCTATCTCTGTCTTCTATGTTTCTTGTTACACCCCTAAAAGAACTAGTATTTAATGTTTAATCTTTTACGCAGTGGCGCCAACTCACGAAAATGTAGGGGGGGGGGCAAGGATTTTTTTCCGATTTTTTTTTTAATTAAGATGCAAAAAAAAAGAACAACATTTAGAAAACATACCTAAAACAGGGGTAGCGGCGAGGTCGCTGCTTGGCAAAATCGTCAACTACTCTATCCAAATCCAGTTTCTTTACCTCTTCTTTTTCAACGGCCATTATCATGAGATCACTGAGTCTGTCGTTTCCCATCGTCGATCGCAGATAGTCCTTTCACACGCCCTAATGCCGAGAAGAATCGTTCATTACTGGCAGTGGTCACAGGCAAAGTAGCAACTAGCTTCATCAGTTTTAGCACTGCAGAATAGGCAACTGGGAGGTCGGATAAGATTTCGATAGCTCGAAGAAGATCCATTTTTGAAATATCACTTTTTAACAGATGCAGCTTTGCAAGAGAAAGCTGGGATTCTATGGCATGGTCATCGGCACCGAAAATCTCTTGATAATGACACATAACTCTTTCCACTTTCGAAATTTCGAGAAAATTGGAACTTGAGGGGTCGAAGGCAGATAAAGCGTCGAGCAGAGGCATATTCTGCATGAAACGTTGGTCCATCTCACTCGTGAAACGATCTATTACCTCAAAGTACAGAAGTTTACCGCAGTCTGATTCAACTGGCTGACTGATATTGCGTTTACCGGTTGGTGAGTTTGAAAGAAAGTCTTTGAGACGAATGGATCTTGCTTAGAGCACTGGGATTGTGGAGATTTCGATTCCTGGATATCGTTTAAAGCCAAGAATTCAGATATGTTTTTGCTCAAGTTGTTCCATTAGTTTTCATTTCTCAGCTTTTGGAGTGTCTCATATGTTCCAGAAATCAGTGCAAGTGCCTTATAAATCAACAAACTTCCACATTAAAGTTGCTCTGATAAACAATTTACAATGACTAATACTTTTTCCATTATGTGTAAAGTTGAAACAAAAGAGGCAGAGTTGATTTTGTCCAGTAGTCCTTTTGCTTCACACGCTGCCTCGCCGTTGGAACTATCAGAGACTGCGGCAAGCACAGCAACTGTTACTGTAGATCATTTATACAGTAATAAATAGCTACTTGATATTGAATAGTTATGTACCAGCTACTAGGAAAGAGACCAGAACAAAGAACCAACTCAGATACCTCTAGCATGTAAAAAAGAATACCGGCCTTCTATGGATGATTCCAATTTCCGGCTGCAAGGAAGATGCTACAAAGGAGGACTGTATATTTCTGTTCAAAGCTCTTTATTTATGATAACAAACTGGGTTTCATAGGCCAGTGTAGTAAATAAATAATCTTGGATCTGAGATAGGATAACTGACATCCCAGCCAGGATTTACCAATAAGCCAAGTAGGGGGGGGGGCAGAAGTTGCGCCCCCCCCCCCTCCCCCCTAACGCACTGGTGGATTTGGTGTTGGAATCGCTTGCTCTGGTTGGGATGATGTAACACTTTAAACTTTTTTTTGGTAATTGGTTTTTATTAGTTGAATTTTATTAATAAGTTTTTAATTGTTAGGACTGTTTCTTTTTCCAAACAAGTTTGAAACAAAGTACCAGTTACTTTGTGTGGTCTCTGTTAGATTTTACTGATGACGCATATCGCCTAAAAAGTATTTAATTAAATTTATATTTATCAAGGGAAGCTGTCCATATTACCACAAAAGCGAACTGGGAGGCAACAATCTTCGTTTCAGAATAACAAAGAGGGGAAACTTAAAATTCTAACTTCTTTGGGCTGTCAAAATGATATTTTAGAATTCTGCTGTCACAACGGGACTGAAAAAACTTAATGTTTAAACTTCTTTTTACTGTAAAAAGATTTGTTTTCGAGTCTTGCTATGGCAGAGAGGTGAAGAAATTGATATCATTACTTTTTTGGGGTGTCATAAAATCCGGACTTGCTTTTTTTGCGAAGCGGGGTGGTTTTTGCAACATTGTTGTTTTGAGGTATTTGCATAATATAAAGTAAATGCATTAGAGGTGTAAAGATATTATTAATTTACGTTTTGGATTTCGGTTAGCAAACGGTGACCAATTTAATGTCTATTTTCATCTAATTAAAGCTCTGCATTATACGACATATCTTCTTCTTTGTTCATCCTAAAACACTAACATAAAGACCAAACTCTTTAGAAATATCTCAAATTTAATAAAGGTTTGTATAAGTACACATAAAACTAAGTATTTGAATCGAAATACTCCTTCAAAGATCGGAGTACTCATTTAAGGAAAATAGATTTTTTTAAAAATGTATAAAAGAAGGCAAACAATTATGTGTTTATATTTTATCTAGCCAGCATAAATGGGTCTCTGAATTCTCAGTTTGAATAAGCGGAATGGCATCGAATTTGTATCTTCAAACATTTACTAATGAAAAGTTGGAAAAAAGTGGTAATTCACACCCCTTGAGTTAACCACGGACACGGAATGCAACTACAATATTATTTCAGAATTGCTCACCTTCTCCATACCAACCAGTCACAAAATATAGTTATGTTTATGGATAGGGGCTGTATATATCTATCCATAAAATTGTATATACTGTTATTATATACCGCTGAGGATTTTGTACTTATTTGGGACGGCACATAAAATAATATTATGCTTCCACCATTAGTTGTTAATAAATCAAAGTTTTTACAGGACAATTTTCTTACTTAAAGCTAAATCTGAGCCAAATTTCAAATTTTTGTTCTCAACAGACTGATCGAGATTTAAACGTATGAATTGAATATCTGAAAATTTCAAGATTTTAAGAAATTTCCATTAAAAATCTACCACAGGTTGAAACCCTGAGAATTTTTATAACCGGCTCCATAATAAGTACAAAAAAACCTTCCTCCAACAGTCCCCGCCCCTAGATCAATCTCGACCTCTTTTGGCAGAGCGGGTAACATGTGACAAGTTTCGGCCCAATTGGTAAACTCGCTTAGAAATAAATACCAGACAGACAAAAACAAGCAGCGCAGTTTATATATATATATATATATATATATATATATATATATATATATATATATATATATTATATATATATATATATATATATATATATATATATATATATATATATATATATATATATATATATATATATTATATATATATATATATATATATATATATATATATATATATATATATAATATATATATATATATATATATATATATATATATATACAAGTCCTTTTCATCCGTTCGAATGATACTCTATCAACTTGAAATTTCAGTCATGAGAAGAAGTTGAGGTCATGCGTAATGAACTCAACGGATGTATTGGTTGACTACTATGGTTATTTTGGTAAATTTATATGGTATATAACCATATATACAAAAATAATAAACACAACTATTTGTTTTTTTTAACAAGTATTTTGACTCATATACTTAAATTGAAGCGCATACCTACATGTATCTTTATTATAGTTCGTATTTTTACGACGATTTTGGTCTTTATTTGAATGTTTTAGGATGAATAGAAGATGAGATACTAACGAAGAGCTCTAAACTGATAGGACTCTAGAAAGACAGAACTAGCTGTCAAAGGAAATATTGTTCACCGAAATATTAAGGTAGACATCGACCGTGCAACAAATAGATATGGCGGGAGTAAAAGAGAAAAATTGACTTTTTATTATAAAACTGTGAATTCTGTAATTTAAGCAAAATATATCGAACTTTAAAAAGTGGAAAGATACGCTACATTGTTATGAAAAGTAAAATTTTGATTAGTAAATTTTGAGATTTCATGGGATTATTTTTAAAAAGAAATAATGACTAGTTAATGTTTTATTGCCTATACTTAAAACCCTCGTTTTAAATGTCTTCTACAGTTTCTATCTCTGTCTTCTATGTTTCTTGTTACACCCCTAAAAGAACTAGTATTTAATGTTTAATCTTTTACGCAGTGGCGCCAACTCACGAAAATGTAGGGGGGGGGCAAGGATTTTTTTCCGATTTTTTTTTTAATTAAGATGCAAAAAAAAAGAACAACATTTAGAAAACATACCTAAAACAGGGGGTAGCGGCGAGGTCGCTGCTTGGCAAAATCGTCAACTACTCTATCCAAATCCAGTTTCTTTACCTCTTCTTTTTCAACGGCCATTATCATGAGATCACTGAGTCTGTCGTTTCCCATCGTCGATCGCAGATAGTCTTTCACACGCCCTAATGCCGAGAAGAATCGTTCATTACTGGCAGTGGTCACAGGCAAAGTAGCAACTAGCTTCATCAGTTTTAGCACTGCAGAATAGGCAACTGGGAGGTCGGATAAGATTTCGATAGCTCGAAGAAGATCCATTTTTGAAATATCACTTTTTAACAGATGCAGCTTTGCAAGAGAAAGCTGGGATTCTATGGCATGGTCATCGGCACCGAAAATCTCTTGATAATGACACATAACTCTTTCCACTTTCGAAAATTAGAGAAAATTGGAACTTGAGGGATCGAAGGCAGATAAAGCGTCGAGCAGAGGCATATTCTGCATGAAACGTTGGTCCATCTCACTCGTGAAACGATCTATTACCTCAAAGTACAGAAGTTTACCGCAGTCTGATTCAACTGGCTGACTGATATTGCGTTTACCGGTTGGTGAGTTTGAAAGAAAGTCTTTGAGACGAATGGATCTTGCTTAGAGCACTGGGATTGTGGAGATTTCGATTCCTGGATATCGTTTAAAGCCAAGAATTCAGATGTTTTTGCTCAAGTTGTTCCATTCATTTTCATTTCTCAGCTTTTGGAGTGTCTCATATGTTCCAGAAATCAGTGCAAGTGCCTTATAAATCAACAAACTTCCGGATTGAAGTTGCTCTGATAAACAATTTACAATGACTAATACTTTTTCCATTATGTGTAAAGTTGAAACAAAAGAGGCAGAGTTGATTTTGTCCAGTAGTCCTTTTGCTTCACACGCTGCCTCGCCGTTGGAACTATCAGAGACTGCGGCAAGCACAGCAACAATACAATCAAATCTGGCCTTCACCTTCGAAATAGAGCGGACTGCGTAAAACCAGCGAGTCTCTAGCTCCAAGACTTTTTGCCCGCTAATACGCTGGGATTCCACAAACAGCTCGTGACGAGTATTGCTGCATGATATAAATGCGTAAAGTCTTTGCACCACAGAGAAAAATTCAGAAAGTTCGCCGATATTTTTTAGGCAGTCAGTCAAAACCAAGTTTAATCTGTGGGCGTGACAGTGTACATAAACTGCATGAGGCACCTTCTCCCTAAACTTTGCTTGAACTCCGTTAAATTCCCCACTCATAACGGATGCGCCATCATAACATTGGGCAATACACAGCATCGAATCTACACCAAGCTTTTCTATAGTTTCACAAATCGAGGTGGATAAGCTCTCGGCGTCTAATTTGTGCATGTAATAGCAGCCGATTGGTCGCTCCACTACTTTTCCATTTGATATGTACCTGAGTAGGATCGCTAATTGTTCTTTTCTAGAAACGTCTTTTGTCTCGTCGACAAGAATAGCAAAGTAATTAGCTGATTTTACTTCTGAAATAATATCTTGGCGCAAGGCATTTCCTATCAGTGTAACTGCGTCATTTTGGTACTGATGACTGCAATAGTGACCATATCGGCGCTGTAACTTGGCCTTCAGCTTTTCGTCGCCTTTAGACATTTCCTCCATCAATTCAACCAAATTACCCCGGTTTGCAGATGTTTCTGATTCGTCATGACCCCTCAAAGCAAGACCCTGGCGGCCAAGAAAGCAAATAGCGCGAAAAATGTACTTCACATGATCTCTATTTTCCTGAACCTCTTGAGATCTGGATTGAATTAAGGCATTCGCTACAGATTTCGAAGTATCAGTACTCATTATGTTAAATTCCGTCCATGCTGACATACAATGCCTATGTCTTTCAGAACCATCATGTTGCTTTAATAGAGCAGAACTGTCTTTCCACTTGCAAAATCCTGACTCAATGAAAGCCCTTTTTCCAGCAGTTTCTCCAGCTCTTAGAGTCCCCATAGAAAAATGGCGGCAAGCAAAACAAAACACGGAATTCAAATTTTTTTAGTATTCAATCCATTCATAATTCTTATAGTAATGTGCACTGAATTTCCTTCCGTTAGAAGTGGAAGCCGGATATCTCTCAAGAATAGGTTGAGCTGGTTTGTCGTGACGAGTCCTAGAGATATCTGAGAGAGTTTCTTGACTGCTACTGGAACCTGCAAGGGGTTCAGCGATGCAGACCGAACTTTCATGTTGACCTGAGCCATTTATTGTTCCGCTTGTTTCCGAAATTCTGTCACAGGTGGGGGAATTTATCTCAACTAACCCGAGACTTTGGGCGCTGACACTATTGCCAGTTTCTTGCACTAAAGTTTCTTCATTTTTCTTCCGCATTTTCACCGAAAAAAAAAATCCAAAGTTTGTTGTCGCTTTTTACTCATATTTAAACGAGTTGTAGACAAGGACTTCACTCAGACACGGCAAGAGAAGAACTGAAGAAACACGTAGAAACTCACTTAGAAAATCACTCCCATACTCCACGGTGAAACTACCCCGCTTAGAAACCCCATAAACCAATCACTTACATTTCCTGTTCACGACAGTCCCATACACTCCACTGGGACTAGTCATCCCATAAACTATTCAACAACGTCAAGAATCTGCTGACCAAAACCCCCTTGAAACCCTAGAACACATTTCCTTTCCCAGCTACTAAAAAAGGGAATATACAAAACTCATAGTTTACAACGAATTCTTTACAAGAACAATAACGAAACGGGTACTGACCACATGAAGCTTAGTTTTGAATGAACCCTACTCGGAAATAAAATAGTGTAGACGCGCTCGCTCTTAGACATTTCAAAACAAGATTATATAATTAGGGCACCAGTTTGTTGATCGTATTTATTGGACCAGTTGCTGGTTTAATATAGCACATAGCTAAAATAGAAAATAGCTGTCAAATATAAATAAGAAGGTAATTTTCAAAGTCTAGGGGGGGGGGGCATGGCCCCCCCTGCCCCCCTAATTGGCGCCCCTGCTTTTACGCATATATGATTGTATCTTAATCCTCATTTTTTACTATTCATTACCATAATAATTACTAAACGATGCAATATAGTTAGACGACAGGCTAAATGAATTAACCAAAACAAATAGTCACAAAGAATGTATGACTCTAAAATATGGTTCAAGACCATTTTTTTTTTTTTTTTAATACAAAACTTAACTCATTCGCTATAGTGGTCAGTAGTGCAACGGCTAAAAATTATGCAGAACATATTAAATAGTTTTTTTGTAGATGGTGAACAGCGTTTTATTCTTTTTATGGCGGGGTGGTATTTATAACTTACCATTTTTTGTATCAATATTTTTACATCATTTTAATTTCAACAGATTTATTAGAACTTTAACCCTAACCAGAATTTAGATTAAATTTACGACCCTTTCCGCTACCTACCTACGACGCATAATTGTCAAGGTTCCCTTAAATTGTTGGTATTTCTGTTCTCACAACTTTATTGGAGCAGCCTATTATGCGCCCCCGCTAAATAAAATCCTGGATCCGCCCCTGACTAAAATACCGTCTTACAGATATTTACTTTAATATTCAGCACAAATTTCTTTAAATCTACAAGGTATGGACTACAATGCCTGCTGAAGAAACATTATACATTTGACTATAAAGAAAAACCATAAATTTTCTCATAGTCTTCTCACTCCTCATTATCTGGGGGTGGGCTAACTATACCAGTTTACAAATAAGATCCTATTTTACTAAAAGAATAATCAAAGAAAGTTGACCAACATATTAATGGTGTATATTCTTATTTTACTGCTAGAAAAAAAGAAAGTCGCCCAACACTTTGACGGTGTACATTCTTGTTTTACTACAAGAAAAAGAAAGTCGACCAACAATTTGATGATGTACATATATGACGTAAGGGAGTCGACCGACAATTTAATGGTGTACATGAAATTCTAGGTTGTATTAAGTCCACACAGTCCTCTTATTGACCAAATAAAAGGCCTCGAGTAAAAACGCAAACGATTTCAATAGTGTGAGAATAGGTTTTGGATCTTGTTAGAAAGTTAGGACAGCCATTAACCAACTCAGATCCTTTTAAATTTTGTATAGGGTAGGCTGCAATGCCGCACTACAGACAATTTATAGGCTTAGTCTACTCTTGTGCAAGGTCGTACCGAGGATTTTTTTTTCGGAGGGGATTTTACTCAAAGTTTTTTTTCGGGGGGGGGGGGGGGTTTACACAAAAAAACCCTCAAAAAACGCATACAAAATTTGTTAATATCCATTTTTGTTACGTTTTTACGAGTCAAACAAACATTTCGGGGGGGGGGGGGGGTGTTCAAACCCTCCTAGCCCCCGGTACAGCCTTGCTCTTGTGTATAATATAGCCTAGGAGAAAATAGATTTGTTTCTAATACTACAAACCTTATAACTCTCTGCATAAACAAAAGCTATGACCTATATTTAGGTTAATTCCTAGTTTCCTAGGCTATTTTTTTTTGGACATCCACCATATGGCTAATATGGGAGTAAAGTTCATTTGTGATGCAAATGGATGTTATATTTAGATTAAGGATGCAATTCTAGGTATGTATTTACACATTAGGGGGCTGGGGGTATATATTCTGTGAATATATAGGCTCTAAGAAATTCATGAATTTCTTAGAGAAACTGGAAAAACAAGCAAAGAAGTGAAGATAAAGGCTCTCTCCCTGCAAAGTGTGTTAACTAGGATTATTCTACATATTATGGAGTAAGAATTGTTTTCTTGATATGTTTCCTTATGTTCAGCTGGACTCCTACGCTTAAAATTCTTGTTGGCTAATTTCAAGATTTGTATATATATACACTGTCAAATTAGCCATCTGGTGGTATCCTTTTTTTTTAGTCTATAGACCTATTTCGCCTATAGCCTACCATATTCAACATCAAATCTATGTCCCCCTGCCAGACCTAACAAAAGATAGGGTGGTAGCCAACCATTGAATTTCCCATTGAACACTCTTTCCAAACCCAACCTTTCCTAGCCTACTTTGACAATTACACCCCCCCCCTCTCAATGGAAACAGATATTGCCTAGCCCTAGGCTAAATACAAAACTTGGGAAACAGACTGAAATGGAAGAAACCATGTATAGCCTAGCCTATATGATTAATAGACACTTTTCGCACAGCCTAGGCTAGTCTAGCCCAGTGGTTCTCAAACTTATTTAGACACTGGTACTAAGTAAGTTAAAGCTAAAATAGAAATAAAATTGTCAGCCCTAGAGTAAAAGGGCTGTTTAATTTTTTTGTTGGCTAGGCTAGCCTATACATGGTTTCTGAAATTGCTGAATTTCTTAGGACCTATATATTCACAGAATATATACCCCCACCCCCCTAGTGTGCAAATACATACCTAGAATTGCATCCTTAATCTAAATATAACATCCAGTTGCATCACAAATGAACTTTACTCCCATATTAGCCATATGGTGGATGTCCAAAAAAATAGCCTAGGAAACTAGGAAATAACCTAAATATAGGTCAAAGCTTTTGTTTATGCAGAGGGTTATAAGGTTTGTAGTATTAGAAACAAATCTATTTTCTCCTAGGCTATATTATACACAAGAGCAAGGCTGTACCGGGGGCTAGGGGGGTTTGAACCCCTCCCCCCCGAAATGTTTGTTTGACTCGTAAAAACGTAACAAAAATGGATATTAACAAATTTTGTACGCGTTTTTTGAGTTTTTTTTGTGTAAAACCCCCCGAAAAAAAATCTTTGAGTAAAATCCCCTCCGAAAAAAAATCCTGGGTACAACCTTGCACAAGAGTAGACCAAGCCTATAAATTGTCTGTAGTGCGGCATTGCAGCCTACCCTATACAAAAGATGATAAGTGAGGTGGGCTTGTCTACCCCTCTTTTTCTATTATATTTATTTCTTCACAGGAGTAAACTAGTGTTCATGCAAGATTACCGTATAAGGCCTACATACGCGAAAATAATTAAATTTCTTACCTATATTCATCACTATTTGAACTTATAGGCATTTTTCACAATAATTTATCTGCTCTACATTAAAATTGACCTTACGATCACGGCGGCTGAAGTGCAATTAAGAAACAAGTGGATCCTGACGTCAGAACATTTTGACCATTTGCGCCTCCCGCCAGTTGGAGTCACCTAAGAAGTAGCCAAGGCGGATTATATTAATCACCGCGTTATGACGCCTTCCCGGTTGTCTTGTTGTTTCTTTAATTAGGAAAACAATTAGGGTGACATCCAAGACAATAGGCTTTTCAATATCATCAAAAGAAACTTTGGTAGGTAATGGTTAAGAAAGCGGTAAACACGTGATAAGTGAAGTTTCGTTAATGCTAATGAAATAAAACAAAATAGGATAAAAATATAGTAGTTTAGAAACAAATTTCGGCTATATATTTGCACATTAGGGGGGGGGGGGGGGGGGGAAAGCATAGCATATATTAAATAGGTAACCTAATTCAGCATACGTACCTCCCCCCCCCCTAAACTCCAAAAAACAATAGTTTAAATATTGTAAACGCAGTAACAAACCACGGTTTCCAATCCAATTGTCTATTGAAAAAAAAAAAAAAAACCGTTTGACTAGTTTCTTAAGGATCTTCCCTATATAATATATGGCGTGTTAACCGCTTTCTTAACCAGTAGGCCTACCCTTTGGTGAATATTGAATAATCATAGGCATTGGAACGATGTATTTTTTTTTTTTTTTCTTTTTTTTGTAGATCAGGGTCCTTAGTATAGAAGGAGTTGTCGCAGAAACTTCGAAAATGGCTCATTCGATTGGAATTTGAAAGGGCTAATGCTCTTTTTAATAGTCGAAAATGATCGGAGGGGAACCAGCCCCTCCCCACCCCCACCATTGCCCCAAACACATCCAATCAACATTTTTAGATAGTCATTTTGTTCAACGTAGTGGCAAGGTTCGGAAATTATGTTTTTGAGGGTGAACCCCCCCCCCTCCCCACAGCCCTCAGGGCAAGAGTTGTAAATTATGCCCTGGGGGTATATATGGTTTTTATAGAAAGGGTGGTCGTATAAACCTCGGAGAAGGCTCATTGGATTGTTAATCAATAGTTCTAGTGCCCCTTTTAAAAGTCGAAGTGATCAGAGGTAAGTCCCCCCCCCCCCCCGACGTCGTTTTTTCCTGGAATGCATCTAATAAAAATTTTGAGATAGCTGTTTGTTCAAAAAAAAGTCTAAAGATCATATAAGAAGGCTTTTGGGGTTGAAAAAAAAACAAAGCCTAGGGGCAAAGGTTGTAAGCTATGCCCTGGGGGGAATTTAATATGTTTATGGAAGGGATGATTGTATAAACTTTGGAGGAGGCTCTTTCGGTTGAAAACTGGAAATTTTAGTTTCAGTTTAAGAGTCAAAAGTGATGGAGGGAAAGTAGCCCCCCCCCCATTCCCAACTAACCCTCTTTTCACCAAACGTATATGTTTGAAATTGCGAGATAGCCATTTTGTTCAAAATAGTCCAAAGTGCGTAAAACAATGTCTCCAGTGTGGACACAAGCCTCCAGAGCCCATGGGAAAAGGTTTTAAGATATGCCCTGGGCGAAGTTTTTATAGAATGAGTGGTCGTATAAACTTCAGATGGGATTCATTTGGTTTGAAATTAGAATTTATAGTACCCTTTTTAAAAGCCAAAAGTGATTTGAGGGTAACCAGCCCCTCTCCCACGCCCATCATTTCCCAAACCAAACTTCCACATAAAATTTGAGACATCTATTTTTTTTCAGCATAGTTGAAAGGCTCAGTAATTATGCGTTTCAGGATGTCAACCCCCCCCCCTGCAGCCCTTAAGGCAAGGGCTGTATATTATTCGTTAGGCAATTCGTTCACTGTTTACGTATAGTATATGTTATTGAAAAAAGTATGCATGCTTGACTTCCACTTTCCCAAAATATAAGGGGCATTCAGGTGAGTCTTTCAGGGAATGTTGAGGGGAGTGTCAAACTAAATCAAACTAAAACATGTTATGTGTTTGTGGGTTGTGAAAAGGATGTAACTCAGGAATTGCTGAATATATTAATTTGGAACTTTAAGGAAATAATAAGGGAGATGATGAATTGACCAAAAAGGCAAGATTTGCACTCTGCTACTACTACAACCACCACTACTTCTACTGCTACCACAACAACTATTACTACTGCTATAACTAAAACTACTACTTCTGTAGCGGATAATAGTATGGCTGAGGATACTGAAATAAACAACTGAGGAAACATTGAGGGGGAAAGTTGCACTAAATCAAAACATACTATGTGCAAACAAATTGCTGATATGGGCGAATCAGCATTATTTTTGGAACGGCTTACCGTATCAAGGGGAAGCTTCTAGGGCGTCATGAGTGGGATATTCAGCTGACCAAAAGACAAAATGTACCTGCTACTATTGCTAATACTGCTGCTACTATTGTTACTACTACTAATAATAATACACTATTACTGCTACTACTGTTCCTACTTTTTGGAACGGCTTACCGTATCAAGGGGAAACTTCTAGGGCGTCATGAGTGGGATATTCTGCTGACCAAAAGACAAAATGTACCTAATACTACTGCTAATATGGCTGCTACTATTGTTACTACTACTAATAATAATTTACTATTACTGCTACTACTGTCCCTACTTTTTGGAACGGCCTACCGTACCAAGGGGAAGCTTCTAGGGCGTCATGAGTGGGATATTCAGCTGACCAAAAGACAAAATGTACCTACTACTACTGCTAATACTGCTGCTACTATTGTTACTACTACTAATAATAATACACTATTACTGCTACTACTGTTCCTACTTTTTGGAACGGCTTACCGTACCAAGGGGAAGCATCTAGGACGTCGTGAGTGGGATATTCAGCTGACCAAAAGATAAAACGTACCTGCTACTACTGCTATTAATACTACTGCTACTACTATTACTGCTGCTAATAATAAAACACTATTACTGCTAAAACTGTTCCTACTACTACCACCACTACTCTGATACTAGTATAATTAAGGCTACGCGTATGAAGACGAAAATTAGACAGAATATTGAGGGGGAATATGAACTAAATCAAAACACACTATGTGCATGCTGATTGCCAAAAGAACGTGTCTCAAGAATGGATTTGGGTATTAAGTTAGAATTTTCACAGAATACATAAAGGGGAAAATCAATCGACAAAAAGGCAATATATGTGTGTCTTTACTAACGCTACTACCACTGCTACTTTTACTACTACTCCTACTGCTACTAAACTACTCCAACTACTACTTCAATTGCAACAACTTGTAAGGCATAGAGCATTAAGATGAAAAAGGCATCAAAAGGGGGTCAAAAGGGCACATCAGTAATATTTTTGGGACGGCTTACCGTGTCAAGGTGAAACTTCCGGGGCATCATAAAATGGATTTTCAATGACCAAAAGGCAACATGTACATGCTACTACCACTATTAATACTGCTGCTACTACTGTTACTACTACCACAAATACAACACTAACACTGCAACTACTTCTCCTACTACCACTGCAACTTCTGTTATACAAGTACTATTAAGGCTAAGTCTATGAAGGTAAAATTTGAGAGAATATTGATGGCAAATTCGAACTAACAAAAAACACTATGTACGTTTAGATTGTCAAAAAAGCGTATAGGGAAACATCAATTGACCAAAAGGAAATATGTGCATGGTACTACTAATACTACTACCACTACTGCTTTTTCTAGATCTGCTACTACTATTACTATTGTTCCAACAGCTACTTCTATTGCAGCTACTTATAAAGCTAAGAGTATTAAGAAAAAAATTTCCAGAAGTATATGGATATACAGCTTATCAAACAGTTCGTGATATCGAACTGTAAGTAAGGAGTGACCCGGCTCAATAGTAACCGAAACTCTAAAAAAAGAAATTTTGATACTAATAGATACATCAAAGGAATCATATTCTTATGCTGATTTCAAATATATAAACTTCATCAAGTTTAGTTTTACCCACCAAAAATTATGCGCCTGAGAAAATTGGCCTTATTTTCAAAAAAAGGCGGAAACACCCCCTAAAAAACCATAAAACCTCAGTGAAAATCACACCATCAGATTCAGCATATCAGAGAACCCTATAGTAAAGGTTTCAAGCTCCTACCTGCAAAAATGTGGAATTTTGTATTTTTGCCAGAAGAAAGATCACAGATGCCTGTTTATTTGTTTTTTTTTTATTATTGTTTTTTTTTCCTCAGGGGTAATCGTATCGACCCAGTGGTCCTAGTGGTCCTAGATTAACCTAACCTATTCTAACATAACCTGACAATTTTTCCCACATGAGTGGCATCCCCAGTAAGCTTTAATTAATGTAAAGCTTCTACAACGATGTTGCCAAGAATCGTTCAGATTATCTGGATATTCTAAATCAAACAATGCACAACAAGTAAGTTAATAATTCACACATTTTTTTAAGACTTTAAATTAAAAATACCGTCGTTATTTCAAATTTAAGGGAGATTCCAGGAGGATCCTTCATAGAGGAGAATTGCTGTAGGGGTGGGGGGGGGATTTTCCGACGAGTTTTCTTCATTGTACAATACCCTTTTTGTTACTTTTTTATTTAAAACAAGGAAAAAAAACCCAAAGCGCACACTTTAGGTGCCGTGTGTCACTATATGATTGCCTTATAAAGTCAACCTTACAAAGAGTAACTCAATATAAAGATTAGTTTACAAATGAGTCCATAATTAGCTCTCTATGATATCCATGGGTCTGGCCTAGCCTTTCCATTCCAAAAATGTCACCGAAATTGACTTTTAGTGTACCATGTGGCACTTATTATTGCCTTGCAGAGCCTTGGCATATAAAAAAAGATAAGATATAAGATTTATCTTTTACGAGTCATTAAACAGCTCTCTATGATGTTCCAGTGTCTCAATAGCAAAGAAAAATAAGAAGATAAAAAAGTGTTTATTTATGTATTCTGCAATGTTTTTTGAATTTAACCGAGTAGCATCTTTGCTAAATAGTAGATTTTCTTTGTTGTGCTTCAAGAAAAATGTCCTATTGAAGACTTAGGGAAGGAACAAGCTATTTTCACTTTTAACGGCTTGGTATACCCCCTCCCCCACATTAAGTGTATAAAGCAATAAAAAGTAGAACAAGAAGAAAAGGTAGTGAAAAGGGATTTGATTCCCATCTATGTCTTCTTATAGTAACACAAACACAGAAAGTGAACACAATCTTAACAGTGAAAGCAGCTGAGTTTCGACCAAATTTATTAACAAACATAATCCCTTTAATGGTCCAACCTCAGGTTTGGTTCATATTTATTATGGCCCCTTTTAACAAAGGGAATTTATTTTCCCTTAATTTCTTTTAACTGTAATACTTATATAATAATACCCAATACTTGCTGTATGTATAAGCGAATTAATGAGGCCAGAACCACCACTGCTTTCCCCTGAAGGATTGCCCATATTGCCCATACTGTTACTAATGCTACTACTGCTGCTACAACTATTACTACTACACATGCTAAGGGTATTAAGGTGAATCTTTCAAGGAATATTTTTGTGGATGCTAAAACCAAATCAAAACAAACTACGATCATATAGATAGTCAAAAGGGTGACAAAGCAATATATCAATAACGGCTTACATCATTAATTTAGACCTTTCATGGTAAGTTGTGCACTGGTGGATGTAGGGGGCTGAAGAGAGGGGGGTCTGCCCCCTCCCCCCAAGATTTTTTCGCACCCTATTTCCCTGTTTTATTTCTTTTTTTTCACTCTTTTTTAGAATCAATTCGTCAATTTGGTCGATTATTGGCACCTTTGTCACATTCCCCCCCCCCCGCCCAAGATTTTGCTCATGAGCACCCTTGTTACATTGCCCCCCCCCCCCCACAAGATTTTGCTTTATATCCGGCCATGAAGTTGTGGTGAATTTTGAAATAGCCAGAAGACACTCTGTGCATACTTTTAATGCTGCTTCTACGGTTACAGTAACTAATGACACTAAGGGCATTTAGTTGAAACTCTTAGGGAAGTTTCAGGGAGAGTTTCAATTAAACGAAAAAACTATATGCATGCAGGTATTAAAAAGGCGTATAAGTAATATCATAGGCAGCGCTGCTGTATCATAGCTTGTAATATCATTGAAATTTTTAAAGGAGCTAATTCGATTGGAAATTAAAAATTCTATAGCTCTTTTTAAGAGTCAAGTGATTGGAGGGCAATCAGCCCTCCCCTTTAGCCCATAATTTCCCAAAAACTTCCAATCGAAATCTTAATACAGTCATTTTGTTCAGCATAGCTGAACGGTCCAGTAACTAAATCTCTAGGGTTGTTGGGTAGATCAACCCCCCGCAGTTATGCAATTTGTCCATTATCCTTAAAAACTAAATGTTGCTTTAAAATCAAATCAAAGCGCACTGTGTGCATGCTGGTTGACAATAAGACATCTCAGCAATATCCCTAGAACGACTGAGGGTATTAATTTCAAACTTTCGGAGCTACTTCTATTACTACTTCTACTCTTACAGCGTAACTAAATCAAAAGAGTGTAAGTGTATCCAGGCTGTCAAAGAGCATATATAGAATTTTTGGGAAATAGAATTAAGTTTTATCTTTAAGGCCAGCTAGAGGAGGTATAAAACTAAATTAAACAATACTATTTGTGTCAAGATCTTCAAAAGGATGTATGTTGTTAAAAATTGTTGAAAAAGTTTTTGCAGCATACAAATAGCAGGCCAAACCATAAATTCTCACAGAAAACTGAAAAGATTTAGACTGTTATTTTCTTTTTCCCTGAAAAAGTCTATGTCAATGTAAAGCGAACCGAAAAATAATTTTAAAAACTTTTTCACAAAAAAAGTTTTTCAAAGAAAAGTATATAACTCCATTAAACCAAAAATAGGCAAAAACTAAATCAAATAATCTCTCAAGCGTAAAACTACCACAAATCAGCTTCAATAAATAAATGAAACACAAAACGAACAGAAACTGCATTAAATAAAGAGTCAAACACAAGACGAACAGAAATTAACACGAGTAGGGCTCACAACCCTACTGTAACTATATTGTAATATAGTTACAAATATTTTCTTTTCCGGTTATTGCAGAATTGAAAATGAAAATACAATTGCAGTGAAATAAAATATTGAACTGATGATCTTTCATTATATATCAAACATCCACTTCGATTTTATTCTTTTCAAGACTGTTCAAGACACATACAGTTTTCAGTAAAGCGCCAATGACGCAGTAGGTTTTAGATTTCTACAGTGAAAGAAGGAGGCAAAACATAAACTCTTCTTTCTAGAGATTTTTGTTCGTTTCAAGCTGGATTTGCATATTTGATTTAAGTTTCGCTCGTTTTAAGATTTATTCACTCATTTATATTAGTAGCTATTGTTAGTTTGTTTGCTATGATTGTTTATTTAATTTCTTTTCGTTTTGCGTTTCATTTATTCCTCATTAGCAAAATATTTTTGTTCGTTTTAAGTTTGACTCGCATATACAGCTTAAGCTTTGCTCGTTTTGAGATTTATTCATTCATTTATATTAGTACCTGTTATATGTTTTTTTGCTATGATTTTTTTTTATAATTTCTGTTCATTTTGGGTTAAATTTATTCTTTAACAGTAATTTATGATTGTTTTGAGTTAGAGTTATTGAAGGTTTCTGTTTCTTCTGATCTTAAGTTTAATATGACCTTTACTTATCTTTAAAAAACTTCTTTTTCGGAAAGTTTTTAAAAAAATTAATTAAATAAAAGAGTTAAACACAAAACGAACAGAAACTAACATGAGTATCTCTACTTCATTTCAAATAAATAAATTTCAAACATTTCAAAATGATAATAACTATTAGATTGCGCCCGGAGCAAGTGCCCCCTCTGTCTCTCCCCTAACTAGATTTTGAAGAATACTTTTTTGGGGAACTTTTATTGAATTTTCTTGGTGTTTCCATTGGAAGACTGAAGGAAAAAAATACTACCCCTCCCCCATCTTTATTTGAAAAAATGGTAACCACTACATTTCCGTGAATTGACGCGAATGCTTGAACCTTAAGTGCTTACAATTTTCCGTAGGAGTATTTCCTTCCCAAAAACCCAAATACTTTCTTAGACCACGGTGCTTTTTCATTTACGAAAAATTAATATTAAAAACGGGTTTAATTTAAATATAGCAGTGGCCTAATTTAAATAAAACAACAACAAGACATTAAATAATAAAATATTATGATTCTTTAATATTTAATGTTTCGTTGTTGTTTTATTTAAATTAAACCACTGCTTTACTTAAATTAAAACCATTTTCCTCTCTTAATTTTTCAAAACTCAAACAAAATCAAAATTGCCAGAAAAGTAGTTTTTTTAAGAAAATCAAGGTGGAAACTGCCTCTCCTCATCCAAATTTATGCCACCATGTAGATCCTGGTTTAACTTTTACAGATTTCCGTGTTTCACTTTTTTTTAATCAAGGGGGCAACTGCCTCTTCTTAACTCAATTTGTGCCACCGTATAGATCCCAAAAATAGAAAATGTTATCGGGCAGGCGATTGGAAATTTTAACGTTATGCTATGCTCCCGTTCTGCTCTAACCTCAGAAATGTCAGTTCTGACCAGAGCTCAGCTGTTTCTAGCTCCGTCAAGCACAAGAAAATGTCAACAAAGTACTCTTCAAATCAGTTTTGATAAATGTCATGGTATTTCACGAATCTTTCTTCCCGTGGATTTCACAAATACTACTACTACAACTACTAACAACTCACCGCAGCACTAAGCCGCCTGAGGCCAACACAGCTGTGCACGCTCCTCCTCCATCCCAATCTATTCAAAGCCTCCCTTTTTACACCCGCCCATGAAGTTCCCATTTCCTTTAAATCTTTCTTTATGACGTCCTCCCACCCCAAACGAGGACGACCTGCTTTCCGTTTAGCCCTAGACGGTTGGCCAAAAAGAACAATATTCGGCAATCTGTCATCCTTCATCCGCACAACGTTCTCTAGCCACCTCAACCTTTCTTTCATTATAGCCCTAGAGAGCGGTATTGAACCACATTTTTCGTATAGCCTTTTGTTTGACAACCGGTCAGTCAGCTGGGTACCCAGAACAATCCTTAAGCAATTTCTCTGGAAAACATCTAGCAAATCTTCATCCGGTTTTCGGAGCGCCCATGCTTCAGATCCATATTTGACCACTGTCATCACTGTAGCTTTTAATATTCTAATCTTGGTTTGCAGATTTATCTTCCTGTTCTTCCAAACTTTTTTTAACTGTGAAAAACACCCTGAGCCTTGGCTATTCTACTTTTGACATCTTCACTGCTCCCACCATCTTTACTAATAATACTACCAAGGTAAGTGAAGCTGTCCACCTGATCAATCTTTTCGTTACCCAAATTCACCTTTTTATCTTCACTTATTCCTAGCCTTAGTGACTTAGTCTTCTTAGCATTAATTTTCTACCTTATTCTAGCACCCTGAACTCAAAAAACCTCTAAAACCATTCATTTTGCTCACACTTTCATCTAGGATGCTTAAATCATCAGCATAATCTAAGTCTTGGAGACTTTTTCCTCCCCATTTGATTCCGTGGTCTCCCATTGCCTTTCCTGTGCTCCTTAAGACAAAGTCCACCAAATAATCCATATAAAGGGGGATAGAACACAACCCTGCTTAACTCCTGATTTAATACAAAACCAGCTGCTAACCTCATTTCCTACCTTAACCGCAGCAGTGTTATTCTCGTACATAGCACCAATCACTTTAATGTATTTGTCTGGTATACCATACAAGGATAAAACCTTTGCAAAAGCTCTTCTATCAACAGAATCGAACGCTTACTCATAATCTACAAAACTGAGGACCAAAGGTGTTTGAAAACTCAGGCACTTCTCAATTATTAACCTAAGAGTGAAAATTTGGTCGACACATCCTCTACCTTTTCTAAAACCGCACTGTTCTTCTCTTAAAACTTTGTCTACGGCATCTCTCAGTCTAAAAAGTATCATATTACTAAGTAATTTACTACCTACAGAGACCAGACTAATCCCTCGATAATTACCACACTCACTTTTGTCACCTTTCTTATAAAGTGGCGTAATAAAGGTTTTCCTAAAATCATTAGGTACTTCCCTTTTTTCAAAAATCATATTCATAATCTTCAGTAACTTATTTCTAACCTCAGAGCCACCATATTTAGGAAACTCATTTTCAATCCTTTCAGCACCTGGAGCCTTATTATTTTTTAGTCCTTTTAGTACTGTCACTCATTCCTCCTCACAAAACAAATCTTCCTTCACATCCAATCTATCTCGGTTAAGCAAATTCTCAAAATGTTCGGCCCATCTCTCTTTAGTTTTTTCCTTATCGCTAATTGCGGCCCCATTCCTATCTTTAACTGGGCCAAGTCCGCATTGACTACTCCCTCTCAAGTTGTTAACATGCCAGTACAATATTTTACTATTATGCCGTCTAGCTGCATCTTCCAGATCCTCGGCAATTTTATCCATGGCCTCCACTTCACAACTCCTTAGTTCATATTTTAATACTTTCTCCCCTTTCTTTACATTCTTATTGTTTTCATATGGTCTATCACTAAGGTAATTCTTGTACAAGTCCTTTCTCTTTTCTATCAAACATAAAGCTTGTTCAATAATATTCTTAGCTGCAGTTCTAGCTTTCTTCCCTAAGACACCTTCAGCAACTTCACAAATTATTTTCCTAAAATTATTCCAACCATCTTCCACATTATCAAATTTTAAACTCTCAAGTTTAGTATTCAACTGTTCCTGGAAAGTGTATCTCAAATTCTTATCCTGGAGTCTACCAACATCATAAATTCCCGGAAAGTAGTTACCCTTCCGATATTTCAGCTTTAAATTGACCATTGACACTACTAGATGGTGATCTTTACTTTTAACATCAATAACGGCACTCCTATATACCCTAGTATCTTGTATTGATCCTGCCAGTCTTCGGTTTACAATAACATAATCAATAAGATTTGCTGTCTTACTATCACGTGAATACCATGTTAACTTATGAGCCATTTTATGACCAAACACCGTATTGGTTATAACTAGATTGTTATACCTACAAAATTGCAAAAGTCTGTATCCATTACTATTTTCTTTTCATACACCAAATTTACCTAGGCAAGGATACCATCTATCCCTATTTCTACCAACCTGTGCGTTAAAATCTCCCAGTAAAAACATCATATTTCTACCTGGAACCCTGTCTATTTGTTCCTGTAACTGTAAGTAAAATTCATATGAGTCACTAGTATCTCCGTCAGTCGGTTCTACAGGGGTATATAGTACTATAACTGATACCCTGAGCTTTTTAGTCATAAAATGAGCAATTAGTATTCTATTATTAATACCTTCCCAGCCTAAACAAGACTTGGCAACTTCCTTATTCATCATGAGCCCTACTCCCTGTCTATGTACCCCATCCTTCCTGCCTGAGTAAACAAATTCTATATCACCTAATTTCATACTTCCTACCCCTGGGATATGAGTTTCTGAAACTCCTAATAAATCCAGTTCGAATTGTCTGAATTCGTCAGTCAAAATGTCGGTACGATAGTCATTTTTTAACGTCGTAACATTCCAAGTTCCGATTTTCATGTTCTTTAAATCATTGAAATTATTTTCACCTCAGGAAAAACAATGATCCCGGATACAAGTGCATGACGAGGATCACATATCTTCTCAAGTCTACACCGAAATGCTTAAACCGGCTTAGAACCGGACAGCAAGAAGTCCCTGGGACCTCCATGAATGGAGGCTTTGTGCAATCCTGGACCCATCTTGGTCACAACATGGTTTTCGGCACTTGGCGATGCTCTTCTATCAAAAAGAGTCAAAATCCTGCACAGACAATCTCAAGCCTATTACCTCCGACTCATTATATATTCATGCCTACAAATATTATGCTACTACGGGGAGGCAGCCCATAATAGATAAATTAGCTAGGAAGAGGTTTTTCAGCCCGAAGACGCCCGTCAAAACATACCAAGCCCAGAAGAATTATCCATCAGTCAGAATCCCGTGCGAATGCTGTATCGTTTACTAGGCTATAATTTCCTCGAGGGGCGCCACTTCTCAAGTAGGAATAGAGTTGACCGCAAGGTCCCCAGTCTTGCAGGTACCCCAAAAAGGTCGAGACACCCCTTTGCAGAGGCCGTTGTCCATAGATCTGGATCATACGACCTGCCGCAGTTGTCCTCCTATAGAGGATCCTCCCGCGATGGTGTTCTGCATCACCATGCAATTTAACCCATTACTGGTAGAAGGTTTGTAACTCCTGGGACTTGTGGACAAACAAGTGGGCCCTTTTGAGTGTACATTTGAGGGCCTTTTTCCTCCTCCGCCTGTATTTATGACCCAGGGCGAGGGTGCCGTAGTTTCTATTATGGATCCCCGGGGATAAGGTCCCCCCTTGGTCCGGGCCTCCTGTGGAGGTACAGCCTTTTGGGGTATATGACGACATATTTTGGTTTATTCTCTTAATTCATTTTTGAATTGTTCAATAAACTTAATTTTATCTAAAATCTATATTTCCCCCCGTAATCTTCTCACTGTCAAGGATTAAAGGGTATAAGACATTTTATCAACCGAATCTACAACAGTGATCTACAACAGCTTCTGCACTTGCACTGAAGGTTTCTTAAACTATAAAATGAACTGTAAGATAAATCAAACAGTGTTATACCCGCGTCAAACCATAGTCACATGTGTCGATAAAAGAGCTAAATTTCGTGAATACCATGGGGTTTTACTTGATTTTAGCGCCACAATTGTATTTCAGACGCAGAAAATTAAAGTTTCAAGAAATGGGTTCAAAAAGTTTGCACCAACACTAATTTGATTCCAACTGTTCTTTACAAAAACTGCATATAATTTAACCTTTGTCAGATTTATGTAACAAATAGAAGAATTGCTGTTCTAAGCTTCCATTTTTTCTGGTTTCAAAAAATGATGCCTTGAATCTCGACTCTGCTTGGTCAGTCAAGAATTTCATGCTTAAAAGTTGAACAGTGTTTAGCTCGAGAAATTATGAGGAACTACGAGAAATTAACTCGAAGAACAAAAAAAAGCTCTATTTCCACCACAATTTTTCATAAGTGAGGGCTAACTATGAGAGTGAAAGACACGTCTAAGGCCATATCCAGGGAGGGCAGGGTTTGAACCCCTCTTCCGAAATGTGTGTCCGACTCGTAAAAACGAAATAAAAATGGAAGAAAACCAGAATAGGAATTTATTGATTTTATTTATCATGAAATACACACATCCACAATAATGTCCAGAGACTATAGCCTAGAGACATGTACCAGAAGAGGGAGTTAAATCTCAACCAAACTGGGTCAGAAGCAAAAGCTATTTATCAGGTTTGTTTTTGTTTTTTTGAGGGGGGGGGGTCCAGGACCAGTCTAATGTTTAGCAGAAGATAGTACCTATGTCCGTTTTGAGCTGAAATGACGCTGTCATTACTGTGAATTTGCAAGATGTTTCGTAGGTTCTTGGAACATAATGGCTATGGAATTCTTTGCTAGGGAAATCGCAATTCTGAGTAAGACTAACCTATTTACTGATAAATAGCCCCATTTCAGCCTGCTATCTGTGCTGCTCATGAGATAAAAATTTTGCAATGATTGTTATTTTAATCAATAAAATAAGGCACAGAGAGACAAATCATCGAATTGCTGCGATTCTAAAAACACAAAAACATATTATGATTTTTTCCCTTTTTTTCCAATTAATACTGAGTCTGGGCTTATCAGGCTTCTTTTTTACCCAATCGAGGTTAATCTAGTTCATTTCACTTTGTATACCTTGAAGGATACAGTACAAGGCTATACAGTTTTTCTTTATTCTACTTCGTAGAAAAACACTTAATTATTGTCAGTGGCATCAATTCACTGTAGCGAAGGGAGCCAGAAAGGACTAAAAATAAAGAAAAATAAAAATGTTTTTTTTTCAAAGTCTAGAGGGAACTTTTTTCAAACATTTGGTGAAAACACAGAAACAGGTTTTTTTTTTCAAAATCTAGATTAGTTGTTTTTTCATGATAAATCGAACTTCAAATTTAAATGTTAATTTATTGCCAATTGCGCCAGAAAGCCTGTTTTTTTTTTTTATTCAACAACATCTTTTATTAAATAAAATAGTTAATGCCGGCTTAACGACCGGTTACAAACAAAGCACAAATCTGCTTGAAAAACGCAACCAGAACACAATTACTAAATTATACAACTAACCAAATCATCACTGAAATAAACAAAATAAAGAACAAAAAATAAAAATGTTGATAATAATTACAGAACAATAAATTAAAAAAAAGAAAAAAAACTTAAATTGTCCTCTCTCGCAATCCAGTCCCACACTCACCAACTGCCCACAAGGAGATGCTTCCTTAACTGGTTTTTAAATTGTGGCACACTTTCCGCTTCCCGAATTGACTCTGGAAAGGTATTCCAGACCACCGGAACCGGGTGCTTTACCACACGGCTAGAACAAAACCGTGCTTCTTGGCCCACTTACCAGGTCTTCAGCATTTATCGTAGCATATACGTTGTATTATGAATTAAAACTAAAAAAATTATTAAAAACATCAGGTGCGAAACCATTCAAACTCTGAAACACAAAAATACCAATTTGAAAATCTCTAATTTGAGTAACATTCAAAATCCCAAGTTTCCTAAAAATCGACTCTGTACTTAAAACTCCTGTATCATACTTACCAATTAACCTCACTGCTTTATTTGGCTGAATCTTAACTCGTTTAAAATTGCACGTAAAATTACTAGCCCAAATCATACATCTATAATTTATGTACGGCACAATCAAAGAGTATTGTAAAAGAACTAAAATATGAGAAGGTAAAAAATTTTGAATACGTCTTAAAATCCCATGGCCACGCGCTACCTTACACGCAACCACATCAGCGTGTCTTCTCCAGCCGAGGTTCTGATCAAGAATGAATCGTTGATCAGTGAGGTACCGCACTTCCTCAACCTGCTTTAATACAGAACTATTTATTGCGATTTCACTGGAAAGATTTGGAGATACACCAGTCAGATTAAAAAGAATATAATTACTCTTTGCCACGTTAATAATAAGTAAGCTACTGCCTACAAACTCACTCAACCCTTGCAGAGCTCTGTTTGCTTTCTGGACCAATTCTTCAAGAGTCTTCGCTGCCACAACAAGTGCTGTGTTGTCGGTGAAAGATGTCATAGACGCACCAGGAATGTAGAACCGCATACTATTGACATACACTAAATACAACAGGGGTCCTAAAACAGAACCCTGAGGAACTCCACATGAAACATGGAAAAACCTGGAAAACTTCTCTCCTAGATTTATCCTAACTGACCTTCATTTAAATATGAACTAAACCAAGCCAAAAATCTAACTTTTACACCAAAATCTCTTAATCTATCCAATAAAATACTGAAATCAACGGTATCAAACACTTTTTTAAAATCTATAAAAATACTAATACAATACTCACCCTTTTCTAAAGCTAAATCAACATTTTCTAAAAGATGCTGTACAGCAACTGAAGTCAAATGGCCCTCTAGGAATCCGAACTGACTATCATATAATGCATGCAGGCTCGTGAGGTAATCATAAAGTTAAGGGAGACGACACACTGCTAGGTCTAATTTTGTATTTAGGCATGTGGGTGTTTCGGTATGGAACAGTCTTCCGGAAAGTACTAGGATGGCTGAGAGTGTGGCCTCTTTTAAAAATAAGGTAAAGAATTTCTTGATGAATAAGGATGGGTGGGGGGGGGGCTGTCTTCTATCTTCTGTAAGTATTGGTTCGCGGATCCCGCGAGGTTTATTATTTGTTTATTTATAGAATTGCAATTTTCTTCTTTTTTGTTTTTTTCCAATATATATGTAGTAAATGAGTAAAATATTAAGTCCTGCCACAAACAAATCTGTATTAATTTCACGTGGTAGGTCTGTTTGATATGATTTTTTTTGTGAATTGATAAAATTTTTTGTGTCTTTGATAAAAATGAGTTCTCTCTCTCTCTCTCTCTCTCTCTATCTCTCTCTCTCTCTCTCTCTCTCTCTCTCTCTCTCTCTCTCTCTCTCTCTCTCTCTCTCTCTCTCTCTCTCTCTCTCTCTCTCTCTCTCTCTCTCTCTAAGTTAATTTTATCCGATTGAACGTTTCGTAAAATAACAGTGTTTTTTATGTAGATGGCTTGAGTAAGCTTTTCCTAACGAAGTTATTGTCTCTTACGGAGACGAGCACCTCACCCTTGGGAAAATGGTCTCTACGACAGAACATGGGTTATTACTATGGGCGCCCATCGACGCCAGACGAGCACCTCATCCTTGGGAAAATAGTCTCTACGACAGAACATGGATTATTACTATGGGTACCCATCCACGCCAGACGAGCACCTCATCCTTGGGAAAATAGTCTCTACGGCAGAACATACATTATTACTATGGGCGCCCATTGACGCCAGTCGAGCACCTCACCCTTGGGAAAATAGTCTCTACGACAGAACATGAATTATTACTATGGGCGCCCATCGAGGCTAGACGAGCACCTCATCCTTTTGAAAATAGTCTTTACGACAGAACATGGATTATTACTATGGGCGCCCATTGACGAGCACCTCATCATTGGGAAAATCGTCTCTACGACAGAACATGGATTATTACTGACGAAAAACGAACCCAATTTGCAGAAGTATAATGTCAACCTAAAAGAGTTGAACGCTTTTTTGTTGGGTTAAAAACTTTCATTATTTATCAATCTTTTTATCAATATATTTTCAACACTGAAACTAAAGGCTTCCTAGAGGAAGCTCTTTACCCTTTGAAGGTTAGGGCAGGGTGTAAATTCGGTACTGGTATCATGACTCACGGTGGTGTTTAGAGATATTTACTTGATTTGCCAAGTAACTATACGGCTTTCAATTACAGTGAATTCATCGCTATATTGAAAAAAAAAACGCTTTCATTCCCTATATCACGACGTACCCAAACTCAATAACTAGTCATAATCATTCTTATGTTTGTTAGAAATGAGAAAAACGGAAACCTTTCTACGATTTTCGGCTTCTTTATTGAAAAACAGATTTTTCTTTTTATTAGTTAAAAAAAAAAACTTTCCGAAAAATAAGTTTTTCAAAGAAAAGTAAAGGCCATTTTAAACTTAAGCTCAGGAGATACAAATACCTGTTAAAATTCAAACTCAAAACGACCAGAAATTACTATTAAAGAATAAATGAAACCCAAAACGAACAGAAATTAAATAAACAATCATAGCAAAAAACATACAACAAGTAATAATATAAATGAATAAATAGATCTTAAAGCGAGTAATGCTTAGATTGAATATGAAAATCAAGCTTAAAACGAAAACAAATATTTTGCTATTAAAGTATAAATGAAACTTAAATTGAACAGAAATTAAATAAACAATCAATGTGAACAAACATACAATATATATTAATGTAAATGAATAAATAAATCGTAAAACGAGTGAAACTTAAATTGAATATGCAAATCAAGTTCGAATCGAATAAAAATAACTACAAACAAGAGTTTGGGTATCGTCTCACTGCAGAAGCCTAAAACCTACTGCGTCATTGGCGCTTTACTGAAGACAATTCTTTGAAATATTTTCACTTTTGTAACTTTAAGAAATCAAAAATTAAATTAAGATTTTAGGGAATAAATATCAGCATATGTATATTAAATTGACAATGCACATTTTTTTTCAGTAAACTCATTTGAATTTTTCTTCAGTAAAGTACAAATTATATTCTGGCTTTTAGAAAGCATAGGGGTTTTGAACCCTACTCACATTAATTTATGCTCGTTTTGAGTTTGACTCTAATATTTATTTTAATTTTTGTTCGTTTTGGGTTTCATTTATTTATCGATACTGATTTGGGGTAGTTGTATGCTTGGTAGATTATATGATAGTCCGGACGCCAGGTGTTGAAAATGTGAACCATACCACGACGGAATAGGGCTGCTACGGGAATTAGCCTACCCTCCACCCCTAAATTGACCATGCGGATTCAAAAATACCAATGGCACTTGCTTGCGAGTGGTGGAACACTCCGAAACTTGACATTTTATTATATTTTGGTGTTTCATGCAAGAAAATGCATGTTCCACAAAGTTTGAGGTGCAGTTTTTCGCTCAAATAGAAATGCCTAGAAGCCATAGAATGTTTTCGTAACAAACTAACACGATTAGTTACAAAAAATGGCAGAGTTAAAAAAAATGGCAAAACTATATGAGTCTTGAACAGTCTTAGAAAGTATAAACAAAATCAAATTGAATATTAGATATATTTTGATATTAATTGTTGAAAGATCCATCAGTTCAAGATTTTTTTTCACTGTAATTTTTATTTTCATTTTCAATGCTGTAAGAACTGGAAAATAATAAATTTTGTAATATACGAGTAATTCGTTTTCAGTGAAGCACCAATGACGCAGAAGGCTTTAGGTTTTTACAGTTAAAGAAGGGGGCAGTATCCAAATTTTGCTTGTAGTGAAACTATATTTGTCTTGACCAATCTTGAAAAGAACTAATAAATTAAACTGAATATTTGATGCACAATGATATTAATTGCTAAAAGCTCATCAGTTCAAAATTTTACTGTAATTTTAACATTTATTTTCAATATTAAGTACAAAAGAAAACATTTGTAATATAATTCGTTTTCAGTTAAGCGCCAATGACGCAGTAGGTCTTAGGCTTCTGCAGTGAGACGATACCCAAACTCTTGTTTGTAGTTATTTATATTCGATTCAAACTTGTTTTGCATATTCAATTTAAGTTTCACTCGTTTTAAGATTTATTTATTCATTTACATTAATATATATTGTGTGTTTGTTCGCATTGATTGTTTGTTTAATTTCTGTTCGTTTTAAGTTTCATTTATATTTTAATAGCAAAATATTTGTTTTCGTTTTAAGCTTGATTTTCATATTCAATCTAAGTATTACTCGCTTTAAGATCTATTTATTCATTTATATTTTTACTTGTTGTATGTTTTTTGCTATGATTGTTTATTTAATTTCTGTTCGTTTTGGGTTTCATTTATTCTTTAATAGTAATTTCTGGTCGTATAGTAAACCTCTATCGCAAGGTTCTCTGATATTATGTATCTAATAAAGGGATTTTCAATAAGATCACTTGTTTTTTGGGGGGTGTTTCCCCTTTTTTCAAAAATCAGGCAAATTTTCTCAGATCTACATTTTGGGTGGATAACAATAAACTGAAAGAATTTTATATATTTAGAGGCAGCATAAAAAGCCATTACTGCCGCTGTAGCAATTGTCATTAGAATTTCATTTTTAGTTTTGGTGAATATTCGTCCAAGTCACTTTTTACTTCCAGTTTTTTTTTTACAAAATATTTGATGAGATTCTCTTGTGACAAATTTTTTTTTAACCTGTTCATTTTATTTAGTTGAATAGAACACTTAAAAAAGAGAGTTAATTTGGCAGTTAGATAGTAAGTTTAAATTTTGTTTTTCTTTCGCTATTCTATTTTTTTTTTAATATCTGAATATATAAGGGATTTAAGTTCGAGGTAGGGAGAATTGTCCTATTATGAAATAGGTACATCTTACACGACCGTTATAAAATCAAAACGTGGTATCTATGCAGGCAGGATGATTTTTTAGTATCTCTACTTCTTCTGCAAACTATTCTAAGGCGTAGGAAATTGCATAAAGGCAAGTCTGTATCTGTTATAATCTACGGAAGCAATAAATCTTTCTGTAATTTTGATTTGAGTTTGATTTTCTTTTAAGATTAAATGCATAATAATCAAATATATTATTAGGTTAATAAATTGATCCCTTTGCCAGGAATCCTTGTCGTTTAAAATTTAGTGTATTTTGTTTCATTTCGCATGCAATTTAATTGCTCTTTTTATTTGAGAGTTTTTTCCTAAAATTATTTAAAAATAAACTTATTCCTATAAAAAATTTCCTGAAATATATTTCCTGTCACCCAGCCACCACTGATATTTTGGCGTTTGCCCCCCCCCCCTTGGAAAAATGTTTGCCGGTGCCCTTGATGTTGCTCCTTACTTTCAGTTGAAAAAACTTGTTTTTTTTATCATTTAATTAAACATCAAGAGCATGGCCATCATAACATCATGAATATCAACATCATGAACATCAACATGGCCGCTATAACACATAAGTCCCAAGTTTGTTTCCACAGATTACAAGTCTCGGTGTGAAACAATCTATGGCGTAGTATGAAAGTAACTTATAATAAAAGCCAATCAATGATGAGATTTTACTAATATTGAGATTTAGCTAGTGGCGCAATTTCGTCAAAATCCTAGGGGGTTAAGGGTCAAGGGGTTAAGGTTGGAGTCGGTTTTCCCAAGTCAATTGAAAATAACAGTGAAAAACGAAAATTGAGCCATGTAGTACCATAAATGCAAAGTTGTACTAAAGGAAACTGATCTGTTTCTGTGGATTCTTGAATTTTGTAGGCCTATCTTTTGAAAATATTTTGAAGACTCTAAATTTCAGTTGGGTAAGGCAAACTGGAGTCTGGCGGGCAGTTGCCCCTGACCGATAGCAAACTATGCCCCTGGATTTAGCTGGTGCTAATTTGAGACAATCAAATTGGTCATAGAATTTTCCATTTGGCTGAAAAAATTGAAAAAATTTCTGATTGACCTGAAAAAGCACAGCTGATTCTCGGTACCTGTAAAATTTTATTGTGAATGGGCCTACGACAATATCACTAGCCAACCAATCAAGTCAAAATGGACAGAGAAAGAATTCTAAAAAGAAAAAGCTAATCTAATGGCTAGACCTTCTCTAGTTAAGATTCACCGATCGTTGGGATAAGCCAAGAAGGTCAATCCAAGCAAACGCAGGGGGTGGGGTAACGTTTTTACCCATAATATTTATGAAGATACAAAAATGATTTTTCTTTTCATAATTCGTGGGTTTCGCTTAGAAAAAATAAAATGCCAAAATATAGGTATTTTTAAACATAAAGAGGGGAAGGGGGGTAATGGTAGCCTTCCCCCATTGGTGCCTCTCTAATGTGCATGCTAAATAAATCAAAAATCATATTGATACAAGTCTATAAGGAACTCAAGCCGGCAATTTCAAAAGATAAAACATGTAGTTTGTTGAAGCAGATAAATTGTAGAATTAGAATCAGTGTTTTCTTATGATTTAGTATTTTTTTTCAAAATCTGTGGTTAATTGGTGATTTGTATTTCACGAATCTAGTGATGTTTTTTCACTTAATGGTAACCCTGCGAATGAGTACATAATTTACTAAAAATTATTTGAGATGTTTTCAAAAAGTGTTGCCTATAATAATGAAAAGAAATAAAGTATGATACTCTGACAGGCAGAAACATTCTTCTTTTTATAAATTATTTTTTAAAAATTTTCCACAAAATAAGTTTTTCAAAAAAAAGTAAAGAACTCCATCAAATAACAGAGTCAAACCCAAAACGAGCAGAAATTAATGTGATTAGGGTCCTAAACGCCTATGCTGTCTAAAAGCCAGAGCATAATTTGTACTTTACTGAAAAAAATTCTTTCAAATGTTCCCATTTTTAAAACTTTGAGAAATCAAAAATTATTGAAGATTCTAAGGAATAAATATCAGCATATGTACATTCAACTGACAATGCACAATTTTTTTTCAGTAAATTCATTTGAATTTTTTCAGAAAAGTAGAAATTATATTCTGGCTTTTAGAAAGCATAGGGATTTAGGACCCTACTCATATCAATTTCTGCTCGTTTTGAGTTTGACTGTTATTTATTTTAATTTCTGTTTGTTTTTGGTTTCATTTATTTATTGATACTGATTCGTGGTAGTTGTATGCTTGGTATATTATTTGATTCTATTTTTGTTCATTTTTGGTTTAATGAAGCTCTTTACTTTTTTTTGGAAAACTTTTTTGTGGAAAAAGTTTTTTTTAATTATTCATAAGGGTAGTCATATAGTATTTTAAATATCTAGGGGGAAACCGATGGGATCAAAGACCCTCTACCATGTCCCTCCAATGATGTCAATTCTTGAGCTAGGAAATATCCCTCCCCTCCCCCTTATTGACACTGGTTCTTAGGAAACCAGGGTTCACCAGAGTTAGGATATATAGAGCTAGGGCTAAATAATTTCATGACTCTTCATCTGCTTTAAACTTATTCTGTTTATAAATATTTTCTATTAAGCAGGTCCCTATTTTCTAGACGATCAGTTTTGATTCTTAACTCCCAAACTGTTGCTGATCTTCGATTATTTATAGGCCGAAGTAGATAGAAGGAATGAACGAAAAGCTCACAAAAAAGAAGAGACAAATCGATTTTCAGACAGAGAGACGCAAGCTATCCTAAAAGAGAGAAGTCGTACTCCAAGACACAATCAAGAGAATGAGAAAGTTCAGCAAGAGCAAAGACATCGTTAACTCTTCAGCCATCCTAAATCTGCAGACCAACAAGTAAGCCAGATATCCCTAGTGCTAGATATCTATGTAGTTTTTATGAGGAGGGTTGTAAATTCGTCAAAGTAGTAAAACCTTCTGGATTATGTGGTTGCCTTTCAGAGGCAACGCTATAACGTTGCATATAGTAATGAGCCATAAGGCTTCAGTTTTTATGATTATTATTTTTTTTCTTGCCAGAGGCACTTTATATGGAAAGGGTGGTCGTACAAACTTCGTAGTGGGCTCATTAGATTGGAAATCGAAAGCTCTAGTTCCCTTCTTAAGATGCAAGAGTGATCTAAGGGCAACTAGCCCCCCACATCCTCTTTTTTCCCCAAATGCATCCAATCCAAATTTGAAGATGGCCCTTTTTTAGGTGTCAAATAACTATGGCCCCAGGGTTGAAAAAACCCTCTATAGTCCCCGGGGCAAGGGCTGTTAGTTATGCAAGTTGCCTATTGTTAACCTGTCAAGTTTTTATGGAAGAAGTTAGTCGTATATACTTCGGAGGAGGCTCATCCGAGTTGAAATTGAAAGTTCTAGTTCCCTTTTTAAGAGTCAAAAGTGATAGAAGTTCAACAAGCCGCCCACCCCATGACCTTTTTTTCTCTAAATACCTCCGATCAAAATTTTGAGATAGCCAAATAATTTGTATTGTTGGTTGGTTTGTTGTTTTAAGTAATTTGTGGAATAGCTGAAGCTATAAAACTGACAAGTAATACAGAACAGTTTTTAATCAGTCAGAATGGACATAGGCAATACAAATTTCGAAAATGTAAGCAAACATAAACATAATGATAGAATAAACTATGGATTGATAGTTGTTTAGTTTGAGTAAACTGCGAAAATAATCCAGCGAGAAACATGAAATTCTTGTGTAATATTTCATAGACCATAAGAATGAATATGCTACTGCTACTACTACGAACGACTCACCCCAGCAACAAGCCGCACGAGGCCAACACAGCTATACGCGCTCCTCCATCCCAAACTATACAAGGCCTCTTTACCCCTCCCAAGAAGTTCCTATTTCCCTAAAAATTTTCCTTGTATTCTCCCACCTCATTTGGGTGCGACCTGCTTTTCGTTTGACCTTATACGATTGCCCGACAAGGACGGTCTTGGGCAATCTGTCATCCTTCATTCGCAAAGCGTGTCCTAGCCATCTCAACCTTTCTCTTATTACAGCCCTAGAAAGCAGGATTGACGCACATTGTTCGCACAACTTGCTGTTCAAGATACTGTCAGTCAGTCGGGAATCTAAAACAATCCGTAGGCAATTTCTCTGGAAAACATCTCGCAAATCTTCCTCCGTTTTTCGGAGCACCCACGCTTCTGAACCATACCTGACCGCTATCATCATTGTCACTTACAATATTCTAATTTTGGTTTGCAGACTTGTATTCCTAGTCTATCTTCCGAGCTTTTTTCAACTGGGAAAAAAACCATGGGCCTTGGCCATTCTACATTTAATATCTTCACTACACCAACGTTTTTTTTTAATAATACTACCTAGGCAAGTAAAGTTGTCCACTTGATTGATCAACTCGTTACCCAACATCACATCTTCACCTTCACTTATTCCTAGTCTTAGCAATATTATTTGAAAATAACTACGTTTTCTAAAGAGTTAAAGAGGCTGAGTCACAAGTTCGAACCTTAAAACGTACAGGGATTAGGAGGTGCAGTTGGGGGGCTGCCACCCCCCAAACCCCCGCTTCTGTATATGAAAGGGGCTGTGCCCTCCTCAACGCCTCGCTCTTTGCGCTAAAGTTTTTATTGTTTAAAAAAAAGAGTTGTGAGAAAGTCAAACTTTAGCTGATCTTTTCAGGATTTAAAGATGGGGGGCTGCCGCCTCCCAAACCCCCCGCTTTTGAAGATTCTTGTATTAAGGCTTTTAATTCCTGAATACTCAAATCAAATGCACAGTAAGATTTTCTTTTTTCAACTTTTCTTCGAGCATGCGGGTATACAGCATGTTATCAAAGCAGTGGAGACTTACCTGTAACCTGAAGGCCGACTGTGATATTCTTCTGGAGACGCCTGTTGAGCCGAAGGATTTAATAGATTGGATTTAAAAAAGAAACTGAGTTTCTTTTTTAAACTTTAAATTCAGTATATAAAAAATTTTCTCTGACAGGGAATCGAACCCGGATCTTCCGCATGACAGTCAGGAACAGCGACCATTTTACCACAGAGACACTTGTAATATTATTTTAGTCTCTCGTATCTATTTTTGACGCAAGCAAATCCCCACAAAACTTGATATTTGGTTTTTGGAAAATAGGGAAGGAAGGATCGGATTGAGCTGAAATTTTGAGTATAAGCTTCCAGGCCCCAGGAAAACTCATCCTCTATATTTCAGCCCTATCGGACAACGTTAAAGGGGGGCTGTGGTGGGAACAATTAACATGGGCTCTTATAGGAAACGAGGTTTTTCGTAAATGTAAATTCGGGAAATAATTTTTCCGGTCTGAAAATATCAAAATGCCCTAACAGGTCGAATTCCGCTTCGAATGAGTCCTCATTCACCCGGATCCGTTGCCAACTGTGGCCTGTAGGCGTGGCTGATAAAAAAAGAGAAATGAACATTAAGTGGCTATATTTGTTTTTTTTGGAAAACAGGGAAGGAGTGATCGGATTGAGCTGAAATTTCGAGGATAAGCTCCCGGCCCTAGGAAAGCTTAACCTCTATATTTCAGCCCAATCGAACAACGTTAAAGGGGGCTGTGGTCGGAGGGTCGAAACTTCCGGCCCACTTTTACCCATGAAGATAAAGTCGGAGGGGGGTGAAATTCTCTGCAACCACTAGGACCGGAAATCGCTTAACATTGTGGTGGGTCGCCTCTTTTAAGAGGCACAAGTGTGCCTCCTTGATAGTCTTAGAATTAATTTTAAAACATATTATTACATCCTGAACTCACAAAACCTCTAAAAATTCATTCCTTTGCGAAAATTTTCATCTAGAATGCTTGGATCATCAGCATAATCTAATTCTAGAAGAGTTTTACCTCCCCAATTGAGCCTGTATTCACCCATTGACTTTTCTGTGCTCTTTAGGATAAAAAAATATATACAACGAATCCGAAAGGAAACCCAAAACTAAAAATTTGTAGGTTTTGGCTCAAAGTTTGGCTAAAAAAACAAAAGGCTCAAACTGGAGACCTGAGCCCGTTGTTTTGGAGAGTTGTAAGTCTAAGCTGCCGACCATGAGGAATAAAAGTGACTCGGGGAGTAAAATCACGGACTGAAGCCACTAACAAGCGGAACGAAGTGAAAAACCCCATCAAGGTTCACTTTTTCGTAGATAAAGAGCCAAGCTTTATTTTAGCAGTTTTCCTAATTAGAGTACCTGCTATCTAATTTCTAAATAAATTTTTTATTTATATTGTTCACCTTTTTTGGAATTCACTTTCACTTATAACTGTTTTGGAATATTTAAAATAGTTCATCTTATTTTCCATGGTGCTAACAACCAAGCAAAATAAATTGTGTCTAGCCACCCCATATTCTTACCTTTTTCTTCCGTAGCAACTGAGCTTTAAAAAGAATTCAGAAAAAAGAACTGAGTCGAGGAGATCTATCACAAGTTCCTTTTTCAGTTTGTCCACGGAGTTCCTGTAACAGATATGAGAAGTCGAAGTCCTATAGAAAATGAAGCCACAAGACGATTTGATGAACAAATTGAAAATGTGACGTAAGATTTTGTACTTGAAAATATAGTAAAAAACAAGCAGAATAGTAGAAAGAATAGAAAGAATGGAATGATAGAATAGTAATATTGGAAAGGTTTTCCTGGTGAATTAAACTTAGCAATTGTAGTTCGTTTTTAAATTGAAGTATAGAGGTACATTAGAAAATATAGTAGAAACAAGCAGAATAGTAGAAAGAATAGAAAGAATGGAATGATAGAATAGTAATATTAGAAAGGTTTCCCTGGTGAATTAAACTTAGCAATTGTAGTTCGTTTTTAAATTGAAGTATAGAGGTACATTAAAGTTTGAAACATACATTAAATATCAAACAGTTCATGGTAACGAACTGCAAGTAAGGAGCGACTGGGCTCAATAGTAATTGAAACTCTAAAAAACAGAATTTTGATATCAATAGATACACCAAAAAGTTTTTTTTTTGTGTGTGTGTGTGTTGATTCCAAATAGCCTATATGAGATTCATTGAGTTTAGTGTTACCGATCAAAAGCTATGAGCCTGAGAAAAATCGTGTAATTTTCGAAAAAAGGGGAAACATCCCCAAAAAGTCAAGGAGTCTTAATGAAAATTGCACCATCAGATTTAGCATATTAGAGAACCTTATTGTAGAGATTTCAAGCTCCAATCAGCAAAAATGTGGAATTTTGCATTTTTTGCCAGAAGAAAGATCCCAGACGCGTATTTGTTTGTTTTTGTTTTTTTTTTCCCAGGGGTAATTGTCTCGAACCAATCGTCCTAAAAGATAAGCGCGTGACATCTTTTGTTCATTAGCAATTTGTTTCAATTCTTGTGTTATTCCTTTGGGAATGGCATTTAAAATGTACTATGTTTGACTACCTTCAATAGCCTACTGATTGAAGGGCATGTTGTATGAAAACTGAATCAGTGGAACATTACTGAAAATATAGTTTTTTCTAAAGCTCTTCGCAGCTGAAGGACCTCTGTTTTATGGTTTTAGACTTAGTTTTCTAAATCCACGCAGCAGGTGTGGATTTAGCTCCACCCAAAAGCTTTTAGCTCCACCCAAAAGCTTTCTATGGGTGAAAAAGCTAAAATGGAGCCCATGAATGTACGCAGTCTTCCTGCTTTTACT
Organism: Artemia sinica; assembly: GCA_027921565.1. Lineage (NCBI taxonomy): Eukaryota > Metazoa > Arthropoda > Branchiopoda > Anostraca > Artemiidae > Artemia > Artemia sinica. Next base: position 60,268 of record JAPEVW010000164.1, read on the forward strand.
CCCCCAATCCTTGGGTCTATATATTAGTTACCTTTTTAGCATTTGTTCAGCTCTGTAAGCCCCTAGCCGCTCCTTCCCCCAAAGGATTCCCTCCACCCAAAATGTATTTTCGTGGAACCCCTCCCCCCAATATGATTGTACTATTCCCGCTTGTGGTGGTTAGCAGCCAACTTGAAAAATCTACGGACCTGGTACTATGGACCAGGACTTAAGATTACCTTAAGTTAAACGTGCGCAAAAAAAATCACTGAGAAATAAGGAATAATACAATAAAATGAGGTGAAGCGATCTTAGTTTTGCTTAATCTAATCTAGTTTAACTAACCATCTGCTAAAATAGAATTGAGCAGATTACTTGTAGTCAGACACGTAAGGAAAAAACAATCGTTTTCCTCACCTGGTAAGACCCTAACTATTTGACACACCTAAAATATAGACTAACAGCTTTGTATCATCTCTCAGTTTTGTTTCTTATAGCAATCGAATCCGTATCCAAGGCAGGGATGTAATTTGCTTATAAAAAAATTTGTTAAACCTAGGATAGGCCTACGTAATTCATAATTCACGTAATTCAAGCATCCACAGAAACGAATCAGTTGTCTTTAATATATGTTTACATTTATGATAGTTTTATATGGCTCATTTTGCGTTTTTTACTGTGATTTTCACTTGACTTGGCAAAAGCTTTTTTTAATTGCTTTCCGTTCGTTTTTATTACCGAGGCTTTTTCTTTAGTTTGTAAAATAAATATTTTTAAAGTTTTTCACGTCTTAGACTTAAGAATTAAAATATGCCATTATAGCTTATTAGTTACCTGTTGAATTGTTTAATTGCATCATCATAGGAACTCATTTCTGCTGATCTTAGGTTTAATATGGCTCTTTATTTTTCTTTGACACACTTCTTTTCCGGACTTTTTTTTTAATCAATTAATTTTTTTATTATATCCTGGGAAACTATTTTCATTACATAATAGTTATATAAAATTAATCTGTAATACCATACCAAGTAATATTTTTCTTTGGAAAAATAATTATAGGGAAAATATTTTGTAACAAAAAAACATTTTGTATTGAAAGGATTTAATTATATACTGAAAATGATGTGCGTTTGACCAGCCATAACCTTATTTTAGACCAACCCCACCAAAAGGTGGGGTTGGGTTTTTATCCAGTTTTATTCTCCTAAAAGTTACGATTTGTGAAAACTTCTGTTACAAGCGAAATTTCTAGATCTATAGCCTGTCTGTGCTATATGTTAAATATGTTGCAATTATAGATACTTTAGATATTAATTTATTAAAAATTTCCCTTCCCATTTCCCATTTCCCTTCCCATTGTATAACTTTTCTAAGGTAAAACTCTTAACTAAACCTAACCTAACCTAACCTCTGCTGTGTGTCAGGATGAGTGTTTGCTTGTCTGTGGAGATTTGAGAAAAAATTCTGCTCATCTCTCTCAGACATTGGTAAAAGTTCTGTTAAAGTATTTCATTTTCTAATATATCCTCTATGAGCCTGCTAGTAGTATCTTTATCTCTAAAAATTCCTTTTCTTACATCTCTGACCTTTTTAATAGATATTCTGAACGTTTGACGTTCTAGCATACCCTAAAAACAATGAGCACTTAACAAAGTAATGCATAAGATATTTTTAATGAAATAACGACATGTAGAATATTAATATAAAATATGTTAAATACATTATTAGTACACTTGCGCTTCACTTTCCGTTAATTCATCTTTATATTCATTGATGATATTGTCTGCTAATGTCCTTTTTATTCTGCCTGTGATTTCACTGTCTATTGTCACATTATTTTTACATAGATAGCAGTTTTGGCACATTGACAAGATATGATTAATGACATTAGCGCAGGAGTTTGCTTGTCTTCTTCTTGTCCTCTTTAAAATGCTAATACTGGAAAGATGATGATAGGATGTATCAACAGGTAATGTGTTACCAGCAACAGTAGCAAGGAGTTGTCCCGATCATCGACAATTATTTTTATGTTTGCATTCTCTTTGAGCACTAATTTCTCTGGTAATGTTACTCTCGCATATCCACCGTTTACACGATTGAAATTCTTGGGTACTCCAAAGAATCTAACTTCTCGCTGTCATGACAACGCATGCATACATTTCCAATAGTGTTACCACTTGCACTCGTTTCATAGTTCAGGTATTTCTCCTTGTCAGCATTCAACACGACGATGATTTTATCGTGTGCACATACTTTCGTCGAATAATTCATCTTCACTTTTTTACAGATATGAATTGTGTGTTTAACCTTCCACTGCGTAAAAAATACTGATTTAATGCATGCAATAAACTAGGTTGTGTCGATAACCTGCCATAGAGTACCAGTGAGAAAGCCGCGTCGTGTCTATGAACAAGCACAGATTACGATTGGTAGAGCCGTAAGCATATTTCATGTCATTTTAAGATACGTAAAAAAGTTGAAAAAAATACCATGTTAAAAAAATTCAAAAAATTATTTTTAAAAAATGGGGGGAGGGGAGGGGAGAGGTTAGGGGAGGGGAGGAGGGGAGGGGATAAGGGGAGGAGGAGGGGAGTGGGGGTGGTGGGAGGAAGGGGAGGGATTGGGGGTCCGTGGATCCTTTGGGGGCCTTTGGGGGCCTTTGGGACCTGGGGGGCCTTTGGGGGCCTTTGGGGGTCCGGGGGGCTTTGGGGGCTCGGGGGGCCCTTTGGGGGGGCAGGGGGGTTCCTTCGGGGTTGGGGTAGAGGGGTCAAGGTCTTTTGGGGTAGGGGGTTTTTGGGGTAGGGGACCTCATAACACTGTTCAAATAGAACTTGTGTATTATAACAACCACAGAGTTTCACCCCATATCATCTTCTAAATCATCTTCTAAAATCATCTTCTAAAATGTCTCTAACTGTTTCGCCCAAATAATTCCCTAAAATGTCTAAAACGGTTTCGCTCAAATAATCCCTAAACGTAATTTCTGCGTGTTCCTTTTGATTTGGCATCCCTGAGCTGTCACATTTGAAATTCCTAAGAAACCCTTTCCCGCGTTAATCTCTTCATCTCATAAATGTTCCTAGCTACACTATTATGGTTTCGTTAGAATATCAATTTATCTCTCTGACTTAAAGATCGAAGAAGCCGTATTTAAAAATAGAATTTCTATCTCTTTAGACTCCCGCATAATTCCAAGATAACAAGTGATGTCATTTCTAATTCTCCTTTCGTGAATCAATAATTCCCTTAGAAACAACAAATTAATTCCCCTCGAGTCGATCAATACATTCCCCTCGATTATGCAAATCAATTTCTCAGAAATTCTCTCCCCTTCGTGGATCGATAATCCTTGAATAAATTATGTCCCGTCAGCGTTAGACCAAATTGTAGATGGCAGCAGTGGTGAGCAATGGGATCAATTGGGTCATTACTACTGTCGCTCCTTAGATACAACAAGTTTCAATGAACTGTTTTACCGTAATAAGTGATAGAGATATAGAAACCCAGGGACGTGTTCTTGGGGGACTCAGGGTTTCTCTCCTGAAATCCTAGATTTTCCTGAATTTCTAGACACATCTTATTCAAATTATCAAATAAAATTTGTTCCCCTCCTCACGAAAAATGATATTTTCGCCCCCTCTCATAAAAAGAGAAAATTATGCGTGCGTGCCTGCGAAAACCGTCCCTTTTCACCTCCACCTTCTCTCCGATACCAACAAAAGGTAGAACATTTTTGTAATTTGCTATGCGTTTTATCATAACATGGATGTTTATTTTTGCTCAAGAAAGAGGGTGAGAATTTTATTTGTATTTTGTAACAAAATTATCGCACATCGTATCTTTAGAGGAAAAAAACCTCGTCGCTATGATTCTCTAAAAATTTGATTCCTTAAAGTTTATTCAAAAAGCAAAAACTATTTTACATTTTCTCCAGAACAAGACAATAGACCCTATTATTTATGACCTATCCTTACATATACTTAAATACACTAACAGTTACAGCAAAACAAAAGGACATGAAAAAGTTCCTTGTTTCATTATTCATTCATTTTTTCTAGAGGCACTTCATATGGAAGTGGCAGTCATATAAACTTCAAGGGAGGGGGGGGGGTAATTGCATTGGAAATCGTAAGTTCTAGTGCTTTTCTTTAGAGTAAAAATGATCGGAGGGCAACTAGGACCCCCAAGCCCTTTTTTCCCAAATACATGAAATACAAATTCTGGGATAGCCATTTGTTCAAAATAGTCCAAAGATCATATAACAAAAACTTCCCTGTTGACACACCCTCCCAGAGTCCCGGGGTAAGCTTTTGAGTTATACCCCTGAGGCATATAAGGTTTTATGGCTATGATGGTCGCAAAAAGTTTGGAGGAGACTCATTTGCTTGGAAATTGTAGTTCCCTTTTTAAGAGTCAAAAGTGATCAGAGGGAAACCAGCCCCCCCCCCCGCACCCTCTTTTCTTTAAATGTCATCTGATTGAAATTTTAAGATAACTATTTTGTTTGAAATAGTCCAAAGATCACATAAAAATACCTCCGGGGATAACACGGTGCACCCCCCATCCCAAGGACAAAAAGTTGTAAGTTGTCCCTGGTAGGCATATAAGGTTCTTATGGAAGGGGCGGTCGTATAAAATTATGAGAAGGCTCATTTGATTGTTTGAACCCCTTTCCTAAGTACGGCCTTCACTACTATTACTAACAACTCACTGCACTACCAAGCCACCTGAGGCAAACACATGCACGCTCATTATGAAATATATCATAATTATCTAATTTTTTATTGAGTCACAAAATTTTGCGGTAAAATGAAGCAAATAACCCAAAGATCCTTTAAAGAAATGAATTAAAAAAAAATTATTATTGGAACATATTACGAGCAAAATTTCAAAAGAAATTTACAAGTTTGAAACCAAGATTTATTTAATAATACGTAATCTCATGTAAGCACGATTAAGTTACAGTCCTAATCGAATAATACATACAGGTTATATCTTTTACCGAAAATACAGCCATTCTCAGCAAATGGGTAGCAGACTTTTCAATAATAGAAATTGATTAATATGCAATTTTTTTTTAATTATTTATGTACGGTGAGCCAAAATCAAAACCTGCATTAATTCAAAAACGTTAAAAAATTAAATAAAATAAACAAGTTTTTTTAATTGAAAGTAAGGAACGACGGTAAAACTTAAAACGAACAGAAATTATTCCGTATATGAAGCGGGCTGTCCCCTCCTCAACGCCTCGCTCTTTACGCTAAAGTTTGACTTTCTCACAACTCTATTTTTTTAAACAATAAAAAAAACTTTAGCGTAAAGAGCGAGGCGTTGAGGAGGGGACAGCCCCCTTCATATACGTAATAATTTCTGTTCGTTTTAAGTTTTAACGTCGTTCCTTACTTTCAATTAAAAAAAACTTGTTTTTTTTTTTATTTAATTATTAGGTAAGACGACATCGCAATACCTTAAAAGCATACAATGTACTAATGTACTAAGCTATAAAACGTACTAAGCTATAAAAAGTACAATGTACTACAATGTACTACATAATACAATGTACTAAGCTATAAAACGCGTTCTGCCTTATGGGGAGAATCGAACGTTTAAGGACACACACACGAGATATATATTATCTTTTACAAATAAAGACGTTCTCGACAAATGGGAAGGGAAATTTTTAATAAATTAATATCTAAAGTATCTATAATTGCAACATATTTAACATATAGCACAGACAGGCTATAGATCTAGAAATTTCGCTTGTAACAGAAGTTTTCACAAATCGTAACTTTTAGAAGAATAAAACTGAATAATTTTTTTTTTGGTGGGGTTGGTCTAAAATAAGGTTGTGGCTGGTCAAACGCACATCATTTTCAGTATATAATTCAATCCTTTCAATACAAAATGTTTTTTTGTTACAAAATATTTTCCCTATAATTATTTTTCCAAAGAAAATATTACTTGGTATGGTATTACAGATTAATTTTATATAACTATTATGTAATGAAAATGGTATCCCAGGATATAATAAAAGAATTAATTGATTAAAAAAAAGGTCCGGAAAAGAAGTGTGTCAAAGAAAAATAAAGAGCCATATTAAACTTAAGATCAGCAGAAATGAGTTCCTCTAATGATGCAATTAAACAATTCAACAGGTAACTAATAAACTATAATGGCATATTTTAATTCTTAAGTCTAAGACGTGAAAAACTTTAAAAATATTTATTTTATAAACTAAAGAAAAAGCCTCGGTAATAAAAACGAACGGAAAGCAATTGAAAAAAGCTTTTCCCAAGTCAAGTGAAAATGACAGTAAAAAACGCAAAATGAGCCATATAAAAGTATCATAAATGTAAACATATATTAAAGACAACTGATTTGTTTCTGTGGATGCTTGAATTACGTGAATTATGAATTACGTAGGCCTATCCTAGGTTTAACAAATTTTTGTATAAGCAAATTACATCCCTGCCTTGGATACGGATTCGATTGCTATAAGAAACAAAACTGAGAGATGATACAAATTTGTTAGTCTATATGTTAGGTGTGTCAAATAGTTAGGGTCTTACCAGGTGAGGAAAACGATTGTTTTTTCATTACGTGTCTGACTACAAGTAATCTGCTCAATTCTATTTTAGCAGATGGTTAGTTAAACTAGATCAGATTAAGCAAAACTAAGATCGCTTCACCTCATTTTATTGTATTATTCCTTATTTCTCAGTGATTTTTTTTTGCGCACGTTTAACTTAAGGTAATCTTAAGTCCTGGTCCATAGTACCAGGTCCGTAGATTTTTCAAGTTGGCTGCTAACCACCACAAGCGGGAATAGTACAATCATATTGGGGGGAGGGGGTCCACGAAAATACATTTTGGGTGGAGGGAATCCTTTGGGGGAAGGAGCGGCTAGGGGCTTACAGAGCTGAACAAATGCTAAAAAGGTAACTAATATATAGACCCAAGGATTGGGGGAGTAAAAGCAGGAAGACTTCGTACATTCATGGGCTCCATTTTAGCTTTTTCACCCATAGAAAGCTTTGGGTGGAGCTAAAAGCTTTTGGGTGGAGCTAAATCCACACCTGCTGCGTGGATTTAGAAAACTAAGTCTAAAACCATAAAACAGAGGTCTTTCAGCCGCGAAGAGCTTTAGAAAAAACTATATTTTCAGTAATGTTCCACTGATTCAGTTTTCATACAACATGCCCTTCAATCAGTAGGCTATTGAAGGTAGTCAAACATAGTACATTTTAAATGCCATTCCCAAAGGAATAACACAAGAATTGAAACAAATTGCTAATGAACAAAAGATGTCACGCGCTTATCTTTTAGGACGATTGGTTCGAGACAATCACCCCTGGGAAAAAAAAAAAAAAACAAAAACAAACAAATACGCGTCTGGGATCTTTCTTCTGGCAAAAAATGCAAAATTCCACATTTTTGCTGATTTGAGCTTGAAATCTCTTCAATAAGGTTCTCTAATATGCTAAATCTGATGGTGCAATTTTCATTAAGACTCCTTGACTTTTTGGGGATGTTTCCCCTTTTTTCGAAAATTACACGATTTTTCTCAGGCTCATAGCTTTTGATCGGTAACACTAAACTCAATGAATCTCATATAGGCTATTTGGAATCAACACACACACACACACAAAAAAAAAAAACTTTTTGGTGTATCTATTGATATCAAAATTCTGTTTTTTAGAGTTTCAATTACTATTGAGCCCAGTCGCTCCTTACTTGCAGTTCGTTACCATGAACTGTTTGATATTTAATGTACGTTTCAAACTTTAATGTACCTCTATACTTCAATTTAAAAACGAACTACAATTGCTAAGTTTAATTCACCAGGGAAACCTTTCTAATATTACTATTCTATCATTCCATTCTTTCTATTCTTTCGACTATTCTGCTTGTTTCTACTATATTTTCCAATACTTCAATTTAAAAACGAACTACAATTGCTAAGTTTAATTCACCAGGAAAACCTTTATAATATTACTATTCTATCATTCCATTCTTTCTATTCTTTCTACTATTCTGCTTGTTTTTTACTATATTTTCAAGTACAAAATCTTAGGTCACATTTTCAATTTGTTCATCAAATCGTCTTGTGGCTTCATTTTCTATAGGACTTCGACTTCTCATATCTGTTACAGGAACTCCGTGGACAAACTGAAAAAGGAACTTGTGATAGATCTCCTCGACTCAGTTCTTTTTTCTGAATTCTTTTTAAAGCTCAGTTGCTACGGAAGAAAAAGGTAAGAATATGGGGTGGCTAGACACAATTTATTTTGCTTGGTTGTTAGCACCATGGAAAATAAGATGAACTATTTTATATATTCCAAAACAGTGATAAGTGAAAGTGAATTCCAAAAAAGGTGAACAATATAAATAAAAAATTTATTTAGAAATTAGATAGCAGGTACTCTAATTAGGAAAACTGCTAAAATAAAGCTTGGCTCTTTATCTACGAAAAAGTGAACCTTGATGGGGTTTTCACTTCGTTCCGCTTGTTAGTGGCTTCAGTCCGTGATTTTACTCCCCGAGTCACTTTTATTCCTCATGGTCGGCAGCTTAGACTTACAACTCTCCAAAACAACGGGCTCAGGTCTCCAGTTTGAGCCTTTTGTTTTTTTAGCCAAACTTTGAGCCAAAACCTACAAATTTTTAGTTTTGGGTTTCCTTTCGGATTCGTTGTATATATTTTTTTATCCTAAAGAGCACAGAAAAGTCAATGGGTGAATACAGGCTCAATTGGGGAGGTAAAACTCTTCTAGAATTAGATTATGCTGATGATTCAAGCATTCTAGATGAAAATTTTCGCAAATGAATGAATTTTTAGAGGTTTTGTGAGTTCAGGATGTAATAATATGTTTGAAAATTAATTCTAAGACTATCAAGGAGGCACACTTGTGCCTCTTAAAAGAGGCGACCCACCACAATGTTAAGCGATTTCCGGTCCTAGCGGTTGCAGAGAATTTCACCCCCCTCCGAATTTATCTTCATGGGTAAAAGTGGGCCGGAAGTTTCGACCCTCCGACCACAGCCCCCTGTAACGTTGTTCGATTGGGCTGAAATATAGAGGTTAAGCTTTCCTAGGGCCGGGAGCTTATCCTCGAAATTTCAGCTCAATCCGATCACTCCTTCCCTGTTTTCCAAAAAAAACAAATATAGCCACTTAATGTTCATTTCTCTTTTTTTTTATCAGCCACGCCTACAGGCCACAGTTGGCAACGGATCCGGGTGAATGAGGACTCATTCGAAGCGGAATTTGACCTGTTAGGGCCTTTTGATATTTTCAGACCGAAAAAATTATCCCCCGAATTTACATTTACGAAAAACCTCGTTTTCCTATAAGAGCCCATGTTAATTGTTCCCACCACAGCCCCCCTTTAACGTTGTCCGATAGGGCTGAAATATAGAGGATGAGTTTTCCTGGGGCCTGGAAGCTTATACTCAAAATTTCAGCTCAATCCGATCCTTCCTTCCCTATTTTCCAAAAATCAAATATCAAGTTTTGTGGGGATTTGCTTGCGTCAAAAATAGATACGAGAGACTAAAATAATATTACAAGTGTCTCTGTGGTACAATGGTCGCTGTTCCTGACTGTCATGCGGAAGATCCGGGTTCGATTCCCTGTCAGAGAAAATTTTTATATACTGAATTTAAAGTTTAAAAAAGAAACTCAGTTTCTTTTTTAAATCCAATCTATTAAATCCTTCGGCTCAACAGGCGTCTCCAGAAGAATATCACAGTCGGCCTTCAGGTTACAGGTAAGTCTCCACTGCTTTGATAACATGCCGTATACCCGCATGCTCGAAGAAAAGTTGAAAAAAGAAAATCTTACTGTGCATTTGATTTGAGTATTCAGGAATTAAAAGCCTTAACACAAGAATCTTCAAAAGCGGGAGGTTTGGGAGGCGGCAGCCCCCCATCTTTAAATCCTGAAAAGATCAGCTAAAGTTTGACTTTCTCACAACTCTTTTTTTTAAACAATAAAAACTTTAGCGCAAAGAGCGAGGCGTTGAGGAGGGCACAGCCCCTTTCATATACAGAAGCGGGGGTTTGGGGGGCGGCAGCCCCCCAACTGCACCTCCTAATCCCTGTACGTTTTAAGGTTCGAACTTGTGACTCAGCCTCTTTAACTCTTTAGAAAACGTAGTTTTTTTCAAATAATATTGCTAAGACTAGGAATAAGTGAAGGTGAAGATGTGATGTTGGGTAACGAGTTGATCAATCAAGTGGACAACTTCACTTGCCTAGGTAGTATTATTAAAAAAAAAAAACGTTGGTGTAGTGAAGATATTAAATGTAGAATGGCCAAGGCCCATGGTTTTTTTCCCGGTTGAAAAAAGCTCGGAAGATAGACTAGGAATACAAGTCTGCAAACCAAAATTAGAATATTGTAAGTGACAATGATGATAGCGGTCAGGTATGGTTCAGAAGCGTGGGTGCTCCGAAAAACGGAGGAAGATTTGCGAGATGTTTTCCAGAGAAATTGCCTACGGATTGTTTTAGATTCCCGACTGACTGACAGTATCTCAAACAGCAAGTTGTGCGAACAATGTGCGTCAATCCTGCTTTCTAGGGCTGTAATAAGAGAAAGGTTGAGATGGCTAGGACACGCTTTGCGAATGAAGGATGACAGATTGCCCAAGACCGTCCTTGTCGGGCAATCGTATAAGGTCAAACGAAAAGCAGGTCGCACCCAAATGAGGTGGGAGAATACAAGGAAAATTTTTAGGGAAATAGGAACTTCTTGGGAGGGGTAAAGAGGCCTTGTATAGTTTGGGATGGAGGAGCGCGTATAGCTGTGTTGGCCTCGTGCGGCTTGTTGCTGGGGTGAGTCGTTCGTAGTAGTAGCAGTAGCATATTCATTCTTATGGTCTATGAAATATTACACAAGAATTTCATGTTTCTCGCTGGATTATTTTCGCAGTTTACTCAAACTAAACAACTATCAATCCATAGTTTATTCTATCATTATGTTTATGTTTGCTTACATTTTCGAAAATTGTATTGCCTATGTCCATTCTGACTGATTAAAAACTGTTCTGTATTACTTGTCAATTTTATAGCTTCAGCTATTCCACAAATTACTTAAAACAACAAACCAACCAACAATACAAATTATTTGGCTATCTCAAAATTTTGATCGGAGGTATTTAGAGAAAAAAAGGTCATGGGGTGGGCGGCTTGTTGAACTTCTATCACTTTTGACTCTTAAGAAGGGAACTAGAACTTTCAATTTCAACTCGGATGAGCCTCCTCCGAAGTATATACGACTAACTTCTTCCATAAAAACTTGACAGGTTAACAATAGGCAACTTGCATAACTAACAGCCCTTGCCCCGGGGACTATAGAGGGTTTTTTCAACCCTGGGGCCATAGTTATTTGACACCTAAAAAAAGGGCCATCTTCAAATTTGGATTGGATGCATTTGGGGAAAAAAGAGGATGTGGGGGGCTAGTTGCCCTTAGATCACTCTTGCATCTTAAGAAGGGAACTAGAGCTTTCGATTTCCAATCTAATGAGCCCACTACGAAGTTTGTACGACCACCCTTTCCATATAAAGTGCCTCTGGCAAGAAAAAAAATAATAATCATAAAAACTGAAGCCTTATGGCTCATTACTATATGCAACGTTATTGCGTTGCCTCTGAAAGGCAACCACATAATCCAGAAGGTTTTACTACTTTGACGAATTTACAACCCCTCCTCATAAAAACTACATAGATATCTAGCACTAGGGATATCTGGCTTACTTGTTGGTCTGCAGATTTAGGATGGCTGAAGAGTTAACGATGCCTTTGCTCTTGCTGAACTTTCTCATTCTCTTGATTGTGTCTTGGAGTACGACTTTTCTCTTTTAGGATAGCTTGCGTCTCTCTGTCTGAAAATCGATTTGTCTCTTCTTTTTTGTGAGCTTTTCGTTCATTCCTTCTATCTACTTCGGCCTATAAATAATCGAAGATCAGCAACAATTTGGGAGTTAAGAATCAAAACTGATCGTCTAGAAAATAGGGACCTGCTTAATAGAAAACATTTATAAACAGAATAAGTTTAAAGCAGATGAAGAGTCATGAAATTATTTAGCCCTAGCTCTATATATCCTAACTCTGGTGAACCCTGGTTTCCTAAGAACCAGTGTCAATAAGGGGGAGGGGAGGGATATTTCCTAACTCAAGAATTGACATCATTGGAGGGACATGGTAGAGGGTCTTTGCTCCCATCGGTTTCCCCCTAGATATTTAAAATACTATATGACTACCCTTATGAATAATTAAAAAAAACTTTTTCCACAAAAAAGTTTTCCAAAAAAAAGTAAAGAGCTTCATTAAACCAAAAATGAACAAAAATAGAATCAAATAATATACCAAGCATACAACTACCACGAATCAGTATCAATAAATAAATGAAACCAAAAACAAACAGAAATTAAAATAAATAACAGTCAAAGTCAAAACGAGCAGAAATTGATATGAGTTGGGTCCTAAATCCCTATGCTTTCTAAAAGCCAGAATATAATTTCTACTTTTCTGAAAAAATTCAAATGAATTTACTGAAAAAAAATTGTGCATTGTCAGTTGAATGTACATATGCTGATATTTATTCCTTAGAATCTTCAATAATTTTTGATTTCTCAAAGTTTTAAAAATGAGAACATTTGAAAGAATTTTTTTCAGTAAAGTACAAATTATGCTCTGGCTTTTAGACAGCATAGGCGTTTAGGACCCTAATCACATTAATTTCTGCTCGTTTTGAGTTTGACTCTGTTATTTGATGGAGTTCTTTACTTTTTTTTGAAAAACTTATTTTGTGGAAAATTTTTTAAAAATAATTTATAAAAAGAAGAATGTTTCTGCCTGTCAGAGTATCATACTGTATTTCTTTTCATTATTATAGGCAACACTTTTTGAAAACATCTCAAATAATTTTTAGTAAATTATGTACTCATTCGCAGGGTTACCATTAAGTGAAAAAACATCACTAGATTCGTGAAATACAAATCACCAATTAACCACAGATTTTGAAAAAAAATACTAAATCATAAGAAAACACTGATTCTAATTCTACAATTTATCTGCTTCAACAAACTACATGTTTTATCTTTTGAAATTGCCGGCTTGAGTTCCTTACAGACTTGTATCAATATGATTTTTGATTATTTAGCATGCACATTAGAGAGGCAACAATGGGGGAAGGCTACCATTACCCCCTTCCCCTCTTTATGTTTAAAAATACCTATATTTTGGCATTTTATTTTTTCTAAGCGAAACCCACGAATTATGAAAAGAAAAATCATTTTTGTATCTTCATAAATATTATGGGTAAAAACGTTACCCCACCCCCTGCGTTTGCTTGGATTGACCTTCTTGGCTTATCCCAACGATCGGTGAATCTTAACTAGAGAAGGTCTAGCCATTAGATTAGCTTTTTCTTTTTAGAATTCTTTCTCTGTCCATTTTGACTTGATTGGTTGGCTAGTGATATTGTCGTAGGCCCATTCACAATAAAATTTTACAGGTACCGAGAATCAGCTGTGCTTTTTCAGGTCAATCAGAAATTTTTTCAATTTTTTCAGCCAAATGGAAAATTCTATGACCAATTTGATTGTCTCAAATTAGCACCAGCTAAATCCAGGGGCATAGTTTGCTATCGGTCAGGGGCAACTGCCCGCCAGACTCCAGTTTGCCTTACCCAACTGAAATTTAGAGTCTTCAAAATATTTTCAAAAGATAGGCCTAGAAAATTCAAGAATCCAAGAAACAGATCAGTTTCCTTTAGTACAACTTTGCATTTATGGTACTACATGGCTCAATTTTCGTTTTTCACTGTTATTTTCAATTGACTTGGGAAAACCGACTCCAACCTTAACCCCCTTGACCCTTAACCCCCTAGGATTTTGAGGAAATTACGCCACTAGCTAAATCTTAATATTAGTAAAATCTCATCATTGATTGGCTTTTATTATAAGTTACTTTCATACTACGCCATAGATTGTTTCACACCGAGACTTGTAATCTGTGGAAACAAACTTGGGACTTATGTGTTATAGCGGCCATGTTGATGTTCATGATGTTGATATTCATCATGTTATGATGGCCATGCTCTTGATGTTTAATTAAATGATAAAAAAAACAAGTTTTTTCAACTGAAAGTAAGGAGCAACATCAAGGGCACCGGCAAACATTTTTCCAAGGGGGGGGGGCAAACGCCAAAATATCAGTGGTGGTTGGGTGACAGGAAATATATTTCAGGAAATTTTTTTATAGGAATAAGTTTATTTTTAAATAATTTTAGGAAAAAACTCTCAAATAAAAAGAGCAATTAAATTGCATGCGAAATGAAACAAAATACACTAAATTTTAAACGACAAGGATTCCTGGCAAAGGGATCAATTTATTAACCTAATAATATATTTGATTATTATGCATTTAATCTTAAAAGAAAATCAAACTCAAATCAAAATTACAGAAAGATTTATTGCTTCCGTAGATTATAACAGATACAGACTTGCCTTTATGCACTTTCCTACGCCTTAGAATAGTTTGCAGAAGAAGTAGAGATACTAAAAAATCATCCTGCCTGCATAGATACCACGTTTTGATTTTATAACGGTCGTGTAAGATGTACCTATTTCATAATAGGACAATTCTCCCTACCTCGAACTTAAATCCCTTATATATTCAGATATTAAAAAAAAATAGAATAGCGAAAGAAAAACAAATTTAAACTTACTATCTAACTGCCAAATTAACTCTCTTTTTTAAGTGTTCTATTCAACTAAATAAAATGAACAGGTTAAAAAAAAATTTGTCACAAGAGAATCTCATCAAATATTTTGTAAAAAAAAAACTGGAAGTAAAAAGTGACTTGGACGAATATTCACCAAAACTAAAAATGAAATTCTAATGACAATTGCTACAGCGGCAGTAATGGCTTTTTATGCTGCCTCTAAATATATAAAATTCTTTCAGTTTATTGTTATCCACCCAAAATGAAGATCTGAGAAAATTTGCCTGATTTTGAAAAAAGGGGAAACACCCCCCAAAAAGCAAGTGATCTTATTGAAAATCCCTTTATTAGATACATAATATCAGAGAACCTTGCGATAGAGGTTTACTATACGACCAGAAATTACTATTAAAGAATAAATGAAACCCAAAACGAACAGAAATTAAATAAACAATCATAGCAAAAAACATACAACAAGTAAAAATATAAATGAATAAATAGATTTTAAAGCGAGTAATACTTAGATTGAATATGAAAATCAAGCTTAAAACGAAAACAAATATTTTGCTATTAAAATATAAATGAAACTTAAAACGAACAGAAATTAAACAAAACAATCAATGCGAACAAACACACAATATATATTAATGTAAATGAATAAATAAATCTTAAAACGAGTGAAACTTAAATTGAATATGCAAAACAAGTTTGAATCGAATATAAATAACTACAAACAAGAGTTTGGGTATCGTCTCACTGCAGAAGCCTAAGACCTACTGCGTCATTGGCGCTTTACTGAAAACGAATTATATTACAAATGTTTTCTTTTGTACTTAATATTGAAAATAAATGTTAAAATTACAGTAAAATTTTGAACTGATGAGCTTTTAGCAATTAATATCATTGTGCATCAAATATTCAGTTTAATTTATTAGTTCTTTTCAAGATTGGTCAAGACAAATATAGTTTCACTACAAGCAAAATTTGGATACTGCCCCCTTCTTTAACTGTAAAAACCTTAAGCCTTCTGCGTCATTGGTGCATCACTGAAAACGAATTACTCGTATATTACAAATTTATTATTTTCCAGTTCTTACAGCATTGAAAATGAAAATAAAAATTACCGTGAAAAAAAATCTTGAACTGATGGATCTTTCAACAATTAATATCATTATATATCTAATATTCAATTTGATTTTGTTTATACTTTCTAAGACTGTTCAAGACTCATATAGTTTTGCCATTTTTTTTAACTCTGCCATTATTTGTAACTAATCGTGTTAGTTTGTTACGAAAACATTCTATGGCTTCTAGGCATTTCTATTTGAGCGAAAAACTGCACCTCAAACTTTGTGGAACATGTATTTTCTTGCATGAAACACCAAAAAATAATAAAATGTCAAGTTTCGGAGTGTTCCACCACTCGCAAGCAAGTGCCATTGGTATTTTTGAATCCGCATGGTCAATTTAGGGGTGGAGGGTAGGCTAATTCCCGTAGCAGCCCCATTCCGTCGTGGTATGGTTCACATTTTCAACACCTGGCGTCCGGACTATCATATAATCTACCAAGCATACAACTACCCCAAATCAGTATCAATAAATAAATGAAACCCAAAACGAACAAAAATTAAAATAAATATTAGAGTCAAACTCAAAACGAGCATAAATTAATGTGAGTAGGGTTCAAAACCCCTATGCTTTCTAAAAGCCAGAATATAATTTGTACTTTACTGAAGAAAAATTCAAATGAGTTTACTGAAAAAAAATGTGCATTGTCAATTTAATATACATATGCTGATATTTATTCCCTAAAATCTTAATTTAATTTTTGATTTCTTAAAGTAACAAAAGTGAAAATATTTCAAAGAATTGTTTTCAGTAAAGCGCCAATGACGCAGTAGGTTTTAGGCTTCTGCAGTGAGACGATACCCAAACTCTTGTTTGTAGTTATTTTTATTCGACTCGAACTTGATTTGCATGTTCAATTTAAGTTTCACTCGTTTTACGATTTATTTATTCATTTACATTAATATATATTGTATGTTTGTTCACATTGATTGTTTATTTAATTTCTGTTCAATTTAAGTTTCATTTATACTTTAATAGCAAAATATTTGTTTTCGTTTTAAGCTTGATTTTCATATTCAATCTAAGCATTACTCGCTTTAAGATCTATTTATTCATTTATATTATTACTTGTTGTGTGTTTTTTGCTATGATTGTTTATTTAATTTCTGTTCGTTTTGGGTTTCATTTATTCTTTAATAGTAATTTCTGGTCGTTTTGAGTTTGAATTTTAACAGGTATTTGTATCTCCTGAGCTTAAGTTTAAAATGGCCTTTACTTTTCTTTGAAAAACTTATTTTTCGGAAAGTTTTTTTTTCAATTAATAAAAAGAAAAATCTGTTTTTTCAATAAAGAAGCCGAAAATCGTAGAAAGGTTTCCGTTTTTCTCATTTCTAACAAACATAAGAATGATTATGACTAGTTATTGAGTTTGGGTACGTCGTGATATAGGGAATGAAAGCGTTTTTTTTTTTTTCAATATAGCGATGAATTCACTGTAATTGAAAGCCGTATAGTTACTTGGCAAATCAAGTAAATATCTCTAAACACCACCGTGAGTCATGATAACAGTACCGTATTTACACCCTTCCCTAACCTTCAAAGGGTAAAGAGCTTCCTCCAGGAAGCCTTTAGTTTCAGTGTTGAAAATATAGTGATAAAAAGATTGATAAATAATGAAAGTTTTTAACCCAACTAAAAAGCGTTCAACTCTTTTAGGTTGACATTATACTTCTGTAAATTGGGTTCGTTTTTCGTCACTAATAATCCATGTTCTGTCGTAGAGACGATTTTCCCAATGATGAGGTGCTCCTCATTGGGCGCCCATAGTAATAATCCATGTTCTGTCGTAAAGACTATTTTCAAAAGGATGAGGTGCTCGTCTAGCCTCGATGGGCGCCCATAGTAATAATCCATGTTCTGTCGTAGAGACTATTTTCCCAAGGATGAGGTGCTCGTCTGGCGTCAATGGGCGCCCATAGTAATAATGTATGTTCTGCTGTAGAGACTATTTTCCCAAGGATGAGGTGCTCGTCTGGCGTGGATGGGTACCCATAGTAATAATCCATGTTCTGTCGTAGAGACTATTTTCCCAAGGATGAGGTGCTCGTCTGGCGTCAATGGGCGCCCATAGTAATAATGTATGTTCTGCCGTAGAGACTATTTTCCCAAGGATGAGGTGCTCGTCTGGCGTGGATGGGTACCCATAGTAATAATCCATGTTCTGTCGTAGAGACTATTTTCCCAAGGATGAGGTGCTCGTCTGGCGTCGATGGGCGCCCATAGTAATAATCCATGTTCTGTCGTAGAGACCATTTTCCCAAGGGTGAGGTGCTCGTCTCCGTAAGAGACAATAACTTCCTTAGGAAAAGCTTACTCAAGCCATCTACATAAAAAACACTGTTATTTTGCGAAACGTTCAATCGGATAAAATTAACTTAGAGAGAGAGAGAGAGAGAGAGAGAGAGAGAGAGAGAGAGAGAGAGAGAGATGAGAGAGAGAGAGAGAGAGAGAGAGAGAGAGAGAGAGAGAGAGAGAGAGAGAGAGAGAGAGAGAGAGAGAGAGAGAGAGAGAGAGAGGAGAGAGAGAGAGAGAGAGAGAGAGACAGAGACAGAGACAGAGAGAGAGAGAGAGAGAGAGAGAGAGAGAGACAGAGACAGAACTCATTTTTATCAAAGACACAAAAAATTTTATCAATTCACAAAAAAATCATATCAAACAGACCTACCACGTGAAATTAATACAGATTTGTTTGTGGCAGGACTTAATATTTTACTCATTTACTACATATATATTGGAAAAAAACAAAAAAGAAGAAAATTGCAATTCTATAAATAAACAAATAATAAACCTCGCGGGATCCGCGAACCAATACTTACAGAAGATAGAAGACAGCCCCCCCCCCCCACCCATCCTTATTCATCAAGAAATTCTTTACCTTATTTTTAAAAGAGGCCACACTCTCAGCCATCCTAGTGCTTCCGGAAGACTGTTCCATACCGAAACACCCACATGCCTAAATACAAAATTAAACCTAGCAGTGTGTCGTCTCTCTTAACTTTATGATTACCTCACGAGCCTGCATGCATTATATGATAGTCAGTTCGGATTCCTAGAGGGCCATTCGACTTCGCTTGCTGTACAGCATCTTTTAGAAAATGTTTATTTAGCTTTAGAAAAGGGTGAGTATTGTATTAGTATTTTTATAGATTTTAAAAAAGTGTTTGATACCGTTGATTTCAGTATTTTATTGGATAGATTAAGAGATTTTGGTGTAAAAGTTAGATTTTTGGCTTGGTTTAGTTCATATTTAAATGGAAGGTCAGTTAGGATAAATCTAGGAGAGAAGTTTTCCAGGTTTTTCCATGTTTCATGTGGAGTTCCTCAGGGTTCTGTTTTAGGACCCCTGTTGTATTTAGTGTATGTCAATAGTATGCGGTTCTACATTCCTGGTGCGTCTATGACATCTTTCACCGACAACACAGCACTTGTTGTGGCAGCGAAGACTCTTGAAGAATTGGTCCAGAAAGCAAACAGAGCTCTGCAAGGGTTGAGTGAGTTTGTAGGCAGTAGCTTACTTATTATTAACGTGGCAAAGAGTAATTATATTCTGTTTAATCTGACTGGTGTATCTCCAAATCTTTCCAGTGAAATCGCAATAAATAGTTCTGTATTAAAGCAGGTTGAGGAAGTGCGGTACCTCACTGATCAACGATTCATTCTTGATCAGAACCTCGGCTGGAGAAGACACGCTGATGTGGTTACGTGTAAGGTAGCGCGTGGCCATGGGATTTTAAGACGTATTCAAAATTTTTTACCTTCTCATATTTTAGTTCTTTTACAATACTCTTTGATTGTGCCGTGCATAAGATAAGATAAGATAAGATTTATTCCAAAAATGAACTATCACTAGCCTTTGAAGGCCGAATTCGCATTCTGAGTCAAATAACAGACAATAACACACACAAAAAAAAAAAAAAAACAAATCAAGCCAAATAAAAAGATCAAAATTCTGAGGTCAGGTAAAAGATAAAAATATGAAGTAAAAAATAAGTTCGAACATGAAATTAAAATAAAAATTTATGAAACACTTGCTACACTGGCAATACAAGAAATTGGTTAGGTACAAATTAGAAACTATTAATTGTGTCAGTTATAGCTAAAGATAAGATAAAGATAAGAAAGTAAAAAAAAGAAACTATTGGGACATTTTATTCAATTTCCTGTAATAAAGGGGACAAAAGTTTTTTCATATCTCGAAGTAACGCAGTGAATGGGGGACAAAACAGGGATGGGATCAGAAACAGCTCGAGGCGGCCGTAATCTGGATGGGGAGTGACATTTGGGGAAAATACTTGCCGTCCGAGGGTTTGTTATGGCATTTTTTGCAAAACGGAGGCACAAATTATTTCTTCGTCTCTCGAGGGTCTCTAGGTTTGAAATATTTAACAAATACAAATACGGTATCTTGCCCTCTTTAAAAATAATTTTTAGAGCTCTCTTTTGGACATTTTCAATTTCTCGTGTTGCTTCATTAGAGAGGCCAGGGTGCCACACAGGACAAGCGTACTCTAATACGGGACGCACAAAAGAAATGTATACTTGTAGTAAATGTGATTGGGGGCAACTGAATTTATTTAAAAGTTTAAGGAGGGAAAGCGAGGAGTTTGCTTGTCGTAGGATATTATTTATATGGGCATCCCATTTCAAATTAGAAGAAATTGTAACACCAAGGAGTTTAAGAGATGTGACAGAGGTTTCAGGAGGTATAGGAGCAAGAAAAAGGGGAGGGGATTTAAGGAAACTTAATGAGACTATTGCAGATTTAGAAGGGTTAACAGTCATGTCAAGGGAAGAGGCCTCACAGGCAATATCTTGGAGTATGCCCATTGGGTTGCTAAAGATGTTTTTATGACATATCTCTAAAACTGTCAAGTCATCGACAAATTTCCATCTATTGTCATAAAGGGTTGAAAGGCTATTAATCATAAGTGAAAAAAGGAGAGGGCCTAGAATAGTCCCCTGAGGAATGCCATTAAATATGGGGAGATGTTCTGAGAAACAATTTAGATATTTAACTGCTTGAGATCTATTAGAAAGAAAAGAGGCAACGAGCTTAACAAGGAAAGTTTCAATGTGGAATTCATTTATAAGTTTATCTATGAGTAAATTGTGGTTAATCAAATCAAAGGCTTTTTGAAGATCAATAGAAATTAGATTAAGCCAAGTGTTAGGTTTTTCAAGTAATTTACCCATGGTATCAACAAGATGGATCAGGTAATGAGAGGTTGACGTGGATTTAAGATTACCAAACTGTCTAAGATCAATGAGGGGGAGGACTTTCATCTTAAGCCAGTCTGCGAGAAAACTTTCATACAATTTTGAAAAAATCGAGGTGAGGGTAATAGGACGAATGCCATCAAAACCAGGCTTCCCATTTTTCTTTTTAATTGGGGTAATAAAGCCTTGTTTCCAATATTGAGGGAACTGTCCAGATTTGGTAATTTCATTAAACAGGGTGGATAGGGGTTTTGAGAGGTAATCACTGAAAGCTTTAATCAGAGGAACAGGAATATCTAAAGGGCAAATGCTTGATCGTTTTTGTTTTTCAATTTTTTTACAACATCAAGTGGAGAAATATGTGGGAGTGAAAAAGGAACAGGAATATCTGGAAATTCGTAAGATAGTGGTGGGAGACTCTGGACAATAGAAGCCAAAAACTTATTGAGGTTATTAGCTGTGGTCTTTAAAGGTTCATTTATTTTAAAATTTAGTTGTTCTTGACTCTTGCCGGTAAGTTTTTTAATTTCGGAGTACCAGTTCTTTGGTTTATCATGGCACAAGTCTTTAATTTTATTTTTATAATAGGCTCGGGCAGCTTTTCTAATTTGACTTTTAATTCCTTTCTTAACTTATTTGCTTCAGCTAAATTACCCCTCTTAAATAAGCTTATTTTCGTACGAATTAATGTTTTTATGTGATTATTTATGTAAGGTTTATCATTGGAGCACTTTCTGATTTTTTTTTCCGGGAAACATAATGAATAGGAATCAATTAGTTTTTTGTGAAAAATCAAAATTTTGTCATCAAGGTTATTAGAATTATAAAGGTCTGACCAACTTTCACTGGTCAGCCATGATCCAAAAGAAAAAAGTCCTGCGTCACTGAGGGGACGGCAAACCCCAATGGAGGTAGTAAAGGAATGTTCAATGGCTGAGGAGGGAGAAAAAAGAAGACAATAGTGGTAACTGCCTCCTAGTGGTGGCAGTGCTTGCGGGGAGTTGTAATATTTACTCATGTTTGAACAAATAACATCCAGAGAGGTGTTACCTTTTGTTGTAGATATTTTAACCAGTTGTTTAATATTAAGAGAGGTGCAGATAGAGTCTATCCTCAGGTCGTTCGCATCGCCAAGTAAGCAAATACCAGCGTTCGGATACTTTGATAACACAAAGTCAGCACTTATAAGAAATTGTTGAATAAATTTACATTTCTGGTCAATACTTTGGTTAGGGGAATGATAAAAAACAGCGGTTACAATTAAATTGAAAGGGCGGGGAAGTACTTTCGGTCGAAGGCTCAGCCATAGAATTTCATCATAATCTGATAAGTTGGGGGTGGGGATGAGTTTAGGTTGGAGGTTATCTCGGACAAAAAATAATATACCACCCCCTTTTTTCCCGAGAGGGTGATCGGGAGGGCGAAGTTTTATAAACTGAGTATAATTGCTAATTTTTAGGAAATCTGGGTTCTGGGACTGAACCTCTGTCACAGCAATAATATTAATTTTATGAATTTCAGAGATACCCTCGAGTTCGGTAATTTTGTCAAAATTCAGGCTCTCAGCATTGGTGATTTTTTTTCAATTCGGGATGGAGTTATTTGGGGTTGAAGCTTATGAGAAGGGTGCTGTGGGTAAGGGTGTGGTTTTGAGGCATTATTAAAAGGCGGGACTGGACCGGGCTTGAGAGAAAAGGAGGACAGCGAACAAATTATGGGAATATTATTAAGTTGGGATGGAACTACGGTGGAATTCGTCTTACTATTTGAAGTTTTAGAAATTTTGCATGGATGTGTTACCTGTGGAACATTCTGCCTGCTTACTCTTAAACCAGAGTCATACTGGTAGGGTAGCCAGGGGGGATAAAGTGCAAGGGAAGGGAGAAAGGTTTCCTGGTGATCTGGGAATAAGTCAAATTGGGAGTGATCTTTATATGGGGGTTGGGGGTGGGGGTAAGATGATGCTGAGGGAGTAAGGTAAGGTGGGGGGGTGTCTGAGAGGGGAGGGGTTGGGTTTGTTTCGGCAAATAACGGGTGGAGTCCAGAACCGGTCGGTAACTTCTTGGACGCACGGAGAAGAACGGAGTCGAAAGGAAGGGGTTTTTTGGGAGGAAAATGAATAAGGGGGGGAGGTTTGGGGATGGTCCGAATTGAGTAAAGTGACTGTGGGGGTTGGACTGACTGGGCAGGCGTAAGTACATGGGGTGGAGGATTGTTTCGAGGGATGGGTTTTCGGCGTCGCCCTAAAAAACGTTGGTTTTGTGGCCCAGTTTTGTGGAACCTACTACGACTCTTAATGGGCAATTTGATATGATGTTTTGCACAGCCAAAGCATCTTCCACTTGAAAAGCGTTTGCAGATATCAACATGGGGGTATTTGCAAAAATTATTCATACAACGGCTAAAAACATGAAACTTACAAATGTGTAGATATTTACAATTACTAGACATACATCTACTGTCTAAAAATCTAAAGCACACATTCGGTTTATTACACTTAAGATCACTGAACTCATTTTTTTGAATATATGATTGCATTGGGTGATAATTTCCGCTTGTAAGTTCGACATCATTGTCAATCTTTAAAGATGTGTCATTACCACTAGATTTCAAGAATAAATTATCTTCAGTTAAAGCAAGGTCAGAAGGATTAGTTTGCGTAACCTTTTTAATCCCTTGAAAAAATTCTGACGAAGGAAGTTCACTAGCACTTGCTTGATTACATATAGTGACGTTTTCAGATTCCAAGGGTTTTACAGTTTTTACGCAACTTGAAGAATT
This sequence comes from Artemia sinica, assembly GCA_027921565.1. NCBI lineage: Eukaryota > Metazoa > Arthropoda > Branchiopoda > Anostraca > Artemiidae > Artemia > Artemia sinica. The sequence continues at coordinate 84,112 of JAPEVW010000164.1, forward strand.
TTGATAATGCATATTTGGATTAGAAGTATCAGCTGAAGGAGAAACACTGGGCGATATAGGGGATTTTAATGCATGTATAGCATCAACAATTGCTAGCTGAAACCGACTTTTAACATTTTGATCTCATTGTCCTTGAAAAGATCACTTTTCTGACGTTCGTAAAGATCGGATAAACTATCATAAAGAAATTCAAGATTAGTAATCCGTTTCCTGAGATTGACGATTTCCGCGTCTTTTTTAATGCAATCTTCACAGGTATGGGGCTCGAAGACACTAGCCGTTTCTGCAATGCTTGCCGATTCACCTTTACTGGAACCATAGATTTGGGGGGAAATTTGGGATTGATGGGCTGTGGTTATTTTGTAGAATCAATCGATCCATCAGAACTATTGTTGACATTACTCGAAGCACAAGGTATAGTAGGGGAATTTGTAATACCACTTCGAAAGATCATTTCAAGTTGATTTTCGTTGGAGATAGATTAATTTTCTTCATCCGAAATAACGGGGGATTTTTGAACCTCGATTGGTTGAACCACTTCTGGTTTATTATCGATGGTATTAATCACGTCATTTTCAACCATCGACGCTCGGCATTGAACGCATAACCAATTAGGGTTTTTAAGGCGATTACTTTTTGTTATGCCAGCACAAGCTGGGTGCAACCAAGCATTGCACTTAGAACACTGGAAAGACCCAGTTCCACATTTTCTGTAGCATTCATTACAAGGATGGGACATTTTAGGCTAAGGAATAAAAACAAGACAGACCTTGAATTGGAAACTATATCTTCAACTAAAACCTGGTCGCCTAAGCCAGGATTAGCACTGGTACTTGCTAAAGAAAAGTTCACAAGGCTGATCTCGCGTCTTCACTTAAAAATCACAAGCGTCATTTATTTCAAAACAAAACGTCTTGACAGGTCAAGATCTAATGGAATCTTGGTTAATTGGTAAGTATGATACAGGAGTTTTAAGTACAGAGTCGATTTTTAGGAAACTCAGGATTTTGAATGTTACTCAAATTAGAGATTTTCAAATTGGTATTTTTGTGTTTCAGAGTTTGAATGGTTTTGCACCTGATGTTTTAATAATTTTTTTAGTTTTAATTCATAATACAACGTATATGCTACGATAAATGCTGAAGACCTGGTAAGTGGGCCAAGAAGTACGGTTTGTTCTAGCCGTGTGGTAAAGCACCCGGTTCCGGTGGTCTGGAATACCTTTCCAGAGTCAATTCGGGAAGCGGAAAGTGTGCCACAATTTAAAAACCAGTTAAGGAAGCATCTTCTTGTGGGCAGTTGGTGAGTGTGGGACTGGATTGCGAGAGAGGACAATTTAAGTTTTTTTTCTTTTTTTTAATTTATTGTTCTGTAATTAGTATCAACATTTTTATTTTTTGTTCTTTATTTTGTTTATTTCAGTGATGATTTGGTTAGTTGTATAATTTAGTAATTGTGTTCTGGTTGCGTTTTTCAAGCAGATTTGTGCTTTGTTTGTAACCGGTCGTTAAGCCGGCATTAACTATTTTATTTAATAAAAGATGTTGTTGAATAAAAAAAAAAACAGGCTTTCTGGCCCAATTGGCAATAAATTAACATTTAAATTTGAAGTTCGATTTATCATGAAAAAATAACTAATCTAGATTTTGAAAAAAAAAACCTGTTTCTGTGTTTTCACCAAAAGTTTGAAAAAAGTTCCCTCTAGACTTTGAAAAAAAAACATTTTTATTTTTCTTCATTTTTAGTCCTTTCTGGCTCCCTTCGCTACAGTGAATTGATGCCACTGATAATAATTAAGTGTTTTTCTACGAAGTAGAATAAAGAAAAACTGTATAGCCTTGTACTGTATCCTTCAAGGTATACAAAGTGAAATGAACTAGATTAACCTCGATTGGGTAAACAAGAAGCCTGATAAGCCCAGACTCAGGATTAATTGGAAAAAAAGGGAAAAAATCATAATATGTTTTTGTGTTTTTAGAATCGCAGCAATTCGATGATTTGTCTCTCTGTGCCTTATTTTATTGATTAAAATAACAATCATTGCAAAATTTTTATCTCATGAGCAGCACAGATAGCAGGCTGAAATGGGGCTATTCATCAGTTAATAGGTTAGTCTTACTCAGAATTGCGATTTCCCTAGGATGTGTGTATTTCATGATAAATAAAATCAATAAATTCCTATTCTGGTTTTCTTCCATTTTTATTTCGTTTTTACGAGTCGGACACACATTTCGGAAGAGGGGTTCAAACCCTGCCCTCCCTGGATATGGCCTTAGACGTGTCTCTCACTCTCATAGTTAGCCCTCACTTATGAAAAATTGTGGTGGAAATAGAGTTTTTTTTTGTTCTTCGAGTTAATTTCTCGTAGTTCCTCATAATTTCTCGAGCTAAACACTGTTCAACTTTTAAGCATGAAATTCTTGACTGACCAAGCAGAGTCGAGATTCAAGGCATCATTTTTTGAAACCAGAAAAATGGAAGCTTAGAACAGCAATTCTTCTATTTGTAACATAAATCTGACAAAGGTTAAATTATATGCAGTTTTTGTAAAGAACAGTTGGAATCAAATTAGTGTTGGTGCAAACTTTTTAAACCCATTTCTTGAAATTTTCTGCGTCTGAAATACAATTGTGGCGCTAAAATCAAGTAAAACCCCATGGTATTCACGAAATTTAGCTCTTTTATCGACACATGTGACTATGGTTTGACGCGGGTATAACACTGTTTGATTTTTCTTACAGTTCATTTTATAGTTTAAAAAACCTTCAGTGCAAGTGCAGAAGCTGTTGTAGATCACTGTTGTAGATTCGGTTGATAAAATGTCTTATACCCTTTAATCCTTGACAGTGAGAAGATTACGGGGGGAAATATAGATTTTAGATAAAATTAAGTTTATTGAACAATTCAAAAATGAATTAAGAGAATAAACCAAAATATGTCGTCATATACCCCAAAAGGCTGTTCCTCCACAGGAGGCCCGGACCAAGGGGGGACCTTATCCCTGGGGATCCATAATAGAAACTACGGCACCCTCGCCCGGGGTCATAAATACAGGCGGAGGAGGAAAACGGCCCTCAAATGTACACTCAAAAGGGCCCACTTGTTTGTCCACAAGTCCCAGGAGTTACAAACCTTCTACCAGTAATGGGTTAAATTGCATGGTGATGCAGAACACCATCGCGGGAGGATCCTCTATAGGAGGACAACTGCGGCAGGGCGTATGATCCAGATCTATGGACAACTGCCTCTGCAAAGGGGTGTCTCGACCTTTTTGGGGTACCTGCAAGACTGGGGACCTTGCGGTCAACTCTATTCCTACTTGAGAAGTGGCGCCCAACGAGGAAATTATAGCCTAGTAAACGATACAGCATTCGCACGGGATTCTGACTAATGGATAATTCTTCTGGGCTTGGTATGTTTTGACGGGCGTCTTCGGGCTGAAAAACCTCTTCCTAGCTAATTTATCTATTATGGGCTGCCTCCCCGTAGTAGCATAATATTTGTAGGCATGAATATATAATGAGTCGGAGGTAATAGGCTTGAGATTGTCTGTGCAGGATTTTGACTCTTTTTGATAGAAGAGCATCGCCAAGTGCTGAAAACCATGTTGTGACCAAGATGGGTCCAGGATTGCACAAAGCCTCCATTCATGGAGGTCCCAGGGACTTCTTGCTGTCCGGTTCTAAGCCGGTTTAAGCATTTCGGTGTAGACTTGAGAAGATATGTGATCCTCGTCCTGCACTGGTATCCGGGATCATTGTTTTTCCTGAGGTGAAAATAATTTCAATGATTTAAAGAACATGAAAATCGGAACTTGGAATGTTACGACGTTAAAAAATGACTATCTTACCGACATTTTGACTGACGAATTCAGACAATTCGAACTGGATTTATTAGGAGTTTCAGAAACTCATATCCCAGGGGTAGGAAGTATGAAATTAGGTGATATAGAATTTGTTTACTCAGGCAGGAAGGATGGGGTACATAGACAGGGAGTAGGGCTCATGATGAATAAGGAAGTTGCCAAGTCTTGTTTAGGCTGGGAAGGTATTAATAATAGAATACTAATTGCTCATTTTATGACTAAAAAGTTCAGGGTATCAGTGATAGTACTATATACCCCTGTAGAACCGACTGACGGAGATACTAGTGACTCAGATGAATTTTACTTACAGTTACAGGAACAAATAGACAGGGTCCCAGGTAGAAATATGATGTTTTTACTGGGAGATTTTAACGCACAGGTTGGTAGAAATAGGGATAAATGGTATCCTTGCCTAGGTAAATTTGGTGTATGAAAAGAAAATAGTAATGGATACAGACTTTGCAATTTTGTAGGTATAACAATCTAGCTATAACCAATACGGTGTTTGGTCATAAAATGGCTCATAAGTTAACATGGTATTCACGTGATAGTAAGACAGCAAATCTTATTGATTATGTTATTGTAAACCGAAGACTGGCAGGATCAATACAAGATACTAGGGTATATAGGAGTGCCGTTATTGATGTTAAAAGTAAAGATCACCATCTAGTAGTGTCAATGGTCAATTTAAAGCTGAAATATCGGAAGGGTAACTACTTCCCGGGAATTTATTATGTTGGTAGACTCCAGGATAAGAATTTGAGATACACTTTCCAGGAACAGTTGAATACTAAACTTGAGAGTTTAAAATTTGATAATGTGGAAGATGGTTGGAATAATTTTAGAAAAATAATTTGTGAAGTTGCTGAAGGTGTCTTAGGGAAGAAAGCTAGAACTGCAGCTAAGAATATTATTGAACAAGCTTTATGTTTGATAGAAAAGAGAAAGGACTTGTACAAGAATTACCTTAGTGATAGACCATATGAAAACAATAGGAATGTAAAGAAAGTGGAGAAAGTATTAAAATATGAACTAAGGAGTTGTGAAGTGGAGGCCATGGATAAAATTGCCGAGGATCTGGAAGATGCAGCTAGACGGCATAATAGTAAAATATTGTACTGGCATGTTAACAACTTGAGAGGGAGTAGTCAATGCGGACTTGGCCCAGTTAAAGATAGGAATGGGGCCGCAATTAGCGATAAGGAAAAAACTAAAGAGAGATGGGCCGAACATTTTGAGAATTTGCTTAACCGAGATAGAGTTGAAGGAAGAGATATAGAGGAAAATTAAAAAGTTTGTGATACATTGGATGTGAAGGAAGATTTGTTTTGTGAGGAGGAATGAGTGACAGTACTAAAAGGACTAAAAAATAATAAGGCTCCAGCTGCTGAAAGGATTGAAAATGAGTTTCCTAAATATGGTGGCTCTGAGGTTAGAAATAAGTTACTGAAAATTATGAATATGATTTTTGAAAAAAGGGAAGTACCTAATGATTTTAGGAAAACCTTTATTACGCCACTTTATAAGAAAGGTGACAAAAGTGAGTGTGGTAATTATCGAGGGATTAGTCTGGTCTCTATAGGTAGTAAATTACTTAGTAATATGATACTTTTTAGACTGAGAGATGCCGTAGACAAAGCTTTAAGAGAAGAACAGTGCGGTTTTAGAAAAGGTAGAGGATGTGTCGACCAAATTTTCACTCTTAGGTTAATAATTGAGAAGTGCCTGAGTTTTCAAACACCTTTGGTCCTCAGTTTTGTAGATTATGAGTAAGCGTTCGATTCTGTTGATAGAAGAGCTTTTGTAAAGGTTTTATCCTTGTATGGTATACCAGACAAATACATTAAAGTGATTGGTGCTATGTACGAGAATAACACTGCTGCGGTTAAGGTAGGAAATGAGGTTATCAGATGGTTTTGTATTAAATCAGGAGTTAAGCAGGGTTGTGTTCTATCCCCCTTTATATGGATTATTTGGTGGACTTTGTCTTAAGGAGCACAGGAAAGGCAATGGGAGACCACGGAATCAAATGGGGAGGAAAAAGTCTCCAAGACTTAGATTATGCTGATGATTTAAGCATCCTAGATGAAAGTGTGAGCAAAATGAATGGTTTTAGAGGTTTTTTGAGTTCAGGGTGCTAGAATAAGGTAGAAAATTAATGCTAAGAAGACTCAGTCACTAAGGCTAGGAATAAGTGAAGATAAAAAGGTGAATTTGGGTAACGAAAAGATTGATCAGGTGGACAGCTTCACTTACCTTGGTAGTATTATTAGTAAAGATGGTGGGAGCAGTGAAGATGTCAAAAGTAGAATAGCCAAGGCTGAGGGTGTTTTTCAAAGTTAAAAAAAGTTTGGAAGAATAGGAAGATAAGTCTGCAAACCAAGATTAGAATCTTAGAAGCTACAGTGATGACAGTGGTCAAATATGGCTCACAAATGCAATAAATGAATCTTTCTCAAAAAATAATATCCTAGTGGCAGCTTTCCTAGATTTTGAAGGAGCTTATGACAATGTGAACCACCAAATCCTTTTAAATAAACTTGCAAACCTTGGAGTACCTCCTAACCTAGTATCCTTTATTAAATCCTTCATAGAAGTGCGAAGTTTCATTGTTTGTGTTGGTTCAGCCTCTTCACCCCAAAAGACAATATCCAAAGGCCTACCTCAGGGAGCAGTCCTCAGTTGCCTCCTTTTTGCCCTATATCTCTGGGACATGAACCTACCCCACACGAATCTACAATATGCTGATGATCTGGTGCTATGGTCATCTGGCAACACCTTTCAGATAGCACAGTCAAATCTGCAAAAGTCACTTTTCCAGTTTGAAAAATTCTCTCAACATTCAGATTTACCCATTGCACCCACCAAGTCAAAAATAATCCAATTTCACCGGAAGCGAAACCATGTTAATGCAAAACTAACTCTAAATAAAACAACTATTCCAGAAGATAATAATATTAATTACCTAGGTCTCATGCTTGACCAAAAACTTAATTTCCACCTCCACATTTCAAACACAATAAAAAAATGTTATAGAAAAGCAAATATACTAAAAAGACTTCTTTCCACACCCTGGGGTTGTAAGGAGAAAACCTTACTCCAGTTTTATAAATCACATATAAGACCCCATATTGACTATGGGCTCATTGTCTATGGTGCATGTGCAAAGACCCAGATGCAAAAAATTGAAACAACACAAAATGATATAATACGTCTCATATTTGGTCTTAGGAAACCCACAAGCACCAAGTTTCTGCTTATGGAGAGTGGATTAACAACAATAAGGGAGAGACGTAGCTTTCTCTTGATAAAACATCTGACAAAAATTGAATCAAATAGCTCACACACACTACATAATTGGTTAAGAAATCCAGCCATGTATAGAGGTATTGCAGATGAGTATGCCAATATTCAAAAGAAGTTCCCTGTACCAGCAAAGTCTATTGCACCTACTTTCCCCCAATCCCCTCCATGGAATTGGTCATTTCCCATAATAAATACTGATTTTCAAAATGGAATAAAGATTTAACCCCCATTGCTTTTGTCCAGAAAAAATTTGCAGAACTTAATACAGTTACCTATAAAAATCACTTCCAAATATTTGTTGATGGGTTAAAAATGGATGAGAAGGTTGCAAGTGGTGTTTTCCTTCCTCACCTGAAAATTGCAATGGGCGAGAGATTATTTAATAATTTATCTATAATGTCTGCTGAGTTAAATGCCATAATCATGGCATTAGAACACCTTAAGCAAAACCAACCTTTGATTGAAAATTCGAATAATATTATCATCTATTCCGACTCTTTATCAAGCCTTGAGTTGCTGGCCTCAGCTCCTCAATATAAGTTGGACATTGACACTTATCATTGTCTCAGTATTATTGATAATCTTGCTTCAAGTGGCATAAAAACTTACTTTCAGTACATTCCTAGCCACTCTGGCATAAGTGTTAATCATCAGGTTGATGAAATAGCAAAAAATGCTATAAATATTGACCAGCCAAGTGGGAGACCAATCCCAATTAGAGATATTTACCGATGGAGGCTATCAGATATTAATTTTAATAAGATTAATCCTATCCTTTCCCCCTTTCCCAATAAGTATCTTTCTAAAATTTATCATAGAATTTGTTCTGGAACAAATGGACTAAATTTCCTTGCATTCTCATATAAGCTTTCTAATTCAAGTGGCTCAATTCCCCTGTCCCCTCTTTGCAGGCATTGTAATATGAATAATGAAACAATTGACCATTGCCTATTTGAATGTAATATGCTGACGTCTGCACAACATACCTTGCTTTGTAAACTGTTAAAATACTTCAAACACCACAAAATCCCACTATCAGCCAAGAGCCTAGCCAACTATACCTGCACACAGAGCATAGAAATCGACATCTATCATCTTATATTTGAACTCCTAGAGTCAAAAGATCTGCTGAAAGATATCTGAATATATCTAATAAATATGAGGCAATCAAGCCAGTAGCTCTGTAGCCCACAGAGTGAAGCAAAAGGAAAAGGGCTAAATAGTTTTACTGAAAAGCCCGCCTGCTGTTAAGTAGAAGAAGAAGAATATTAGAAGCTACAGTGATGACAGTGGTCAAATATGGATCTGAAGCATGGGCGCTCCGAAAACCGGATGAAGATTTGCTAGATGTTTTCCAGAGAAATTGCTTAAGGATTGTTCTGGGTACCCAGCTGACTGACCGTATGTCAAACAATAGGCTATACGAAAAATGTGGTTCAATACCGCTCTCTAGGGCTATAATGAAAGAAAGGTTAAGGTGGCTAGAGAACGTTGTGCGGATGAAGGATGACAGATTGCCGAATATTGTTCTTTTTGGCCAACCGTCTAGGGCTAAACGGAAAGCAGGTCGTCCTCGTTTGGGGTGAGAGGACGTCATAAAGAAAGATTTAAAGGAAATGGGAACTTCATGGGCGGGTGTAAAAAGGGAGGCTTTGAATAGATTGGGATGGAGGAGGAGCGTGCGCAGCTGTGTTGGCCTCAGGCGGCTTAGTGCTGCGGTGAGTTGTTAGCAGTTGTAGTAGTAGTATTTGTGAAATCCACGGGAAGAAAGATTCGTGAAACACCATGACATTTATCAAAACTGATTTGAAGAGTACTTTGTTGACATTTTCTTGTGCTTGACGGAGCTAGAAACAGCTGAGCTCTGGTCAGAACTGACATTTCTGAGGTTAGAGCAGAACGGGAGCATAGCATAACGTTAAAATTTCCAATCGCCTGCCCGATAACATTTTCTGTTTTTGGGATCTATACGGTGGCACAAATTGAGTTAAGAAGAGGCAGTTGCCCCCTTGATTAAAAAAAAGTGAAACACGGAAATCTGTAAAAGTTGAACCAGGATCTACATGGTGGCATAAATTTGGATGAGGAGAGGCAGTTTCCACCTTGATTTTCTTAAAAAAACTACTTTTCTGGCAATTTTGGCTTTGTTTGAGTTTTGAAAAATTAAGAGAGGAAAATGGTTTTAATTTAAGTAAAGCAGTGGTTTAATTTAAATAAAACAACAACGAAATATTAAATATTAAAGAATCATAATATTTTATTATTTAATGTCTTGTTGTTGTTTTATTTAAATTAGGCCACTGCTATATTTAAATTAAACCCGTTTTTAATATTAATTTTTCGTAAATGAAAAAGCACCGTGGTCTAAGAAAGTATTTGGGTTTTCGGGAAGGAAATACTCCTACGGAAAATAGTAAGCACTTAAGGTTCAAGCATTCGCGTCAATTCACGGAAACGTAGTGGTTACCATTTTTTTCAAATAAAGATGGGGGAGGGGTAGTATTTTTTTCCTTCAGTGTTCCAATGGAAACACCAAGAAAATTCAATAAAAGTTCCCCAAAAAAGTATTCTTCAAAATCTAGTTAGGGGAGAGACAGAGGGGGCACTTTCTCCGGGCGTAATCTAATAGTTATTATCATTTTGAAATGTTTGAAATTTATTTATTTGAAATGAAGTAGAGATACTCATGTTTGTTTCTGTTCGTTTTGTGTTTAACTCTTTTATTTAATTAATTTTTTTAAAAACTTTCCGAAAAAGAAGTTTTTTAAAGATAAGTAAAGGCCATATTAAACTTAAGATCAGAAGAAACAGAAACCTTCAATAACTCTAACTCAAAACAATCATAAATTACTGTTAAAGAATAAATTTAACCCAAAATGAACAGAAATTATAAAAAAAAACCATAGCAAAAAAACATATAACAGGTAATAATATAAATGAATGAATAAATCTCAAAACGAGCAAAGCTTAAGCTGTATATGCGAGTCAAACTTAAAACGAACAAAAATATTTTGCTAATGAGGAATAAATGAAACGCAAAACGAAAAGAAATTAAATAAACAATCATAGCAAACAAACTAACAATAGCTACTAATATAAATGAGTGAATAAATCTTAAAACGAGTGAAACTTAAATCAAATATGCAAATCAAGCTTGAAACGAACAAAAATCTCTACAAAGAAGAGTTTATGTTTTGCCTCCTTCTTTCACTGTAAAAATCTAAAACCTACTGCGTCATTGGCGCTTTACTGAAAACTGTATGTGTCTTGAACAGTCTTGAAAAGAATAAAATCGAAGTGGATGTTTGATATATAATGAAAGATCATCAGTTCAATATTTTATTTCACTGCAATTGTATTTTCATTTTCAATTCTGCAATAACCGGAAAAGAAAATATTTGTAACTATATTACAATATAGTTACAGTAGGGTTGTGAGCCCTACTCGTGTTAATTTCTGTTCGTCTTGTGTTTGACTCTTTTATTTAATGCAGTTTCTGTTCGTTTTGGGTTTCATTTATTTATTGAAGCTGATTTGTGGTAGTTTTACGCTTGAGAGATTATTTGATTTAGTTTTTGCCTATTTTTGGTTTAATGGAGTTATGTACTTTTCTTTGAAAAACTTTTTTTGTGAAAAAGTTTTTAAAATTATTTTTCGGTTCGCTTTACATTGACATAGACTTTTTCAGGGAAAAAGAAAATAACAGTCTAAATCTTTTCAGTTTTCTGTGAGAATTTATGGTTTGGCCTGCTATTTGTATGCTGCAAAAACTTTTTCAACAATTTTTAACAACATACATCCTTTTGAAGATCTTGACACAAATAGTATTGTTTAATTTAGTGTTATACCTCCTCTAGCTGGCCTTAAAGATAAAACTTAATTCTATTTCCCAAAATTCTATATATGCTCTTTGACAGCCTGGATACACTTACACTCTTTTGATTTAGTTACGCTGTAAGAGTAGAAGTAGTAATAGAAGTAGCTCCGAAAGTTTGAAATTAATACCCTCAGTCGTTCTAGGGATATTGCTGAGATGTCTTATTGTCAACCAGCATGCACACAGTGCGCTTTGATTTGATTTCAAAGCAACATTTAGTTTTTAAGGATAATGGACAAATTGCATAACTGCGGGGGGTTGATCTACCCAACAACCCTAGAGATTTAGTTACTGGACCGTTCAGCTATGCTGAACAAAATGACTGTATTAAGATTTCGATTGGAAGTTTTTGGGAAATTATGGGCTAAAGGGGAGGGCTGATTGCCCTCCAATCACTTGACTCTTAAAAAGAGCTATAGAATTTTTAATTTCCAATCGAATTAGCTCCTTTAAAAATTTCAATGATATTACAAGCTATGATACAGCAGCGCTGCCTATGATGTTACTTATACGCCTTTTTAATACCTGCATGCATATAGTTTTTTCGTTTAATTGAAACTCTCCCTGAAACTTCCCTAAGAGTTTCAACTTAATGCCCTTAGTGTCATTAGTTACTGTAACCGTAGAAGCAGCATTAAAAGTATGCACAGAGTGTCTTCTGGCTATTTCAAAATTCACCACAACTTCATGGCCGGATATAAAGCAAAATCTTGTGGGGGGGGGGGCAATGTAACAAGGGTGCTCATGAGCAAAATCTTGGGGGGGGGGGGGAATGTGACAAAGGTGCCAATAATCGACCAAATTGACGAATTGATTCTAAAAAAGAGTGAAAAAAAAGAAATAAAACAGGGAAATAGGGTGCGAAAAAATCTTGGGGGGAGGGGCAGACCCCCTCTCTTCAGCCCCCTACATCCACCAGTGCAAAACTTACCATGAAAGGTCTAACTTAATGATGTAAGCCGTTATTGATATATTGCTTTGTCACCCTTTTGACTATCTATATGATCGTAGTTTGTTTTGATTTGGTTTTAGCATCCACAAAAATATTCCTTGAAAGATTCACCTTAATACCCTTAGCATGTGTAGTAGTAATAGTTGTAGCAGCAGTAGTAGCATTAGTAACAGTATGGGCAATATGGGCAATCCTTCAGGGGAAAGCAGTGGTGGTTCTGGCCTCATTAATTCGCTTATACATACAGCAAGTATTGGGTATTATTATATAAGTATTACAGTTAAAAGAAATTAAGGGAAAATAAATTCCCTTTGTTAAAAGGGGCCATAATAAATATGAACTAAACCTGAGGTTGGACCATTAATTGGATTATGTTTGTTAATAAATTTGCTCGAAACTCAGCTGCTTTCACTGTTAAGATTGTGTTCACTTTCTGTGTTTGTGTTACTATAAGAAGACATAGATGGGAATCAAATCCCTTTTCACTACCTTTTCTTCTTGTTCTACTTTTTATTGCTTTATACACTTAATGTGGGGGAGGGGGTATACCAAGCCGTTAAAAGTGAAAATAGCTTGTTCCTTCCCTAAGTCTTCAATAGGACATTTTTCTTGAAGCACAACAAAGAAAATCTACTATTTAGCAAAGATGCTACTCGGTTAAATTCAAAAACATTGCAGAATACATAAATAAACACTTTTTTATCCTCTTATTTTTCTTTGCTATTGAGACACTGGAACATCATAGAGAGCTGTTTAATGACTCATAAAAGATAAATCTTATATCTTATTTTTTTTTATATGCCAAGGCTTCGCAAGGCAATAATAAGTGCCACATGGTACACTAAAAGCCCAATTTCGGTGACATTTTTGGAATGGAAAGGCTAGGCCAGACCCATGGATATCATAGAGAGCTAATTATGGACTCATTTGTAAACTAATCTTTATATTGAGTTACTCTTTGTAAGTTTGACTTTATAAGGCAATCATATAGTGACACACGGCACCTAAAGTGTGCGCTTTGGGTTTTTTTTCCTTGTTTTAAATAAAAAAGTAACAAAAAGGGTATTGTACAATGATGAAAACTCGTCGGAAAATCCCCCCCCCCACCCCTACAGCAATTCTCCTCTATGAAGGATCCTCCTGGAATCTCCCTTAAATTTGAAATAACGACGGTATTTTTAATTTAAAGTCTTAAAAAAATGTGTGAATTATTAACTTACTTGTTGTGCATTGTTTGATTTAGAATATCCAGATAATCTGAACGATTCTTGGCAACATCGTTGTAGAAGCTTTACATTAATTAAAGCTTACTGGGGATGCCACTCATGTGGGAAAAATTGTCAGGTTATGTTAGAATAGGTTAGGTTACTCTAGGACCACTAGGACCACTGGGTCGATACGATCACCCCTGAGGAAAAAAAAACAATAATAAAAAAAAACAAATAAACAGGCATCTGTGATCTTTCTTCTGGCAAAAATACAAAATTCCACATTTTTGCAGGTAGGAGCTTGAAACCTTTACTATAGGGTTCTCTGATATGCTGAATCTGATGGTGTGATTTTCACTGAGGTTTTATGGTTTTTAGGGGGTGTTTCCGCCTTTTTTTGAAAATAAGGCCAATTTTCTCAGGCGCATAATTTTTTGTGGGTAAAACTAAACTTGATGAAGTTTATATATTTGAAATCAGCATAAGAATATGATTCCTTTGATGTATCTATTAGTATCAAAATTTCTTTTTTTAGAGTTTCGGTTACTATTGAGCCGGGTTACTCCTTACTTACAGTTCGATATCACGAACTGTTTGATAAGCTGTATATCCATATACTTCTTGAAATTTTTTTCTTAATACTCTTAGCTTTATAAGTAGCTGCAATAGAAGTAGCTGTTGGAACAATAGTAATAGTAGTAGCAGATCTAGAAAAAGCAGTAGTGGTAGTAGTATTAGTAGTACCATGCACATATTGCCTTTTGGTCAATTGATGTTTCCCTATACGCTTTTTGACAATCTAAACGTACATAGTGTTTTTTGTTAGTTCGAATTTGCCATCAATATTCTCTCAAATTTTACCTTCATAGACTTAGCCTTAATAGTACTTGTATAACAGAAGTTGCAGTGGTAGTAGGAGAAGTAGTTGCAGTGTTAGTGTTGTATTTGTGGTAGTAGTAACAGTAGTAGCAGCAGTATTAATAGTGGTAGTAGCATGTACATGTTGCCTTTTGGTCATTGAAAATCCATTTTATGATGCCCCGGAAGTTTCACCTTGACACGGTAAGCCGTCCCAAAAATATTACTGATGTGCCCTTTTGACCCCCTTTTGATGCCTTTTTCATCTTACTGCTCTATGCCTTACAAGTTGTTGCAATTGAAGTAGTAGTTGGAGTAGTTTAGTAGCAGTAGGAGTAGTAGTAAAAGTAGCAGTGGTAGTAGCGTTAGTAAAGACACACATATATTGCCTTTTTGTCGATTGATTTTCCCCTTTATGTATTCTGTGAAAATTCCAACTTAATACCCAAATCCATTCTTGAGACACGTTCTTTTGGCAATCAGCATGCACATAGTGTGTTTTGATTTAGTTCATATTCCCCCTCAATATTCTGTCTAATTTTCGCCTTCATACGCGTAGCCTTAATTAGAGTAGTGGTGGTAGTAGTAGGAACAGTAGTAGCAGTAATAGTGTTTTATTATTAGCAGCAGTAATAGTAGTAGCAGTAGTATTAATAGCAGTAGTAGCAGGTACATTTTATCTTTTGGTCAGCTGAATATCCCACTCACGACGTCCTAGATGCTTCCCCTTGGTACGGTAAGCCGTTCCAAAAAGTAGGAACAGTAGTAGCAGTAATAGTGTATTATTAGTAGTAGTAGTAACAATAGTAGCAGCAGTATTAGCAGTAGTAGTAGGTACATTTTGTCTTTTGGTCAGCTGAATATCCCACTCATGACGCCCTAGAAGCTTCCCCTTGGTACGGTAAGCCGTTCCAAAAAGTAGGAACAGTAGTAGCAATAATAGTGTATTATTATTAGTAGTAGTAACAATAGTAGCAGCAGTATTAGCAGTAGTAGCAGGTACATTTTGTCTTTTGGTCAGCTGAATATCCCACTCATTACGCCCTAGAAGCTTCCCCTTGGTACGGTAAGCCGTTCCAAAAAGTAGGAACAGTAGTAGCAGTAATAGTGTATTATTATTAGTAGTAGTAACAATAGTAGCAGCAGTATTAGCAGTAGTAGTAGGTACATTTTGTCTTTTGGTCAGCTGAATATCCCACTCATGACGCCCTAGAAGCTTCCCTTGGTACGGTAAGCCGTTCCAAAAAGTAGGAACAGTAGTAGCAGTAATAGTGTATTATTATTAGTAGTAGTAACAATAGTAGCAGCAGTATTAGCAGTAGTAGCAGGTACATTTTGTCTTTTGGTCAGCTGAATATCCCACTCATGACGCCCTAGAAGCTTCCCCTTGATACGGTAAGCCGTTCCAAAAATAATGCTGATTCGCCCATATCAGCAATTTGTTTGCACATAGCATGTTTTGATTTAGTGCAACTTTCCCCCTCAATGTTTCCTCAGTTGTTTATTTCAGTATCCTCAGCCATACTATTATCCGCTACAGAAGTAGTAGTTTTAGTTATAGCAGTAGTAATAGTTGTTGTGGTAGCAGTAGAAGTAGTGGTGGTTGTAGTAGTAGCAGAGTACAAATCTTGCCTTTTTGGTCAATTGATCATCTCCCTTATTATTTCCTTAAAGTTCCAAATTAATATATTCAGCAATTCCTGAGTTACATCCTTTTCACAACCCACAAACACATAACATGTTTTAGTTTGATTTAGTTTGACACTCCCCTCAACATTCCCTGAAAGACTCACCTGAATGCCCCTTATATTTTGGGAAAATGGAAGTCAAGCATGCATACTTTTTTCAATAACATATACTATACGTAAACAGTGAACGAATTGCCTAACGAATAATATACAGCCCTTGCCTTAAGGGCTGCAGGGGGGGGGGGGGGGGGGTTGAAATCCTGAAACGCATAATTACTGAGCCTTTCAACTATGCTGAAAAAAAATAGATGTCTCAAATTTTATGTGGAAGTTTGTTTTGGGAAATGATGGGCGTGGGAGAGGGGCTAGTTACCCTCAAATCACTTTTGGCTTTTAAAAAGGGTACTATAAATTCTAATTTCAAATCAAATGAGTCCCATCTGAAGTTTATACGACCACTCATTCTATAAAAACTTTGCCCAGGGCATATCTTAAAACCTTTTTCCATGGGCTCTGGAGGCTTGTGTCCACACTGGAGACATTGTTTTACGTACTTTGGACTATTTTGAACAAAATGGCTATCTCGCAATTTCAAACATATACGTTTGGTGAAAAGAGGGTTAGTTGGGAAGGGGAGGGGGGCTACTTTCCCTCCATCACTTTTGACTCTTAAACTGAAGCTAAAATTTCCAGTTTTCAACCGAAAGAGCCTCCTCCAAAGTTTATACAATCATCCCTTCCATAAACATATTAAATTCCCCCCAGGGCATAGCTTACAACCTTTGCCCCTAGGCTTTGTTTTTTTTTCAACCCCAAAAGCCTTCTTATATGATCTTTAGACTATTTTTTGAACAAACAGCTATCTCAAAATTTCTATTAGATGCATTTCAGGAAAAAACGACGTCGGGGGGGGGGACTTACCTCTGATCACTTCGACTTTTAAAAGGGGCACTAGAACTATTGATTAACAATCCAATGAGCCTTCTCTGAGGTTTATACGACCACCCTTTCTATAAAAACCATATATACCCCCAGGGCATAATTTACAACTCTTGCCCTGAGGGCTGTGGGGAGGGGGGGGGGGGGGTTTCACCCTCAAAAACATAATTTCCGAACCTTGCAACTACGTTGAACAAAATGACTATCTAAAAATGTTGATTGGATGTGTTTGGGGCAATGGTGGGGGTGGGGAGGGGCTGGTTCCCCTCCGATCATTTTCGACTATTAAAAAGAGCATTAGCCCTTTCAAATTCCAATCGAATGAGCCATTTTCGAAGTTTCTGCGACAACTCCTTCTATACTAAGGGCCCTGGTCTACAAAAAAAAAAAAAAAAAAAAAATACATCGTTCCAATGCCTATGATTATTCAATATTCACCAAAGGGTAGGCCTACTGGTTAAGAAAGCGGTTAACACGCCATATATTATATAGGGAAGATCCTTAAGAAACTAGTCAAACGGTTTTTGTTTTTTTTTTCAATAGACAATTGGATTGGAAACCGTGGTTTGTTACTGCGTTTACAATATGTAAACTATTGTTTTTTTGGAGTTTAGGGGGGGGGGGAGGTACGTATGCTGAATTAGGTTACCTATTTAATATATGCTATGCTTTCCCCCCCCCCCCTAATGTGCAAATATATATCCGAAATTTGTTTCTAAACTACTATATTTTTATCCTATTTTGTTTTATTTCATTAGCATTAACGAAACTTCACTTATCACGTGTTTACCGCTTTCTTAACCATTACCTACCAAAGTTTCTTTTGATGATATTGAAAAGCCTATTGTCTTGGATGTCACCCTAATTGTTTTCCTAATTAAAGAAACAACAAGACAACCGGGAAGGCGTCATAACGCGGTGATTAATATAATCCGCCTTGGCTACTTCTTAGGTGACTCCAACTGGCGGGAGGCGCAAATGGTCAAAATGTTCTGACGTCAGGATCCACTTGTTTCTTAATTGCACTTCAGCCGCCGTGATCGTAAGGTCAATTTTAATGTAGAGCAGATAAATTATTGTGAAAAATGCCTATAAGTTCAAATAGTGATGAATATAGGTAAGAAATTTAATTATTTTCGCGTATGTAGGCCTTATACGGTAATCTTGCATGAACACTAGTTTACTCCTGTGAAGAAATAAATATAATAGAAAAAGAGGGGTAGACAAGCCCACCTCACTTATCATCTTTTGTATAGGGTAGGCTGCAATGCCGCACTACAGACAATTTATAGGCTTGGTCTACTCTTGTGCAAGGTTGTACCCAGGATTTTTTTTTTCGGAGGGGATTTTACTCAAAGATTTTTTTTCGGGGGGTTTTACACAAAAAAAACTCAAAAAACGCATACAAAATTTGTTAATATCCATTTTTATTACGTTTTTACGAGTCAAACAAACATTTCGGGGGGGGGGGGGGTGTTAAAACCCTCTAGCCCCCGGTACATCCTTGCTCTTGTGTATAATATAGCCTAGGAGAATATAGATTTGTTTCTAATACTGCAAACCTTATTACTCTCTGCATAAACAAAAGCTTTGACCTATATTAAGGTTATTTCCTAGTTTCCTAGGCTATTTTTTTTGGACACCCACCATATGGCTAATATGGGAGTAAAGTTCATTTGTGATGCAAATGGATGTTATATTTAGATTAAGGATGCAATTCTAGGTATGTATTTGCACACTAGGGGGGTGGGGGTATATATTCTGTGAATATATAGGTCCTAAGAAATTCAGCAATTTCAGAAACCATGTATAGCCTAGCCAACAAATAAATTAAACAGCCCTTTTACTCTAGGGCTGACAATTTTATTTCTATTTTAGCTTTAACTTACTTAGTACCGGTGTCTAAATAAGTTTGAGAACCACTGGGCTAGACTAGCCTAGGCTGTGCGAAAAGTGTCTATTAATCATATAGGCTAGGCTATACATGGTTTCTTCCATTTCAGTCTGTTTCCCAAGTTTTGTATTTAGCCTAGGGCTAGGCAATATCTGTTTCCATTGAGAGGGGGGGGGGTGTAATTGTCAAAGTAGGCTAGGAAAGGTTGGATTTGGAAAGAGTGTTCAATGGAAATTCAATGGTTGGCTACCACCCTATCTTTTGTTAGGTCTGGCAGGGGGACATAGATTTGATGTTGAATATGGTAGGCTATAGGCGAAATAGTGTCCATAGATTAAAAAAAAAGGATACAACCAGATGGCTAATTTGACAGTGTATATATATACAAATCTTGAAATTAGCCAACAAGAATTTTAAGCATAGGAGTCCAGCTGAACATAAGGAAACATATCAAGAAAACAATTCTTGCTCCATAGTATGTAGAATAATCCTAGTTAACACACTTTGCAGGGAGAGAGCCTTTATCTTCACTTCTTTGCTTGTTTTTCCAGTTTCTCTAAGAAATTCATGAATTTCTTAGAGCCTATATATTCACAGAATATATACCCCCAGCCCCCTAATGTGTAAATACATACCTAGAATTGCATCCTTAATCTAAATATAACATCCATTTGCATCACAAATGAACTTTACTCCCATATTAGCCATATGGTGGATGTCCAAAAAAATAGCCTAGGAAACTAGGAAATAACCTAAATATAGGTCAAAGCTTTTGTTTATGCAGAGAGTTATAAGGTTTGTAGTAGGCCTATTAGAAACAAATCTATTTTCTCCTAGGCTATATTATACATAAGAGCAAGGCTGTACCGGGGGCTAGGAGGGTTTGAACCCCCCCCCCCCCCCCCCCCCCCGCGAAATGTTTGTTTTGACTCGTAAAAACGTAACAAAAATAGATATTAACAAATTTTGTATGCGTTATTTGAGGTTTTTTTGTGTGTACCCCCCCCCTGAAAAAAAATCTTTGAGTAAAATCCCCTCCGAAAAAAAAATCCTGGGTACGACCTTGCACAAGAGTAGAATAAGCCTATAAATTGTCTGTAGTGCGGCATTGCAGCCTACCCTATACAAAAAAGGATCTGAGCTGGTTAATGGCTGTCCTAACTTGCTAACAAGATCCAAAACTTATTCTCACACTATTGAAATCGTTTGCATTTTTACTCGAGGCCTTTTATTTGGTCAATAAGAGGACTGTGTGGACTTAATACAACCTAGAAGTTCATGTAGACCATTAAATTGTCGGTCGGCTCCCTTACGTCATATATGTACATCATTAAATTGTTGGTCGACTTGCTTTTTCTTGTAGTAAAACAAGAATGTACACCGTCAAAGTGTTGGTCGACTTTCTTTTTTTCTAGCAGTAAAATAAGAATATACACCATTAATATGTTGGTCAACTTTCTTTTATTATTCTTTTAGTAAAATAGGATCTTATTTGTAAACTGGTATAGTTAGCCCACCCCCAGATAATAAGGAGTGAGAAGACTATGAGAAAATTTATGGTTTTTTCTTTATAGTCAAATGTATAATGTTTCATCAGCAGGCATTGTAGTCCATACCTTATAGATTTAAAGAAATTGTGCTGAATATATAGCAAATATCTGTAAGACGGTATTTTAGTCAGGGGCGGATCCAGGATTTTATTTAGCGGGGGCGCATAATAGGCTGCTCCAATAAAGTTGTGAGAACAGAAATACCAACAATTTAAGGGAACCTTGACAATTATGCGTCGTAGGTAGGTAGCGGAAAGGGTCGTAAATTTAATCTAAGATCTGGTTAGGGTTAAAGTTCTAATAAATCTGTTGAAATTAAAATGATGTAAAAATATTGATACAAAAAATGGTAAGTTATAAATACCACCCCGCCATAAAAAGAATAAAACGCTGTTCACCATCTACAAAAAAACTATTTAATATGTTCTGCATAATTTTTAGCCGTTGCACTACTGACCACTATAGCGAGTGAGTTAAGTTTTGTATTAAAAAAAAAAAAATGGTCTTGAACCATATTTTAGAGTCATGCATTCTTTCTGACTATTTGTTTTGGTTAATTCATTTAGCCTGTCGTCTAACTATATTGCATCGTTTAGTAATTATTATGGTAATGAATAGTAAAAAATGAGGATTAAGATACAATCATATATGCGTAAAAGATTAAACATTAAATACTAGTTCTTTTAGGGGTGTAACAAGAAACATAGAAGACAGAGATAGAAACTGTAGAAGACATTTAAAACGAGGGTTTTAAGTATAGGCAATAAAACATTAACTAGTCATTATTTCTTTTTAAAAATAATCCCATGAAATCTCAAAATTTACTAATCAAAATTTTACTTTTCATAACAATGTAGCGTATCTTTCCACTTTTTAAAGTTCGATATATTTTGCTTAAATTATAGAATTCACAGTTTTATGATAAAAAGTCAATTTTTCTCTTTTTACTCCCGCTATATCTATTTGTTGCACGGTCGATGTCTACCTTAATATTTCGGTGAACAATATTTTCTTTGACAGCTAGTTCTGTCTGTCTAGAGTCCTATTTTTTTAGAGCTCTTCGTTAGTATCTCATCTTCTATTCATCCTAAAACATTCAAATAAAGACCAAAATCGTCGTAAAAATACGAACTATAATAAAGATACATGTAGGTATGCGCTTCAATTTAAGTATATGAGTCAAAATACTTGTTAAAAAACAAATAGTTGTGTTTATTATTTTTGTATATATGGTTATATACCATATAAATTTACCAAAATAACCATAGTAGTCAACCAATACATCCGTTGAGTTCATTACGCATGACCTCCACTTCTTCTCATGACTGAAATTTCAAGTTGATAGAGTATCATTCAATAGAATCTGTCTAGTAGTAATATCTAATGATTATAGTAATATCTATGTAATAATAGTCTTAATATTAATAATAATCAATAATTTATTTTCGACCCACTAATGCGCTGATAAAGTGGAGTAACAAAAACGAAAGCAAAAAGAACCCTTGCAAAAAAAAAAAAGAAAAAACTTTCTTATGACAAAATTAAATATGAAGAACAGCAAATGCAAATCAGAACAATGGCACGAACGGATGAAAAGGACTTATATATATATATATATATATATATATATAATATATATATATATATATATATATATATATATATATATAT
>JAPEVW010000164.1:106019-167178 GCA_027921565.1 Artemia sinica
ACTACCGAGAAAGCGCCAAAAATAAGGCAGGTTTGGTGATTTATTTTTTATATCAACTGGTAACCACTTCTTCACTAATAAACTCTTCGACTCTTGTCATTTGGTCATCTATGACGTGACGTTGATAACCTCTGAGGCATAGCCGTCTCTAAGTTGACACTTCGTGTGGGTATTATGCAGGGCGGTGAGGAATAGTTGTACCTCTTTCTTCCACTAAAACATAGACAAAACTGCGCTTCTGCTAAAAAAAACAAAACCAAAAGATCCGACAAGCACTTTTCTAAGAATTCTAGTAAGATCCAAGTTTGTATCGAAGTATCTAAAAAAGGGTAAAGGCTGCTGGCACTAGATCTTAAGGTCCAGTATCGGCGGTGGTGAGCTAAGCTTCAAGGCCCTAGCGCGGAAGTGCAATGGGGGGCGGAGCCAGCCATCTTGTGCTTTCCCGAACCCGTCCCTGTTTACTTTCCTTCCTCAGATTCTCCAGGTACCCATTTAGATCTGGGTCGACTCTGGTTGAACGTAAAGGAGTCACGCCACTGACCCCCGTCCAAACCAAATAATTTCAGTATAGCCAGAAAGTCGTTTCGGAGAAGGCCAGGAAGAATCTTAAGTTACATAAATTGCTTTAAATTACTGAAAAAAGAAAATTCCCAAGGAAAGACGATATTAAACTTAAAAGTATTAAGTAACGTAATAAGTAAAGTAGACCATAGGCCAATTAAATCAAAAACAGGCAGAAAAAGAGAATCACTGTTGATCAAACCTAAAAGAGAGAAATTAATATTGATTAAACGGATATTAATACATATAAAGATAATATAATTATCAATTCAAACTTAGAATGAAAGAAACTATCTCAGGTAAAGATAGGAATACCATGCAAGATCTGATTCAAAAGAAGGTGCAACATGCTCACATTTTCTATTAAATATGAATATGAAAATGGTGCCAAAGGCACATTTAAGGTTTTTGCCCTCGGGGATACCTCTGCAAGTTCCCCTGTACGCAAATTTGCTGCACCTTCCGATAACTCTGACTAAACTAAAACTCGAAATTTGGATACATTAGGATACATCATTCCCTACTACCTATGTTAGTGCCTTGGCCATTAATTCTAAAAACGAGTATCAAAACGATTTTAAATAAACAGAAAAAACTAAAACTTTAATTTATTAATTCCTTTTTTTTACATTTCAGCGGATAAAAAATTAGAAAATGCCTTTCGTAATAAAAACTAGACATATCCCTTTCAGTACAAGCCTTCCTCCATATCTAGATAAAGGTGCCGACCAAATGCGTGCCATATTCAGGACACCATTCAACAAAAATATACAGCACTGTAACGTTTCCATTTTTTATATGAAGATACCAAACGATGTTTTCCGAAACCGGGGGGGGTAGTACCTTTGGATTTTTTTCATGAAAATACAAAGTAATGAATTATCTTCAAAATCTTGGTGTTGGGATTCCAGGGTTAAAAATCTGGTATTTTTTTTGCCATTTTGCCAGTCCTTAGCACAGAAAAGCGGGGATTGCCCTGCAAAGCGGTCCTTATAGTTTAAAAAAAAAAAAGGCAACCCGGTTTGATTTATAATTGATGTCCAGAGCAGTTATGGTTAACCCAGGAACTCATTTCGGTAGAGGTGCAAAACTTCGTGAAAAATAACTTAAAAGATGAGAAATCATCGTCTATGAATTTTTCCAACTCTGGGCATTTTAGGAAACGCCATCCAAATTTCCCCTCCTTACTATGTCCCGTTTTGCAGTCTAACAATATTAATCAGGCTGAATGTCAGACAGCATAGAAATGAAATCAAGAATAAAGCCTCTCTCCCAAACTGTTTACAAAGACCTACTCAGGACGAATTTTATTTATATATGTAGTATTTATATATAATTATATATAAAATAATTCTTATATATTTAAGCATAATAACTGTCATATGTGGTGAACTATCCACATGCATCATGCTTTCGACATACTACGTAGTTTCAATTCAAATAATTTTGATAGTTTAATTTCCAGTAATGAAAGATCCTAGACGGGTGCGTATCCGATTTCGATTCCAATAGGTGCACATCTATCCCAGGGAGGATCCAAATAAAGTCGATTGGGTCTGGTACATATTTAGAAACAAATTTACAGATCACAAGGGTCCTAAGCCCCGGCCTTATAATACACAACTGAATCTGATGAAGGACGTAGAGACGATCTTTAGTCCTCACTACTCAATGAATAGGCTGACAAGCATACAACCAAGCACATACATGATATCTTTTCAAAGAGAGTAGGTTAAATTCATCAAAACATGATGGAGAATAGTACATCTCCATATTTTAGGACACAGGCCCAAAGGCCCTCCTTCCTTCTGTGTACTTTCCTGGCCCAGAAATATGATAATTCCATGTTAGCACTTCCTTGTTTGTAAACTAACCAAGGGTTCGAAGAATCTTAAGTTTTTTCTATGGCCAAAAAAAAGAGAAAAATGTGTCGAACATGCCATACATATAAACTTGTGATCAGATTTTTAATTACAGCTTGTTTTAAATTAGCCAACCAAATTCGTTCCAGTTTGCCCGCCAGTTTCTGTTTACATCAAGTATAAATTATCACGGATTCAGGACATCCTAATCCCAAATTTTTGGTGACGGAACGGGCTGTAAGGAACGAATCCATTACGGATACGCTGTTAGAAAGGCCCATAAAGTATACTACCTAATCGAGGTGGAACTATGTGTTCCTATAATTTGGCGTTCAACGAGCGGATTCCGAGTCATTAGCCCCAAGAAGGCACTAAATTTAAAGCTAAAGTTATTTCTTACCAATATAACAATACGGATTTGACTTTGGGACTGAATTTTAGGGGTCCCCAAGAAAAACCCCACTTTCCGCCCCCTGGTGTACATGAAACTCGACAAGTGGGTCCCCCGGATCTCCTAAAAGAACACATTCATTTAGTTTTTCGAGGATTGCCATTTTATTTTTTTGCACCACAAGTGTCATTTTAGTGGCTATATGACACTTATGATGTAAAATTGTAAAAAGCAGGGACAAACCATGATTGAAAAAACAAATCCAAGCTGGAATCGGAACGCATGATAATCTAATTTGAAGTCAAGCGCTGTACTAACAGATCCAATGCCTCTAATACTTTATTTCATATATTAGTGTTTTCTTCTACGACTTTAATTGCGTAGCTTATTAAGGGTGCCGGAAGGGAGGAACATGGGAGAGAATATTCTTACAAACCTCCAGTTAGGGTTTTGGGACCATAATTATTACAATTGATACCGTTTTATATATTCCAAGATTTTCCACTTGAGAAGTGGCAACCCAAAAGTGTTGTTTTCAGTGCTTACTTACGATGGTAAATTGCTAAAACGCCCTTAGATATTGGAGAAAGTTTTCAATGAGTCTTAACATCACTAACAGTTCTGCAGCTTCACTAGCCCCAGCCTATTCACTTGAGGACATGGGACCAAAGTAAACATTTGAAACATTTGCAGATGGTGGAAATTTATAGGAAACAGTTGATAAAGCCCTCCATCATGCAGCTATCGACTGCCCTCCCCTAGACAAAATGCTGCCTATGCCCCATGTATCCAGCCTCAAGGTCATGCTATTCCTAGTGACACTTTGTCCTCATAGTCTGTAAACTACTCTTTAAATTGTTTTGAGTCCGCAGAGGAGAAACTGGTACTGTAGGATCATTTATACAGTAATAAATAGCTACTTGAATTTCAATAGTTATGTAGCCGAGCTACTAGTAAAGAGACCAGCACAAAGAACCAACTCAGATACCTCTAGCAGGTAAAAGAATCCTGCCTCCTATGGATATTCCAATTTCCGGCTTGCAAGGAAGATGCTACAAAGGAGGACTGTATATTTCTGTTCAAAGCTCTTTTTTATGATAAACAAACTGGGTTCATAGCCAGTTGTCTAAATAAATAATCTGATCTGAGATAGGCTAACTTACATCCCAGTCAGATTTACCAATAAGCCAGATTAGGGGGATGGGGCAGAAGTTGCGCCCCCCCCTAACGCACGGGGGATTTGGTGTTTAATCGCTTTGCTCTGTTGGGATGTAGGTAACACTTTAAACTTTTTTGTAATGGTTTTTATTAGTTTTGAATTTATTAATAAGTTTTTAATTGTGAAGACTGTTTCTTTTTCCAAACATTTGAAACCATATATAACCATATATATATATATATTTTTCCTAAACTAGTTTGCGCATATCGCCTAAAAAAGTATTTAATTAAAGTTTATATTTATCAAGGGGAACTGTCGATATTACCACAAAAGCGAACGGAGGCAAAATCTTCGTTTCCAGAATAACAAAGAGGGGAACCTTACAATTCTAACTTCTTTGGGCTGGTCAAAATGATATTTTAGCATTCTGCGTCACAACGGACTGAAAAAACTTATTTTTAAACTTCTTTTTACGGTAAAAAGATTTGTTTTCGAGTCTTGCTATGGAAGAGAGGTGAGAATTGATATCATTACTTTTTGGGGTGTCAAAAAATCCGGACTTGCTTTTTTTTTGCGACAGCGGGGTGGTTTTTGTCAACATTGTGTTTTTGGTGGTATTTTGCATAATATAAGTAAAATGCATTAGAGGTGTAAAGGATATTATTAATTTACGCTTTGGATTTCGTTAGCAATCGGTGGCCAAATTTTAAATGTCTATTCATCTAATTAAAGCTCTGTATTATACGACATACCTTCGTTCTTTGTTCTCCTAAAACACGAACATAAAAACCAAACTCTTTAGAAATTCTAAAATCTTAATAAAGGTTCGTATAAGTACACATAAAACTAAATATTTGAATCCGGAATACTCCTCAAGATCGGGTACTCATTTAAGAAAATAGATTTTTTGAAAATGTATAAAGAAGGCAAACAATGATGTGTTGTATATTTTCTCTAGCCAGCTAATGGGTCTCTGAATTCTCATGTTTTGCATAAGCGGAATGGCATCGATTTTTATCTTCAAAACATTTACTAATGAAAATTTGGAAAAAAAGTGGTAATTCACTCGAATACGCCCACATAAACAGCAATAGGAACAATCACATACAGACTACAAGCACATTCACAAAAAAACAGGGACAGGCACACAACACAGCTCAAAGACAACAAATGTACAGGCAACAGCGAAAGCCACAATAGCACATACACTAACCAACCACAGCAACCACTATCACAAACAACAGCGCACGAACGACAAACCAAAAAATAAAGTCCACAACACGATCACAAGAAACACACAAAAACAAACCAGTAACACAAACACCAAGAGCAACACATCACACCATTCACATGGCGACAATCGTTTACCAGCTGCACAGAACCACGACAACAGATCACAAAAATCAGACCATCACACCACAAAGAACTAAGCCAAACAAAGCAACGCAGAACACAACAAATTGACAAATTCACAAACCACGACAGTAACAGAACAGGCAACACAAACGAGACCCAACAAAGCACACAAAACCATTCCGATTGCACAACAAACTAGCAGCCGGCAACACAGGTAACAAAACGAAACACACTACGTACCTTCACAAACAACAGACCACTAATCACAACAGAAACAAACCCTACAAAAAAAAACCTAATACTCAGCAACACAAAAACCACACAAAAAAAGGCATCCACAAACCATGAAACAACAAACATGAAACACCCTTGAAGTTAACCACGGACACGGAATGCAACTACATATATATATATATAGATATATATATATATATCTATATATATATATATATATATATATAGTATATATATATATATATATATATATATAGATTATATATATATATATATATATAATATGTATATATATATATATATATATATATATAATATATATATATATATATATATAATATAATTTATTTTTGACCCTAACAATATAAAAAAAAATAAAAAAGTTGGGGAGTAACAAAAGAAAATAAAGTAAAGACATACAAAAACAAAACCATGCAAACAATATCATTATAAAACTACAAAATACAAATCAAAACAATCGCACAAGAGGATGAAAAGGACCCAACCGCTTGCAGGCCTCATCTTTTAACTTGGAGTCCAACTTGTGTATATGACGTCAATATATCAGTTGCATTAAATATTCGAATAATCTTACGGTTTCTATACCAACGAGGCCAAAATACAAAAGATATTTACAATAACGAAAATACAAAACTCTAATATCCTGCATATCATTATTATTAAAAAATGGGCGCAAACCTGATAGAAAAAGAATTGAATGGTCACAATACGTAGAATATAGTTTAGCCAATGCCTTACGAGAATGTCGGCCACGATTTGGAACAATTTTAGCATACCTGCTTTAAGCTTATTCTTAATATCTGCAAGTGCAACTAGCACGGATAGCTGAAATAGAAGAGCAGGATACTAATCCCGAGCCAACGCAAACGCAGGAGCCAGCTTAACTGAAAAAGAACTACAACACAAATCACTACTTGGGTTTTTAGCATTGAAACTAAATATTCACATTTTTCAGCATTTAGCACGAGCCAATTTTTCCAAAAGCTTAGAAACAAACTGGGTAGACTTAGCTAGGGTTAATTTTGAACGGCTAATAATAATAAATCATCTGCATAAGCAATATAAGATAAATTAGTTAGAGACCCGTAAAACACGACGGAAAAATACGAGAAAGCACAGGGTATAAACAAGCATTAAAAAGGTATGGTGAACAGAACCCCTCCCTGCCTTAAGTCCAGACCGAATTGGAATATTACCAAAAAAGATCTTTCCTGACCGAAGTCGAACATATGAATTTGCATACCAAAAACGAAGGACACATATAACAATATGAATTCACTCCTAGCTGGGTAAGAGAATACCATAGTTGGCTGTGACAAACCGAATCAAAAGCTTTTGAAATATCTAACGCACATAAATGAACTTCAGATCCATCTTTTTGTGCTTGAATTAAAAGACCCCCCCCCCCAAAAAGAAGTAAGAATTCGATGCGCATGTTGACATCCAATATTTGGGTTTAAAACCCAAATTGATTGGACACATAATCAACATTTGGAAGAATTTCAGGAAGCAGGACATATTCAAAAACTTTGGCTCAGGAACAAGCTACCGTAATAGGTCTATATGATGCGCAAATTAGTCGGATCTTTCCCACGTTTAAAGATCGAAGTGACACTCCCGCACAAAAAAGAATCAGGGACCAAGACGTACATAGACAAATTTGAAATACTAACTGCAAATGATAAATCAATTCTTTCGAATCAATATGAAGGTTAAAAACACTAATACCATCAATATCACATGATTTAGATTTTAAATTCTTAACACAACGAATCACACGGTCCGCAGAAACGGGAGGTACATGGCCTTGGTAAATTTTTCGCAGGTAATACATAAGAACAGAGGTTAACAAATTGAGAGTGAATATATATATATAATATATATATATATATATATATATATATATAATATATATATATATATATATATATATAAGTCCTTTTCATCCGTTCGTGCCATTGTTCTGATTTGCATTTGCTGTTCTTCATATTTAATTTGTCATAAGAAAGTTTTTTTCTTTTTTTTTTTTTGCAAGGGTTCTTTTTGCTTTCGTTTTTTGTTACTCCACTTTATCAGCGCATTAGTGGGTCAAAAATAAATTATTGTATTATTAATTATATAAGACTATTATTACATAGATATTACTATAAATCATTAGATATTACTACTAGACAGAATTCTATTGAATGATACTCTATCAACTTGAAATTTCAGTCATGAGAAGAAGTGGAGGTCATGCGTAATGAAACTCAACCAGATGTATTGGTTGACTACTATGGTTATTTTGGTAAATTTATATGGTATATAACCATATATACAACTAAATAATAAACACAAACTATTTGTTTTTTTAACAAAGTATAAAAATTTGACTCATATACTTAGAATTGAAGCGCATACCTACATGTATCTTTATTATAGTTCGTATTTTTACGACGATTTTGGTCTTTATTTGAATGTTTTTTTTAGGATGAATAGAAGATGAGATACTAACGAAGAGCTCTAAACTGATAGGACTCTAGACAGACAGAACTAGCTGTCAAAGGAAATATTGTTCACCGAAATATTAAGGTAGACATCGACCGTGCTAAACAAATAGATATGGCGGGAGTAAAAAGAGAAAAATTGACTTTTTATCATAAAAACTGTGAATTCTATAATTTTAAGCAAATATATCGAACTTTAAAAAGTGGAAAGATACCTACATTGTTATGAAAGTAAAATTTTTGATTAGGTAAATTTTGAGATTTCATGGGATTATTTTAAAAAGAAATAATGACTAGTTAATGTTTTATTGCCTATACTTAAAACCCTCGTTTTAAATGTCTTCTACAGTTTCTATCTCTGTCTTCTATGTTTCTTGTTACAACCCCTAAAAGAACTAGTATTTATGTTTAATCTTTTACGCATATATGATTGTATCTTAATCCTCATTTTTTACTCTTCATTACCATAATAATTACTAAACGATGCAATATAGTTAGACGACAGGCTAAATGAATTAACCAAAACAAATAGTCAGAAAGAATGCATGACTCTAAAAATATGGTTCAAGACCATTTTTTTTTTTTAATACAAACTTAACTCACATCGCTATAGTGGTCAGTAGTGCAAACGGCTAAAAATTATGCAGAACATATTAAATAGTTTTTTTGTAGATGGTGGAACAGCGTTTTATCTTTTTATGCGGGGTGGTATTTATAACTTACCATTTTTTGTATCAATATTTTTACATCATTTTAATTTCAACAGATTTATTAGAACTTTAACCCTAACCAGATCTTAGATTAAATTTACGACCCTTTCCGCTACCTACCTACGACGCATAATTGTCAAGGTTCCCTTAAATTGCTGGTATTTCTGTTCTCACAACTTTATCGAGCAGCCTATTATGCGCCCCCGCTAAATAAAATCCTGGATCCGCCCCTGACTAAAAATACCGTCTTACAGATATTTGCTATAATATCCAGCCACAATTTCTTTAAATCTACAAGGTATGGACTACAATGCCTGCTGAAGAAACATTATACATTTGACTATAAAGAAAAAACCATAAATTTTCTCATAGTCTTCTCACTCCTTATTATCTGGGGGTGGGCTAACTATACCAGTTTTTACAAATAAGATCCTATTTACTAAAAGAATAATAAAAGAAAGTTTGACCAACATATTAATGGTGCATATTCTTATTTTACTGCTAGAAAAAAGAAAGTCGACCAACACTTTGACGGTGTACATTCTTGTTTTACTACAAGAAAAAGCAAGTCGACCACAATTTAATGATGTACATATATGACGTAAGGGAGCCGACCGACAATTTAATGGTGTACATGAAGTTCTAGGTTGTATTAAGTCCACACAGTCCTCTTATTGACCAAATAAAAGGCCTCGAGTAAAAATGCAAACGATTTCAATAGTGTGAGAATAAGTTTTGGATCATTGTTAGCAAGTTAGGACAGCCATTAACCAGCTCATATCCTTTTTTGTATAGGGTAGGCTGCAATGCCGCACTACAGACAATTTATAGGGGCTTATTCTACTCTTGTGCAAGGTCGTACCCAGGATTTTTTTTTCGGAGGGGATTTTACTCAAAGATTTTTTTTCAGGGGGGGTTTTACACAGAAAAAAACCTCAAAAAAACGCATACAAAATTTGTTAATATCCATTTTTGTTACGTTTTTTACGAGTCAAAACAAACATTTCGCGGGGGGGGGGGTTCGAAACCCTCCTAGCCCCCGGTACAGCCTTGCTCTTATGTATAATATAGCCTAGGAGAAAATAGATTTGTTTCTAATTAGGCCTACTACAAAACCTTATAACTCTCTGCATAAACAAAAGCTTTGACCTAATATTTAGGTTATTTCCTAGTTTCCTAGGCTATTTTTTTGGACATCCACCATATGGCTAATATGGGAGTAAAGTTCATTTGTGATGCAAATGGATGTTATATTTAGATTAAGGATGCAATTCTAGGTATGTATTTACACATTAGGGGCTGGGGGTATATATTCTGTGAATATATAGGCTCTAAAGAAATTCATGAATTTCTTAGAGAAACTGGAAAAACAAGCAAAGAAGTGAAGATAAAGGCTCTCTCCCTGCAAGTGTTGTTAACTAGGATTATTCTACATACTATGGAGGTAAGAATTGTTTTCTTGATATGTTTCCTTATGTTCAGCTGGACTCCTACGCTTAAAATTCTTGTTGGCTAAATTTCAAGATTTGTATATATATACACTGTCAAATTAGCCATCTGGTGGTATCCTTTTTTTTTAATCTATACACCTATTTCGCCTATAGCCTACCATATTCAACATCAAATCTATGTCCCCCTGCCAGACCTAAACAAAAGATAGGGTGGTAGCCAACCATTGAATTTCCCATTGAACACTCTTTCCAAATCCACCTTTCCTAGCCTACTTGACATTACACCCCCCCCCCTCTCAATGGAAACAGATATTGCCTAGCCCTAGGCTAAATACAAAACTTGGGAACAGACTGAAATGGAAGAAACCATGTATAGCCTAGCCTATATGATTAATAGACACTTTTCGCACAGCCTAGGCTAGTCTAGCCCAGTGGTTCTCAAACTTATTTAGACGCCGGTACTAAGTAAGTTAAAGCTAAAATAGAAATAAAATTGTCAGCCCTAGAGTAAAAGGGCTGTGTTAATTTATTTGTTGCTAGGCTATACATGGTTTTTCTGAAATTGCTGAATTTCTTAGAGCCTATATATTCACAGAATATATACCCCCACCCCCCTAGTGTGCAAATACATACCTAGAATTGCATCCTTAATCTAAATATAACATCCATTTGCATCACAAATGAACTTTACTCCCATATTAGCCATATGGTGGGTGTCCAAAAATAAAAAAAAAAAAATAGCCTAGGAAACTAGGAAATAACCTTAATATAGGTCAAAGCTTTTGTTTATGCAGAGAGTAATAAGGTTTGCAGTATTAGAAACAAATCTATATTCTCCTAGGCTATATTATACACAAGAGCAAGGATGTACCGGGGGCTAGAGGGTTTTAACACCCCCCCCCCCCCCGAAATGTTTGTTTGACTCGTAAAAACGTAATAAAAATGGATATTAACAAATTTGTATGCGTTTTTGAGTTTTTTTTTTGTGTAAACCCCCCGAAAAAAAAAATCTTTGAGTAAAATCCCCTCCGAAAAAAAAAAATCCTGGGTACAACCTTGCACAAGAGTAGACCAAGCCTATAAATTGTCTGTAGTGCGGCATTGCAACCTACCCTATACAAAAGATGATAAGTGAGGGGGCTGGTCTACCCCTCTTTTTCTATTATATTGATTTTTTCACAGGAGTAAACTAGTGTTCATGCAAGATTACCGTATAAAGGCCTACATACGCAAAAATAATTAAATTTTCTTACCTATATTCATCACTATTTGAACTTATAGGCATTTTTCACATAATTTATCTGCTCTACATTAAATTGACCTTACATCACGGCGGCTGAAGTGCAATTAAGAAACAAGTGGATCCTGACGTCAGAACATTTTGACCATTTGCGCCTCCCGCCAGTTGGAGTCACCTAAGAAGTAGCCAAGGCGGATTATATTAATCACCGCGTTATGACGCCTTCCCGGTTGTCTTGTTGTTTCTTTAATTAGGAAAAACAATTAGGGTGACATCCAAGACAATAGGCTTTTCAATATCATCAAAAGAAACTTTGGTAGGTAATGGTTAAGAAAGCGGTAAACCACGTGATAAGTGAAGTTTCGTTAATGCTAATGAAATAAAACAAAATAGGATAAAAATATAGTAGTTTAGAAACAAATTTCGGATATATATTTGCACATTAGGGGGGGGGGGAAAGCATAGCATATATTAAATAGGTAACCTAATTCAGCATACGTACCTCCCCCCCCCCTAAACTCCAAAAAAACAATAGTTTAAATTTGTAAACGCAGTAACAAACCACGGTTTCCAATCCAACTGTCTATTGAAAAAAAAAAAAAAAAACCGTTTTGACTAGTCTCTTAAGGATTTTTTTTTTTTTTTAAAGGATCTTCCCTATATAATATATGGCGTGTTAACCGCTTTCTTAACCAGTAGGCCTACCCTTTGGTGAATATTGAATAATCATAGGCATTGGAACGATGTATTTTTTTATTTATTTTTTTATTTTTTTTGTAGACCAGGGCCCTTAGTATAGAAGGAGTTGTCGCAGAAACTTCGAAAATGGCTCATTCGATTGGAATTTTGAAAGGGCTAATGCTCTTTTTAATAGTCGAAAGTGATCGGAGGGAACCAGGCCCCTCCCCGCCCCCACCATTGCCCCCAAACACATCCAATCAACATTTTTTAGATAGTCATTTTGTTCAACGTAGTTGCAAGGTTCGGAAATTATGTTTTTGAGGGTGAAAACCCTCCCCCTCCCCAAAGCCCTCAGGGCAAGAGTTGTAAATTATGCCCTGGGGGCATTTATGGTTTTTTATAGAAAGGGTGGTCGTATAAACCTCGCAGAGAAGGCTCATTGGATCGTTAATCAATAGTTCTAGTGCCCCTTTTAAAAGTCGAAGTGATCAGAGGTAAGTCCCCCCCCCAGACGTCGTTTTTTCCTGAAATGCATCTAATAGAAATTTTGAGATAGCTGTTTGTTCAAAAAATAGTCTAAAGATCATATAAGAAGGCTTTTTGGGGTTGAAAAAAAAACAAAGCCTAGGGCAAAGGTTGTAAGCTATGCCCTGGGGGGAATTTAATATGTTTATGGAGGGATGATTGTATAAACTTTGGAGGAGGCTCTTTCGGTTTGAAAACTGGAAATTTTAGTTTCAGTTTAAGAGTCAAAAGTGATGGAGGGAAAGTAGCCCCCCTCCTTCCCAACTAACCCTCTTTTTGTCAAACCAAACGTATATGTTTTGAATTGCGAGAATAGCCATTTTGTTCAAAATAGTCCAAAGTACGTAAAACAATGTCTCCAGTGTGGACACACCCTCCAGAGCCCATGGAAAAAGGTTTTAAGATATGCCCTGGGCAAAGTTTTTATAGAATGAGTGGTCGTATAAACTTCAGATGGGACTCATTTGATTTGAAATTAGAATTTATAGTACCCTTTTTAAAAGCCAAAAGTGATTTGAGGGTAACCAGCCCCTCTCCTACGCCCATCATTTCCCAAAACAAACTTCCACATAAAATTTGAGACATCTATTTTTTTTTCAGCATTGTTGAAAGGCTCAGTAATTATGCGTTTCAGGATGTCAACCCCCCCCCCCCTACAGCCTTAAGGCAAGGGCTGTATATTATTCGTTAGGCAATTCGTTCACTGTTTCGTATAGTAAATGTTATTGAAAAAAGTATGCATGCTTGACTTCCACTTTCCCCAAAATATAAGGGGCATTCAGGTGAGTCTTTCAGGGAATGTTGAGGGGAGTGTCAAACTAAATCAAACTAAAACATGTTATGTGTTTTGGTTGTGAAAAGGATGTAACTCAGGAATTGCTGAATATATTAATTTGGAACTTTAAGGAAATAATAAGGGAGATGATGAATTGACCAAAAAGGCAAGATTTGCACTCTGCTACTACTACAACCACCACTACTTCTTCTACTGCTACGTACAGACAACAACTATTACTACTGCTATAACTAAAACTACTACTTTCTGTAGCGGATAATAGTATGGCTGAGGATACTGAATAAACAACTGAGGAAACATTGAGGGGGAAAGTTGCACTAAATCAAAACATACTATGTGCAAACAAATTGCTGATATGGGCGAATCAGCATTATTTTTGGAACGGCTTACCGTATCAAGGGGAAGCTTTCTAGGGCGTCATGAGTGGGATATTCAGCTGACCAAAAGACAAAATGTACCTGCTACTACTGCTAATACTGCTGCTCTACTATTGTTACTACTACTAATAATAATACACTATTACTGCTACTACTGTTCCTACTTTTTGGAACGGCTTACCGTATCAAGGGAAACTTCTAGGGCGTCATGAGTGGGATTTCAGCTGACCAAAAGACAAATGTACCTACTACTACTGCTAATACTGCTGCTACTATTGTTACTACTACTAATAATAATACACTATTACTGCTACTACTGTTCCTACTTTTTGAAACGGCTTACCGTTCCAAGGGGAAGCTTCTAGGACGTCGTGAGTGGGATATTCAGCTGAACAAAAGACAAAATGTACCTGCTACTACTGCTAATACTGCTGCTACTATTGTTACTACTACTAATAATAATTTACTATTACTGCTACTACTGTCCCTACTTTTTGGAACGGCCTACCGTACCAAGGGAAGCTTCTAGGGCGTCATGAGTGGGATATTCAGCTGACCAAAAGACAAAATGTACCTACTACTACTGCTAATACTGCTGCTACTATTGTTACTACTACTACTAATAATAATACACTATTACTGCTACTACTGTTCCTACTTTTTGGAACGGCTTTACCGTACCAAGGGGAAGCTTCTAGGACGTCGTGAGTGGGATATTCAGCTGACCAAAAGATAAAATGTACCTGCTACTACTGCTATTAATACTGCTGCTACTACTATTACTACTGCTAATAATAAAACACTATTACTGCTACTACTGTTCCTACTTTTTGGAACGGCTTACCGTACCAAGGGGGAAGCTTTCTTGGACGTCGTGAGTGGGATATTCAGCTGACCAAAAGACAAAATGTACCTACTACTACTGCTAATACTGCTGCTACTACTATTACTACTGCTAATAATAAAACACTATTACTACTACTACTGTTCCTAGTACTACCACCACTACTCTGATACTAGTATAATTAAGGCTACGCGTATGAAGACGAAAATTAGACAGAATATTGAGGGGGAATATGAACTAAATCAAAACACACTATGTGCATGCTGATTGCCAAAAGAACGTGTCTCAAGAATGGATTTGGGTATTAAGTTTGGAATTTTCACAGAATACAT
This sequence comes from Artemia sinica, assembly GCA_027921565.1. Lineage (NCBI taxonomy): Eukaryota > Metazoa > Arthropoda > Branchiopoda > Anostraca > Artemiidae > Artemia > Artemia sinica. The sequence goes on from JAPEVW010000164.1 coordinate 121,046, forward strand.
AAGGGGAAAATCAATCGACAAAAAGGCAATATATGTGTGGTCTTTACTAACACTACTACCACTGCTACTTTTACTACTACTAATACTGCTACTAAACTACTCCAACTACTACTTCAATTACAACAACTTGTAAGGCATAGAGTATTAAGATGAAAAAGGCATCAAAAGGGGGTCAAAAGGGCACATCAGTAATATTTTTGGGACGGCTTACCGTGTCAAGGTGAAACTTCCGGGGCATCATAAAATGGATTTTCAACTGACCAAAAGGCAACATGTACATGCTACTACCGCTATAAATACTGCTGCTACTACTGTTACTACTACCACAATACAACACTAACACTGCAACTACTTCTCCTATTACCACTGCAACATCTGTTTTATACAAGTATTATTAAGGCTAAGTCTATGAAGGTAAAATTTGAGAGAATATTGATGGCAAATTCGAACTAACAAAAAACACTATGTACGTTTAGATTGTCAAAAAAGCGTATAGGGAAACATCAATTGACCAAAAGGCAATATGTGCATGGTCATGTGGTACTACTAATACTACTACCCACTACTGCTTTTTCTAGTTTCTCTGCTACTACTATTACTATTGTTCCAACAACTACTTCTATTGCAGCAAACTTGTAAAGCTAAGAGTATTAAGAAAAAATTTCAAGAAGTATATGGATATACAGCTTATCAAACAGTTCGTGATATCGAACTGTAAGTAAGGAGTGACCCGGCTCAATAGTACCGAAACTCTAAAAAAAGAAATTTTTGATACTAATAGACACATCAAAGGAATCAGATTCTTATGCTGTTTTTAAATATATAAATTTCATCAAGTTTAGTTTTACCCACCCAAAATTATGCGCCTGAGAAAGTTGGCCTTATTTTCAAAAAAGGCGGAAACACCCCCTAAAAAACCATAAAACCTCAGTGAAAATCACACCAACAGATTCAGCATATCAGAGAACCCTATAGTAAAGGTTTCAGGCTCCTACCTGCAAAAATGTGGAATTTTGTATTTTTGCCAGAAGAAAGATCACGGATGCGTGTTTATTTTGTTTTTTTTTTCTTATTTTTTTTTTCCCCAGGGGGTGATCGTATCGACCCAGTGGTCCTAGATTAACCTAACCCATTCTAATCTAACCTGACAATTTTTCCCACATGAGTGGCATCCCCAGTAAGCTTTAATTAATGTAAAGCTTCTACAACGATGTTGCCAAAGAATCGTTCAAATTATCTGGATATTTCTAAATCAAACAATGCACAACAAGTAAGTTAATAATTCACACATTTTTTTTAAGACTTTAAATTAAAAATACCGTTGTTATTTCAAATGTAAGGGAGATTCAAGGAGGATCCTTCATAGAGGATAATTGCTGTAGGGGGTGGGGGGGGGATTTTCCGACGAGTTTTCTTCATTGTACAATATCCTTTTTGTTACTTTTTTATTTCAAACAGGGAAAAAAAAACCAAAGCGCACACTTTAGGTGCCGTGTGTCACTATATGATTGCCTTATAAAGTCAAACTTACAAAGAGTAACTCAATATAAAGATTAGTTACAAATGAGTCCCTAATTAGCTCTCTATGATATCCATGGGTCTGGCCTAGCCTTTCCATTCCAAAAAATGTCACCGAAATTGGCTTTTTAGTGTACAATGTGGCACTTATTATTGCCTTGCAGAGCCTTGGCATATAAAAAAAGATAAGATATAAGATTTATCTTTTTTATGAGTCATTAAACAGCTCTCTATGAAGTTCCAGTGTCTCAATAGCAAAGAAAAATAAGAGAGATAAAAAAGTGTTTATTTATGTATTCTGCAATGTTTTTGAATTTAAACGAGTAGCATCTTTGCTAAATAGTAGATTTTCTTTGTTGTGCTTCAAGAAAAAATGTCCTATTGAAGACTTAGGGAAGGAACAAGCTATCTTCGCTTTTAACGGCTTGGTATACCCCCTCCCCCACATTAAGTGTATAAAGCAACAAAAAGTAGAACAAGAGAAAAGGTAGTGAAAAGGGATTTGATTCCCATCTATGCCTTCTTATAGTAACACAAACACAGAAAGTGAACACAATCTTAACAGTGAAAGCAGCTGATTTTCGACCAAATTTATTAACAAACATGATCCAATTAATGGTCCAACCTCAGGTTTGGTTCATATTTGTTATGACCCCTTTTAACAAGGGAATTTATTTTCCCCCTTTAATTTCTTGTAACTGTAATACTTATATAATAATACCCAATACTTGCTGTAAGTATAAGCGATAATTAATGAGGCCAGAACCACCACTGCTTTCCCCCTGAAGGATTGCCCATAATTGCCCATACTGTTACTAATGCTACTACTGCTGCTACAACTTTACTACTACACATGCTAAGGGTATTGAGGTGAATCTTTCAAGGAATATTTTTTGTGGATGCTTAAAACAAATCAAAACAAACTACGATCATATAGATAGTCAAAAGGGTGACAAAGTAATATATCAATGACGGCTTACATCATTAGTTTAGACCTTTCATGGTAAGTTGTGCAACTGGTGGATCTAGGGGGGTTTGCCCCTCCCCCCAAGATTTTTTTCGCACCCTATTTCCCTGTTTTATTTCTTTTTTCACTCTTTTTTAGAATCAATTCGTCAATTTGGTCGATTTTTTTGGCACCTTTGTCACATTACCATACTTACCCCCCCCCCCCAAGATTTTGCTCATTAGCACCCTTGTTACAACCAATTAACCACCAAACACCACTTACTCCCCTTACACCCCCCTACAAACCCAACATTGCCCCCCCCAAGATTTTGCTTTATATCCGGCCATGAAGTTGTGGTGAGTTTTGAAATAGCCAGAAGACCACTCTGTGCATACTTTTAATGCTGTTTCTACGGTTACAGTAACTAATGACACTGAGGGCATTAAGTTGTAGCATCAAGTTACTGAAGTGTAGGGAGGCAGAAATGATTCAAAGAAATTAAGATAGAAAAAAACAATGTTTTTTCGAAGTATAGGGGAGGGATTTTTTTTCGAACTTTTTTGATGAAAGATAGAAAAAAGTTTTTTTTTGGGTTCTAAATTCAGGTTCAATGTTTTCTCATGATAAATCAAACGTCAAATTTAAAAAAAAATGTTAATCTAGTGCAAATCGTTCAAGAAAACACATGTCATTGTTTTTCTGACCTTACAAATTATGAAAGTCTACAATGATCCACATCAGTCACTCTTAAATACATAAATTTCGAAAAAATAGATATTACAAATTTGTTTTGTAACATAATTATTAGCGTATGGATCAAATGATGAGAATGATGAATTTAGAAGATACAAGATGGAAATTGAGTCCGTATTACGAATCAATTGCGACAAAAAAATACAAAAATTAAGCAAACTTCTAAGTCGAAACGCACAAGAAATTCATTGAACTTGTAGAGAAAGAACTTTTGTTCTAGAATCACTAAACCAACATCACCAGGATATTAGCCCTACGCAAGAGATTTCGACATTTATTTTGAGTTCAGATCCTCTGAGATAGTTTAAAGATTTCGTCTATCACGAATTGTTTGCATTTTTTTTTCCTAAAATTATAAATTTGCACACTCAAAGCAGATTCCTGCCATTTTGTCCAGTATTCTACTAGCTATTTACCCTTTACATGAATTTAACTTTAATAATTCTATAGAAATCGGAGTAACCATATAAGGTAAAATTGGCCTATTAACACTCGAAGTAAAGACTCAACAAAAGACTTCCGAATCCCATTTGCAGAACCCCTGTGAAGAGGTAATCATGAATACAATCTGATCAAAGGTAAATAATAGACAACATTAAATAACAGCATTGGAAAGGTGTTGAAAAGTTAAGCCCGAATTATGCTTCTTACTGAAGATGATCCTTCTTTAGATGGGGTATGGTTAAGCATACTTAATCAGTGTGATTTGACGAAGTGGCTTTCAAATCATAGGCAGGTGGCTAAGCAAAGTGGGTATAATGTATTATTTTTCATAATGAAGATGAAGCGGTTTTCGTTCTCAATTATTAAGATCAACAAGAATTTGCAACAAGTTGGTATTTGTAACTAAGAATCACATGAAACCTTATAAAGAGTTAAGGGGAGGGGGTGAGCCCAGGGTTAACAGGATTTTTGAGGGTTAAAGTCGATAAGAAAAAACAACAAGAAAAACAGGCAATTTAGTACGTAAATAATTATAAAATGGCGAAAAACAATCACAAGACTAAACCCCCCCCCCCTCCTCACTCAAAAACCCATATATTTTTTCAACAAATGCCTGCCTTATAGAGCAGTGGTTCTCAAACTTATTTAGGCACTGTACCGCTTTTTACCCACAAGGCATTTTAGGTACCCCTTCTCAGTAACCAGCACCAAGTAAACTATAGCTAGAATATTAATCAAATCTTTAAAGCCTTAACCTTTTAAACTCAAGTATGCATTCATGTTTAAGTAAAAACGAAGATATTTTTTACAAACATTCTTATTTAAAAACAAACACACAAAATTTATAGAACAAAAACTGCTTACTTTCAAAGAGATTAGTGAGAAGGATGAGCTTGTTTCCTTTTACATAGGAAACATAGGAAAATACTACACAGGAAAAGTACTTTATTATGGGGAACTTCAATGCATTCAAATGCTGGCTCATTTGAGTGTTGAGTTCAGTGAAATCAGATATATTTTTCACATTATCTTGCTAAAATGTATGTAATCTTTCAAACGGCTCACAGTTGTTATTTTCTATCTGTTTTTTCCCAGAGAGTGATCTTTTTTTGCCATTGCATCAATTTTCTTTTCTGCATAAGAAATATCAGAAACGCTGCTCTACGTGGATAAATTTCAGATGTAAATAAGCCAACTTCAAAAAGCCAGTCGAAACCAGTAAGTACAGAAGACAAATAGGATTTGTATTCGGTAAAAAAAAAATGTAATCCTTTGTGGAGTTCAAATACACGGGACACAATATTTCCTCGAGAAAGTACCTCAGTATGTACCAACAAAATATCTTGGAGGCTCCCAATTTCCTGGCATAGAATTTTAAAGTAACGACGTTTTTTAGGCCTAGTTTTTATGAAGTTCACAATTTTTTAACACTCTGATCAAGGAAATCTTTAAGTTCATCAGAGAGGTTCTTAGCCACCAAAACCTCTCGATGAAGCACACAATGGGTGAACTTACACTTAGTTGAAAGTTTTTAACATAGCCTAGAAGCCCCGTGATGTGACCGCTCATATCCTTAGCACCATTCATACACATTAACACACAGTTTTTTCCACTCGAGCTGGTTTTTTCGGAAGAAAAAAAGAATCTAACAACTTGAAAATATTTTCACTTTTGTCGATGTTTTAAGTGTCTTCACTTTTTGTCGATGTTTTAATAAAATATCTTCAAATATTCGAAGATGAAAATATTTCATTTTGAAAAATACCAAGTACAAAAAAGACCAGTTGGGCTATGCCACCGACATCCGTGGTGGACTATACCTCGAATTGCCCCCGACAAATTTTTTTCTTTTGTGTCATAAGCCGGATCATTAATTCTCGTGGAAACTGTATCATTTGATAACGGAATTGTTTTAATTGTTTTTTTGCCTCTTTCTCTCCAATCATGTAAGAAACAATGTCTGCTGCGGCAGGGAGGATCAGATTTTCGCCAATATTATGGTTTTTTACCAGCCTTGGCAATCAAATGATTTACTTTGTAAGAAGCTCTTACAGCCCTTCCATTTTTTTCTGCAACAGAAAACTGTTTTTATTGTGTTTTTCTTTTCCTACTTTTAAGATCTTCCAAATACGTTCAAAGTACTGTGACTCCTTGTTACTAAATTCTGAAGTTTGCTTTCAAAATGGCGTTTTGAAAGAGAAGTTTTCATAGATTTGTTTGATAAAAGTTCAGAAGAAACAACGCATTGTGGATTAGGTTCTTCTGAGCTTCCAGTCCAAGTAAAACCTAATTCTAAGTACAAATCGTCATATTTTCATTTTCTACTTTTTAGATTCTCATTTGCCAGTTTTTTATTTTTTTTATTCTTTCCTTGGGCTGCTAATTAGTAACAAGACGTTCAGGACTACTTTCATTTTGTGAAGTGGATGGCACAGAACTTTAATTCAGATACTCATGACGCCTTTTCTTTAGGAGTCTTTTATCCATTGTTAATTTGTACTGCGAAATTCACTTACGTACCTGAATCAATACATTGACGTACTGTTTGAACAGGATTAAGTGTCCGTAGAACAACACAACAAACCAGGAAAATAACACAATACTGAGAGAGAGCTTGTAATAACAGGAAATACTACTGCAGTGCAGTGACACGAGAAAATGGCCGGCCTATACAGTCACTCTGATGACTAAGCCTTAGTGGTGCGTGCACGTCAACGTGTCCCCAGTCAAACCCCTTAAGAATCAGAAAGGGACAATTCTGACAACTTTGCCAGTCCTAGAGTTTAAGGGTTGTTTTATTTTTTGCTGGCCGGCCGCGTACCCCCTAAAAATGTTGTATATCCCCAAGAGGTACGCGCACCAAAGTTTGAGAACCACTGTTATAGAGGGGTAAGACGTAACCGCTATTCAGCACCCTTGAAGGCCATCGTATGTACATGCCCTTGCAAGGCCGATAATCTGCAACTAGTGTTAGATAGCCTGACGCATATTAGCTAAAAAAACATTAATTGCAACATATATGGTTCATGTAATTGTTTCGTAGGGTATGACAAATTGCCTAAAATAGATAACATCAAGTGAACTATTGCGAAGTAAAAGGAACCAAGTCCCCCGGAACTATCACAAGATCCTCTCAAGGCGCTTAATTTGGCAATGTAGGGACCCCTAAGAACCCCATCAGGGGCGCCAATACTCCCCTGGATTTTGAAAAATACATGTTTTCGGTAATAATATAGAAGAGAAAACAAAATCCATCTCGATGTTGAAAGATATTTTCTTTATCTTAAATAAAAAAGAGCAGGTCCGTACCCCCCCCCCCCCCACCCCTTTACAATTTTATGAATGGACGCCCATATCTGTCCCTCTAAATACGTTTTTGGTCAAAGGTACACATAGGCCAAACTCTAGAAGGACACACGAAAATCGATTTATTTGTAACATTTACACATAAAATCGAATTGACTCAATAAAATTCTAGTCTTAAAAGTCGAAGGCACATTTATTTTGTCAACTTGTGTTTGATTTATCATTTATTGAAATGTCCGTTTTTTTTAGGTTTCATTTCCCTTTCATAATAGTTTCTGTCATATTAAGTCTGAATTCTTATGTTAATTAGTTTCATCCCGTTGAACGTCATAAATTTGCTCTTTACTTTTCGCAAAACAACGGTATTTTTTATGTAGATGGCCTCAGTAAGATTTTCCTGACGACGTTATTCTGTCTCTTACGGAGACGAGCACCACATCCTTGGGAAAATAGTCTCTATGACAGAACATGGATTATTACTATGGGCGCCCATAAGGGGGGGGGGCACCCTCCCCCCCCTGGATGAATGATACTGCCTGTGATATTTATCAATGATATTTTTGTTTTGAGATTTCTACTATATAGCATTAAAAGTCCCAATTAGACGAGGTTTGCCCCCCCCCTGGAATTCAGCTTATGGACGCCCATGAATACTGACGAAAAACGAACCCAATTTGCAGAAGTATAATGTCAACCTTAAAGAGTTGAAGGCTTTTTTTGTTGGGTTAAAAACTTTCATTATTTATCAATCTTTTTATCAATATATTTTCAACACTGAAACTAAAGGCTTCCTGGAGTAAGGTCTCCCACCCTTTGAAGGTTAGGGCAGGGTGAAAATTCGGTATTGGTATCATGACTCAAAGTGGCGTTTTAGAAATATTTTACTTGATTTGCCAAGTAATGATACGGCTTTCAATTACAGTGAATTCATCGCTATATGGGAAAACGCTTTCATTCCCTATATCACGATGTACCCAAACTCAATAACTATTCTTTATCATTCTTATGTTTGTTAGAAACGTGAAAAACGGAAACCTTTCAGCCGTTTTCGGCTTCTTTATTGAAAAAAACACAAAAAAAAATTACTATTACAAACGCTGCAGTTCGGAAACTTACCATTTTGCTAGAGTGTGGCATGTAAGTTATGTAAGAAATCTTTCTAAGATTTCTTACATAACTTTCTAAGAAATCTTTCGCAAAGTCAAATCTTTCTAACAAACTTCAAGAACAACCCAGGAGAGTTTGGCTCTGTATTAACATAGCAATGAAAGGTGATATTTTCCATTTTGTCTAATTTCCATTTCTAGGGTTCATTCCATTTGTTATGGTTTCCATTTCTCCATTCATTGATGACAGTCGCAAGTTACTATAGTTAGTATACTACTACTTCTACTAACAACTCATCGCAGCACCAAGCCGCATGAGGCCAACACAGCTACGCACGCTCCTCCTCACCCCAATCTATTCAAAGCCTCCCTTTTTACACCCGCCCACGAAGTTCCCATTTCCTTTAAATCTTTCTTTATGACGTCCTCCCACCCCAGACGGGGACGACCTGCTTTCCGTTTAGCCTAGATGGTTGGCCGAAAAGAACAATCTTCGGCGATCTGTCATCCTTCATCCGCACAACATGCCCTAACCACCTCAACCTTTCTTTCATTATAGACCTAGAAAGCGGTATCGAACCACATTTTTCGTATAGCTATTGTTTGAAATACGTCAGTCAGCCGGGTACCCAGAACAATCCTTAAGCAATTTCTCTGGAAAACATCTAGCAAATCTTCATCCGCTTTTCGGAGCGTCCATGCTTCAGAGCCATATTTGACCACTGTCATCACTGTAGCTTCTAATATTCTAAACTTGGTTTGCAGACTTATCTTCCTATTCTTCCAGACTTTTTTTAACTGTGAAAAAACACCCTGAGCCTTGGCTATTCTATTTTTTAACATCTTCACTGCTCCCACCATCTTTACTAATAATACTACCAAGGTAAGTGAAGCTGCCCACCTGATCAATCTTTTCATTACCCAACGTCACCTTTTCATCTTCACTTATTCCTAGCCTTAGTGACTTAGTCTTCTTAGCATTAATTTTCTACCTTATTCTAGCACCCTGAACTCAAAAAACCTCTAAAACCATTCATTTTGCTCACACTTTCATCTAGGATGCTTAAATCATCAGCATAATCCAAGTCCAGGAGACTTTTTCCTACCCATTTGATTCCGTGGTCTCCCATTGCCTTTCCTGTGCTCCTTAAATAAAGTCCATCAAAATAATCCATATAAAGGGGGATAGAAACACAACCCTGCTTAACTCCTGATTTAATACAAAACCAGCTGCTAACCTCATTTCCTACCTTAACCGCAGCAGTGTTATTCTCGTACATAGCACTATAGTTAGTATAGTCTATAGTTATTTGGCAAATTAGGAAAAAGTCTTGTATAAACCAGTGTAAGTCACGAAACAGAATATACACACTACGTTGAATAGAATTCTATTGACTAGATTCCCCCCCCCCCCCCCCAAAAAAAAAAAACTTGAAAAACACACAAAAGACAGGCAATCAGCTGAATTTTATTTTAGTCTAAAAATTTCAACCAAATTGAAATTTCTTTGGATCTAATCTTAAATTTTTTGAAAGCATATTTACTGTTTTTTTAGTGTTAAGTTACCCCCCCCAAAATTTTCAAAATTACAACAAAACATGAAATACAGCGCAAAACAAAACAAGCTATCAGCTGAATTTAATTTTAGACCATTAAACTTTAAATTTAAAGAAAGTTTCTTTGGATCCAGTCTTAAGATGTCTGAAAGTATATTAACTATTTTTTAGTGTTAAGTTTAAGTTTTTTTAAAACTCAGTATTGGATTATAAGATGATCTTGGCTTCATAAGATAGATTATGAGGTACTTTCTCACGGAATAAGCCTTCCACCCTATAACGGTCAGTACATTATATAGATCCTAATAACAAAAAGACTCCAAACCTCCAGAAACAGAGCTTGAACTTTAAAACTTGAACATTTTTTATTTTATCAAAGAATCACATCACAGATCGCTATTTAACACTCAGCGATACCAATTAATTAGAAAAAAAAAAACATAAAACTTGCAGCTTAAAAAATCAAATAAATTCAGTAAACACTAATTTTGAAACAAAATATGGCCCCAAGGTTCCAGGAATGCTATTCTGAGGAGCAGGTATAGGCAGAGGTGTAGGTAGGTTTTTCAGTGCCCTGGACGATTTCAGTCAGAAGCGTAGTCCCCCCGGCCTATCTTTCATGAAATATACCTACCGTTTTTCAGCGATAACCAATTGATGAAAAAAAAAGAAAACGTAACACTTACAGCTTTAAAAATCAAATAAATTTGTTAAACTCCAATTTTGACACAAATATGGCCCCAAGTTTCCAGGAATGCTATTCAGAGAGAGAGAAAAGGGGAGGGGGTATAGGCAGAGGCGTAGATAGGTTTTTAGTGCCAAGGGACGATATCAGTCAGGGGCGTAGTCGCCCCGGTCTATCGTTCGTGAAATAAACCTAAAAAAACCCCAACAGGTGTTGCAATTGGGAACTGTGCTCCCTAGCGCCCATCCCCCCACAACTAGCTATGCCATTGTCAAACCATGCCTTTCATGGCTAAAAAATCATATACAACGACTAGAAAACAATTGATTGTCATTAGATGGCATAAAATTAAGGATTTTTGGAGCACTAATTCTCCAGGTAAATTATCAGCTCTATTAACACTCTCCCCTTCTTTGAAAGAACAAAAACAACTTCTATTTAGAATTGATGAAAAACAATTACACTGAAGCTATCAGGCTCCAATTTCGTTTTAAAGTTTATATTCAGGTTACCGATAACTTTTAAAGAAAGCAGAATCTAAGTAAAAAATATTCCAAACTAGCAAAAATGCTCCAGCATCCCCTTTAAATGCTACAATATGGTGTGAATAATCACCTGGGCTACTTCAATTTCCAAATTCAGTTTTATTGAATGAAATTTTCCACTAAATTCACGATCTAATTCGCCGAAAAAAAAAAATCTATTTTGTAGCCATAATTCACATAATCAAAGAAATATCCTCAAAAAATAATTCTTAAGAATATCAAATCTTAAGAGTTAATTCTTGAGCATTCTTACTCTAAATTTTCATTAATTCTTAAAAATATCACACAGTTAAAACTAAGGAAACCAAAAGCTGGCCAAGACAGGCGAAAATTTTTAAAAGTTGTGTTAACAGAAACAGAATCTGAGTTTTTTTTCTCAGTTCTGTGACCTGGGAAGTGTAAATTGTCTCTTGATAAAAAATAAATAATACTATTTCTCTTAAAAAACACGTCTGTCTTGGCACTTGTTCAACTTTATTGAATAGATATGTTACCATAAAAGACAGAAATCTGGTGGTTCTCGACATTCACCGTGAAAGTCCGAAATAAGGATATTTTACAAATATTTCGGACATCCACGAAGCGACAATGTATTTGTTGACCAGTCAGCTTTATCAGCCTTATGCAAGGTTTGATGGCGACAGGTTAGGTTATAAATCTCAGAAATGGATTAGAATCTCAGAAATGCTTAATATTCACCATTAGTGCATGGTGAATGTCAACAAACACATAGTAGCTTGGTGTAAGTCCAAAATATTTGTTAAATATCCTCATTTCTGACTTTCACCAGAGAATGATGACATTCATCAGATATCCGTCTTTCATCGTAACAGATACATAAAGGAAAAGTAACTCGACGACTAATAAACATACAGTAGAAATAGATGGCGCTAAATACAAACGGCCACACAACTTCTGTCGGCTGTGGTAATGAGCCAATTAAAAAAAAAAAAAAAATAATAAATTATTAATTTGTGTTAGCTTAAGTGCATGAGCATTTAAGAAAGTGAACTCAACAGTTTAGAATTGAACCGATCAAATTTCTTAAGAAAATACTTCATTGTAAAATTAAGTTTCATCATTTGGGGTATAACTGATTATTTTAGGGGAATAATATACGTAATCAAAGGTTAATATGTTAAAATATTTTATTCTAAAAAAAATTGGTTTCTTTTGGGTCTAATTGTTTTTTCAAAAAGTCAGAAGGTAACGAATTTTCCTATATCGCTTGATGTTGCAGCTATGTTACTTAACAAAATTGCTTAAATATGTTACTTAAACATAATATATAGCATTTTTCCTTTTAACAACCATCCCCATTACCCGGAAAACATTATTCTAGTAACCTATTCCCTTCTCCCCTCCCATTTCAGGTCTTCCCAAGTATACATATGGGAACAAAGAAACAACTAAAATTAAAAAAAGTTTAAGACCCGTCAAACACAACTGAAAAAAGGATAAATACATATAAATTCACTGATTGGCAGAATTAACTGCCTCAATGCCTCCCTGATCTCAACACAACCGACAAATAAGCAGTTTCTTCCTTTATGTTCACTGTTTCAAGGACACTCTCTTGCATGGACACAAGTTCAGTAGACGGGTTTTGAATCAGATGATTTTCTACATTCTCATTTCTGTTATTTTCCTCGTCTTCAACAGGGCAGCCGTCTGAGACACATGGTTCAAATCCAATTAGGTTATTTTGCACATGCTTAATGTGATTATGACATAGATGAGAATTTTCAGTAATGGTTTCACTAGCTGTAACAGTCTTTGGAATCTTTTCTTCGATATCTAAATTCCCCCAGCCAATGGGATTAGTGGTATCAATTATAGTTGAAGCACTACTTGGAGTGGATTCAGTGTTGCCACTTGAATGTTCGATAACACTTTCAAAATTTTTTGGAAGCAACAGAGTCCACATTCACACTGCCTCGGTCTGTGTCTATTTTCACGACAATTTTCTCAGATACAAAACTAGTATCTTTGGATGCAGGCACAGAGTCGTCATAAGGAACTAAAGGCCAACTGGTCAGATTTACTCGGGCTGGTTTGGGGGAGGGGGCGATAATTTAGCCTTCGGCTTCTGTAGGTCAGGGGGCGGTACACAAAAAAACTTTTCAGGTTGGCTCACCTCATTGGCAGTCTCATACAGAGATCCATTACTAGATGACTCTTTGCTATTTTTTTTTTTTTTTCCCCGGCTCGGTCTCTGGGGAACTTCGCCCGGCTCGTAAAAACTGACAACACCGCTTTTTTTCTTCAATAGTAAAAGGTGAACTTGTCTCTACAATATGTCCCCTTGAAAACTCGTCATAACTTCCAACCAAAGCATCTTTTGTGTTTTTAGATGGGGCTCGACCAAGATTTTGAATAGCACCGATTCTCTGAGGAGTTGATACCATCAGCGGTTGAGACAATTTAAAAGATCCGCTAGAATTGTCATCAGAATATGTCTGTAAGTAACGCTTCACCTCATCGCTTGAATTTTCTTGGAAACCATTAGTCTGCGTGCCTTTACTGCAAAAATTCTCAGTTTGAGTACAAACAGCACTTGAATTAGCCCTGGAAAGAATACAGCGCCATTCAGATCTATCAAATTCTTCTTGTTTTTCTATTACGTGTCTGGGCTGGGCAACAACAGACTTGATATCAGATGGCATGTGCGTGTATCGATTCTCATCTCTAGAGTGTACTCTATGCTCATCCTGGTTTGCTGGTGGAACAAAAACTGTGGGAGAGCTGAAGTGGCTTGCTGGTTTTCGGGGCTCTTGGGTAATTTTTGGCATTGGAGGGGGAGGTGGGATAACTTTTGATGATCCTTTTTTCGAGGGAGATTTTCTGCCTTTATGAACCTTGGCATAAATTGGCTCAGGTGGACTATCCACTGTATCTAGTGATTGCTGGACAGAGAAGTAGTCGGTATTATTTTTACTCACGTCTGCCGATTTCGGTTCAGGAGATAACGTTCTCTTTGTAAGTTTCAATATGCCGGCTTTGCTTGAGTTCAATATATTACCCCAAGATGAGCCAGACGAATCGTTAACAAATCTGCGTTTTGGCTGCTGCGGGAAAAGGGACACTTTAACTGCCGAATCGAAGGAGCTTGTCTCGTTTTTCTTCGATCGTGATGGAAGTGAAAACCGTCTCGAAAAACTTTTGCTTGGGGTGGGACTGCTCGAAACACTCTGATAAACTGTATTATCCCCTGAACTTGTTGGCTTGACAAAATCTCTTTTTGTGCTAAATTTTCGGACGAGAGTTTCTACCTTTTGCTGTACATAAGGTTTTGAAGAGGCAGAGCTAACTGATTCTTCGTATTCAACAGTCACTTCCGGAGTGACAAAAACACCAGAATCTCTAGCAGTCACAAATCTCTCTTGACTTGAACACGATATTTCTGAGTCCGAATCACTCTCATTTCGAAGGGGCTTTCTAAAAGATATCTTGCCGACAGAAGGTGCTTGATCGAGACTCGGTCTGATACCTTTTTCAGTTTTAGAAATCGCAATAATTTGCTGCTCAAGCATAAATTCGATTTCTGTCAAGTCACAGCGCATTTGCCGCTGCACATCCAGCCCAGCTCTTAACAGCCTTCGGATAAGTGTGGGAAACTGTCCAACATTGATGACAGGATTCTTTTTATTTGATTTTTCCGATTCTCCCATTTTTTTACTTATCAATTCAAGCGTACCTTTAAAATCTCTGTCCTCCCATGGCAGTTTTCCTGTAAAAACTTCTTCTACCACCATGCACAAAGAAAAAAATATCCGACTCTTCTGTAGGCGTTTTGTCTTTTCATTACCTCCGGTGACATCCATCTCCAATAAATATTTTTAAACACTTCCCAAGGGCGCTGAACATAAACGCAATTTTTTAACTCGCCTCGCGCGCGGATGGCAAACTCGAAATTACCCAGTTTTTGCCTGAGTAGGGCTAACAATATGAATTGAGTGAGAGGATACTGCTAAATGTAAAAAGCCCATATTATGGACTAATTTAAGAGCAGTGGCAATTTGCCAAAGAAAAGTCAACTTTTTTTTAAGCTAAATTCTTGTAGAGGCAATTCGTGCATATATCTATGCAATGAGCCAAATTGGACTCTCTCATAAACCAAAGATATTTGGTGGTGTTCCTGGGTCGGTATGACTCCGAGTAAATGAAGAATTCCTGGTGCACTCAACACCCGCAAGTTTTCAAGTTCGACCATCAACAAATTCTCTGAGAAGCACTATTCGGCGAACCAAGTTTTAAGTCGGCATCGATGAGCCTCCTTATGGTAACAATAATTCCTTTCCAACTTCGGGGGTAATACTCCGTAACTGTTTCCACATCTAGAAGATAAAATGGATTATAAACTCTTTTGTTTTGGTAGAAAACAAAGCCTAAGAACAGTTCATGCTCTTTGAAAAGAATTAATTCGAATCTTGGTTGTAACGATGGATGAATTGCGGCGAAGCTAAACTGTGGAGAAAGATGCCAAAGAGCATAAGAAAATCTTAGGGTTATGGAGGAAGGAAGATGGATCCAAATCCCACCTCCGTTGAATGTGTTTGATTTTAAACCTTACGGTTAGTTCTTCAATCCAAATAACCATTAAACGTATGATCACAATAAAATATATTTTATTTGGGTACTTATGTGTTAAAGCGACCACACCAAAGAAGTGAAGTTAGATTAATCCTAATAAATACACCAGAATACGAGGAAAATATAATACTTTAGTAACAAAATTATGAAAAATACAACAGAGAATTACTGAAAGAACAGAGTATGGTCGCTATAACACGTAAGTACCTTTATTTGGCTTATTCATCTTTTCGTTTCCCCTTTTCCCTCTCGCTTCTGCGCACATGATGGGTCAAAGACATTGTCAGAGGAGCAAAGGCTTAGACTTCATTCTTAACAATAATAACACACTATTCATTTTGGACGTAAACTCTAGTTTAGCTTACCCCCCCCCCCCAACGGAATTCGACTTCGCTGCCGTCTTGGGTTGAGCGTGTTGTTGTTCTGTATATTACTTGGGAAAACCTTTTTCTAATCTCTACTTCAGACTATCTTATTCTAATAGAATATAGTAAATAGTAAACGAACAACTACTACTTGATTTTTAAAACGAACTGGTTATTGAAAAGAAGGGCTTTAGGGCAAATCACACGTTCTTAGCTTTTGACTATTCCCTACCCTAGTTAGACATGCTAACACGGTCCCATCTCACTTCTTACCGCTTACAATAAAATTTAAATGTTTAATAAGATCTGCGCTTTGTACCAGATGACATTCTCGAATTAATACTAAATTGACCAAATCAGTCCGGATGAGTACGCAATTGACGACTAATTTCAGAGGAATTGGTTGACAAACGTAACCCTGCTATTGAATACTCAAATTAATTTACCATGCCCAGAAGAACATAAATGGTCCGGCTCATTCCCCAAAATACCAAAAATACAGGGGCGAACCCAGCGATAAATTTCGGAGAGAGATAGATATTTTGGCTGGGGGATGGTAGTACTGGTTAAAAAGGAAAAATAAAGTTTTCAGAATAAGGTACATTCTTCATTGAGACAACACTGTAAACATGCACTGTAACATAAAATAAAATCAAGCCGCCTTTTCTGTTGTGGACAAGTTTCTCCAAACGTCTTCTGCATTGACTAGAATATCCCAGTGCATGGATATTAAGGCAAATCCATTAAGCCGTTCCT
Organism: Artemia sinica; assembly: GCA_027921565.1. NCBI lineage: Eukaryota > Metazoa > Arthropoda > Branchiopoda > Anostraca > Artemiidae > Artemia > Artemia sinica. The sequence continues at coordinate 137,622 of JAPEVW010000164.1, forward strand.
GACCCGAGCCACTCCTGGTATAAGATTTCACTCTTCTCAGGGTAGTAAAAGGACGCTCGCACGTAGCAGTAGTGACGGGAATTGTTGCACCGATCTTCAAAAACTGATGTAGAGGGGGATAATCATCACATTCTTTTAAACACACTATGAAATATTTTGGTGCCAAGTTCCAGACTGCATGCACATTTTCCTCCACGGAGCTAACTCAGCTTACAAGCTTTCCCTATAGCTGTCTGCATCAAAAATATCAAAAAAATAAATCGGAGTATCCGATGAATACTTTGTTTTTTTCTTCGTCGAGGAAAATACAGTGCTGATGAAGTAAGTATTGCAGTGACTCCAGAAACTTTGTGTGACTAAGAAATCGTTGATGCAGCTGTTGCAGAAAATAGTCCATAAATGGGATAAACACAAAAAGTCGGTAATACGTTTCATCATCATCTGACGCTGTTGCGTAATTATTCATACACGTTTGTTTGGAGCTCATCTGGGCACTCTAATGCTGATTTTAGAATCTTGACACAGTTCAGTCCCTTCAGTAAAAAGTGGATGAAACAGCTTCACTCATCTCTCTCATGTCACTAACTTTGCTCCTAAGATCGTCAGAATGTTTGAGGAAGTATACAAGTATCAATAGTTTCTGATTGCAAAGATGTCGACAAATTGTGTGACAGACTAAAAACTTTACTGACAGTGGCCATAGCTGCAACAAAACTGTATCTCTCAATAGCAGATAGCGCAAAAAAATAAACTTTGCTTGAAGATTTACAATCTGAATCAGGATGTTCTTGAATTTCCTTCATAGCCATATCGATAATAACAAAACATCTCTTTAAACAAAATGATTGCTTTTAAGTGCTCCACCCATCTAGTCTCACAAATTTGTTCAATCTTATTCTTTTTGTCCCTGTGATAAGATTACTTGCTTGAACGATTTGTTTGAAAATTGCAGAGCGTTTAAGTGAAATTCTAAAGAAATTAATTACTTTCTTTCAAAGTTTCTAGACAATTTCTTATAACAGGTATGTTGTACAAATCACTCAGGTTGACAATGACAGTTATTTGTATGTTTGTACAAATGACTCTAAGTTTAAGGAGTGACTTGCACAGTGAACATAGACTGCCTGGGGAAAAATTTCACTGAGTATAGAAGCCCCACCTTGAAACTGGCCACTCATAGATGAAGCTCCATCATAACTCATCATAAGTATTTTAATTGCTTCGCATTCCAACTAAGGTTTGTATCAACCAAGGTTTGTTATCAATCTATTGTTTTTTTTGAAAAAGTCTATAATTTTTATTTCCGTTTTGAAATGACGGACGACTAATTAACAAACAGGGGGCGTAGACTTCTATATAAACATTGAAAGAGCACACGCGTGATTTAAATTAATTAAACGATCTTAGGAGCGTGAGGTTATAACAGCACGTGGCTTACTTGGCAGCAGCCTGGCATTGTTTCCTAACTGCATTTTCACAAAACAAAAATTCTCGTATGGAGATCGTCACACATTACCTACTTGTTGTGCATATATTACTCTACATCAATGGGAATAAAACCCATAATGAAATTTGGGTAGCTTTTTATCCTCATCACAATAAAATTTACAGCGTACATTATCCTTTTGATCTATAAGATTACTCAAGATCTGTAAGAATGTCGACCCTACAAGACAAATTTCCCCAATCAGCGTCGGGGGGGGGGGGGGGGGGGGGGGGGGTATACCCGTTATCCCCCTGGGTTCGCCCCTGAAATAGTAGGCAAGTTCCCAGTCTAGTTGAAACGAGGGGCTAATAACTGACCGTCGTAGGTGTCCCTTCCTTCGTGCCTCCGTGCCTCCGGCACACCTGAAACAGCGTGTTCCCTGGAAGCGAAGGAACACAGTTTTATCTTTGGCTTATGGAAAGCGTACGGCGCGTTTTTTACGACGGCTAAACTTTCTCCTCTGAGAGGTTACCTTTACTTGGTCGTGTTGTTTACTGCGTTCGACATTGGAGCTCCTGGGTCCTAAAAAGTAGACATTATGCTTTGAACGAGAATTTTATTACCAAAAACCTTTACCATTGCCTAGAGATAAATATGCATTCCCTTGTGCTTCTCATTCGTCGATTCAAACGGCTTGGACTCGAACGTCTTTTCAAACTCCGATATGAATAGCCAACCATGTGAAGATTTTTTTTAGGAAGATGCGGTCTCAAACCAGCACTTACAGTACTGTAATAAACTTTTCGTTCCTCCAACTTCTACATCGAATTCGTCGATATGAAAGTATAACGGATTTGAAGCTCAATATTCTAATGAACAGTTGTCCTTGCCCAAGGCCAAGCGAGTTAGATCCATTGGTGTTGTGTCTGTCAGTTCCGATTTTTCTTTGCCCGGGGACGATGAAATCAAGCTCGAGCTAGGGCGAGCTCGTATTGACAGCCAGCGAATAATGAAAGCCTTGATACCCGACGACGTACTTTCTGCTTCCGGTCACCAAGTACCGAATGTTCGTCTTTCTGTACTTCAAGACAGTGACTCAGACGATGACTCAGAGGAAAATACTGTGTCCGATAAGCAGAAAAAGGCTTCCGCGACTGACACTGAATCGGGCTCGGAAAGTGACGGCATCTTTTATGATTTGCCTGTGATTGCTCACTGTGTGAAACACCAAGTTGAGAAAAATTGGGTTAGTGAGGCTGTGACGAACATGAAGAATTCTAGGTTTTGTCTTGTCAAGACTTCTGACGGCTCCATAACACCAATAAAAAATCCACGCTGTTGTGGCTTCTGAGGGAAAGCTCTGAGAAGCTGAGTAGTGACCGGGTGATGGTCCACGGCCGACGAGTAGGACTACGTGAGTCGCCACAATTCAATACAGAGGTCGGTGTGAAATCGGAATGGCGTATCGGTGAATGGTGCGTTTACAGACCGGTTGGCAGGGGAAAGAGAGTATTAGTTGGGCGGTCATACAGTTTGGCTACTTGTCTGGGCGAAGATGCCACTCTGTTGGCACGCAGAATATGGCGATGCCGTTCCCTGACGACATAGGAATTCTGTGCCAGTGGTTCCGGCTGAATGCTGATCTCACATTAACTGCCGCATTGCTAGACCAGGGTTACTTGTGTGACTCCAGCCTGTATATCATGCATTCAGCAAAACCCGTTTCTAGGGAAATCGGCACCAACATTGTCTTTGGCTTTGACTCAGACGTCTTCACAAAGCTGAACTCATTTATCCAGAAGAAAGGGTTCCACTTTTTTTATGTCTCGTCAGCATCGCAATCATCATGTTAAAAAAGGCATCTAAACCCAAAACTGACCTCAAGACCATAACCACCACCATCGCCATGTTCTGTGTGTCAACAGAAGGAATTTTTGTTTAACATTTTTCAGAGGTAGTTGTTATTTTTTTTTCCTCCCTTCCTCCTCTCCACTCGGTGATATTTTAATACAAAAGCATATAAATCTTACAACTTTATACATTATCATATCACCTAAACTTCAAAAAAAAAAAAAAAAATTATTATATACCAGTCAATGTATTAGCGGACATGAAGGCAAACTACCATTTAACTTTTTTCTTGCCAAATATCTATCGCTCCCCCCGTTCCAGGGTATCCTTCCCCCTCTAGGAGACTTTTTTTCCGGTGGCATTTTTACTTCAATTTCTTAAAATTCATATCCTTCAATTTTCACTAACACGAATTCGAATTTTAAAGGTGGTCTTCCAAAAGGCTTACTCTTACAACTTTAAAATTTACAGCTCAGTAGAAGACTTAGTAGTGGAAGACTTAGTGTTTATATTTTTGCTAACCGAGCTTAGTTTGATTTACTGAAGCTTATTTGTCCAGTTTCTTAGGGTTGTCATTTGAGCTGTGATTATCGAGATGATTACTGAAACGTACCAATAAATATCTGAGAAACTAGTTATTTTTTTAGTTGGTTGATTTACTTAGCGCATTTTACTAATAACTCGGTAGTAACAGTTTTTCTGACTGTTGCTTTACAGTTTTCTCTTCAAATACCCAAAGGCCTGGGTTTAATACCAAGAAAGTTGGATTCTAAGCACATTCGGGAAAAAGGATCTGTGTTTCTTCCGGATTCTTTCGTGTCAAAGCAGCAGATTCCTTTTTTAGTACAATTAAGAATCCGAGATCCAAGGGTGCGTCTTGGCACAGCCACTAAACAGAAAAGCAGGTATGAAAAAGGGAAAGGGATGTGTGAAGACGTGATAAAAGGCAACTTTTACCGCTGGCCAAGCCATATTGAATAGGGCTGCGAAGCGTGACGTCAATTCTTGGGCGGGAAATTCAAATAACGATGAAACGTGGATGCGTAGACACGTTTTTTCGGAACTTTGGCGAATTGTTTTGGCCTAAAATATTTGTCGTAGATCCTACTAATCCACCAGAACGTTTTCACGTCGAAATAATACTAGGAATATTGACAATCAGTTGTTAGTTACAACTAGAAACCACGTTTCACGGTACTTTGAATTTCGCACCTTGCTTTTTACGTCATCACCGCGCAGCCCTATGTTGTATAACTTAAAAACCGTGTCCCGGGATTTTTTTGAAATTTCGGATTTTTTTGAAGAAAAATCGGAATTTTATTTTTGAGCTGGTGGCAACGCTGCATGTGTAATAGGAAAAAGTGACACCATCAGTGCCATCGTAGGGTTACCTAGTTTTTGCATGGATATCAACAACTTGCAGTCCTCCGTTCTTCTTCTTTAGGTACATATCAGTTGTTTTCAGTCTTGGGGGTTCTTTTCCTTGCCAAATAAACCCGTAAATGATTTTTTCCAAGTTTTAAAAGATCGCTTTTGAAGGTGCTGAAATATTCGACAGATACCGAATAACAGGCAAGCTGTATATATTTACATATTGCGCCCTTTGGAATATGCCTCCGGTGTACCTCCGGAGGCACGCCTCCGTGCCTCAAGCCCCCAGGTGTCCCTCAAAATGCCCAGTTGTTAACCCCTCGGTTGGAAATTAGCATCACTCTAATGTTATACCTGTATAATGTGGCTTAAACGAACTAAACCAATAGAAATGTTGTGGAGTATATTCTATATATCAATATATGTATAGTATTTATTTGCAATGTATTACTATTATTATATCCGCCCCCTGGTGTACGTGATTTCTGAAAGTGGGCCCCCCTATGTTTTCGCCAGGGTTGCCTCTACGGTCAGGTTTCATAAAGTGCTATAATTGCCCAAATTTGCGTGCTACACAGCGATTTTTGGTGCTGTAGTCAAAAAACTGATTATAATAGGGCTAAAATACGAGGGGAAAGTCTTTATAGTGGCGGATTCCTGTACGTCGTGGAGTTAAACAGGGATCCGTCTTAAGTCCTGTAATCTTCAACAATGCAATCCGTTTCTGCCACACGTAGAATACCACCCTTTCTCATTGAGCCGTCTATCGATGCAAGTCATCTTGCGTACGCGGATGATATTATCAGACGATGTGCAGTCGCTACAGATCGCTGTGGATAACCTCTATGATGGTCATTGGATTATCAGTTGCTTCCACAAAAACCGAATTTCTTGTTTTTGGTTGTCGCCAACCTCATGACTCCAAGATCCAGGCTGGCCCTTCTACTATTTCTGGTTCCGTGTCTCTCAAATATCTTGAGCTTTCATACGGAACATCAATTCGAGCAACACGATCATTCATTATTAAAGCATTGAAGGAGAAGCTGAGAAAGTCCTATGGACTTCTCTCCAGGGTGAAGGTCAATTCGATAAGAAAACACATTGATGCAAATTTGTTTTAAGAAGAACAAATTTTTTGATGCGTTTTTCCAAGTTTTATTTTTTTTAAACCCCCTCCCCGGACAAAATCCTGGATACGGCCTTGCTGTCGAGCACTTGAAGCGAAATACGCTACTGTGTCATTAACACTTATAAGATAACATAATTCCCCAACAATCGAATGGCTTTATTCTGTTGAAACGCAGAAGGTACTTTTCTGTTATAGCACTAATGTCAAGCTCTTCATAAAAGTAGAACCTGTTTCTCTGACTAATCCTAAACAAATGTCACAAAATATGATGAAAATATAATTCTATAGAAACAAATTTGGGCTATGTATTTGCACATTAGGGGGGGTGGGGTAAAGTGTAGCGAGTCTGCATGCAAAGTGTGTTAGGTACAATTGTTCTGCATAATATGAAGTAAGGATTGTTTTCTAACTTACTGTCAGGGAAAATACTATACCCCTAACCCCCCCCTCAATGTGCAAATATATAGCCCAGATTATTATTTTCCATTTATTCTGTCACTTCTCTTTATCTGTCTCACGCTAAGCTGAAAAAAAATAACGAGGAAACCGTTCTACTACTGTGCGTCAATGGATGAAGAACTTAACATAGGCGCTATAACAGATAGTAACCATACAGATTACTATTTCGTCTGATCACTAGAGTTCTTGCACCAGGTCTAGGTAGTTAAACTAATTCGAAGTTCTTACTTCAAATTTTGCATTAACAAAAACATCAGTACATGCTTCTGCTGAACACAAAATTTGCATATTTCACACGGACAAATCTTAAAAGTGGTAGTTTGCCAAGCGCCTTTTCTGGTAATCGACAAAATATCAGATCATTTTGAAACGACGAAGTAAAAAAGGAAACAAGATTGCTGTTCGCTACATGAAACTCTAGACGAAGAATCGGAAAATGATTATCGACTTTTTAAAGAATTATTTAATTACCTTACCGGGTATTTCCACTTGTTGACAAGAAGATTGGCTATTTAAGAAAATGCAATAAACAGTACCCATAAATTTTGTTAAATACGCTGATGAAATACATACCGAAGGAGGAGGAGGGGGGATACCCAGTGGCGGTTCTGGTTTTCTCTTACGCCCGGGGCAAAATCTTCATTAGCGCCACCCTGCCTCCCAAAAGTTTTCACACCTAATTTTCATTTAATGAACAATTGTTCATTTGTTAATATAATTTTCATTATACCAAAATTTGAATACAAAATATCACAAAAACATTAAATTCGGGCTGCTTACTTTTATTTCAAGGAATAGTGTGATGAAAATATGTGAAAATGTCGGATTTGCTTGTATTTTACTGCCAACTGCGTCCTCTACTTTATTTTAATAGAATAAATTTCCAAAAATTAAAAAATGGCTATAGCCGTTAGATTGTTTACTTGAAATTTTGCGTCACTAAAATTTCTTCACCAAGAGCAAGTGCCCCCTCTGCCCCCCCCCCTAAAAACGGCTCTGGGAATACCTCTAACATTGGCCCAAGAATGCCCAAACAAGTTTATAAACTCTCTTTCATTTATCATTGTCAATTTCTGTCTTAGGTTTCATTTGCTCATTTAAACACTTTTTATTTAAGAGGTTTTGTCGGTCTGGTGTTGACGATCTACTTCTCTCTGTTTTAACTTCACAGTCACAAAAGTATACAGTCGCACTACATGAGTCGCTTTGGTAATTTTCATTTTTGAGAAATTGTCGCAATTACATGATGTCTCACAAATTTGCCATATCTTACTACATATTCTTGTAAAGTATAATTTTTATATATGGTTTAATAGGTTTTTATCACAATTATTTATCATTATAAATGAAATAAAATACCTCTTCTAAACGTATTATTAAACTAAACAAACTTTAAGAAGCATAAAACTTAGTTTCTAACTTTGATATAGGCTATAACTTCGAAAAATATATCCCTAGGTTATACACAGACTCCCACAACAATTCATATGATAAACAAATGGCCTAGTTTTTACTTAATTAACCTATCTTTCCCTGTTTAGATAAATTTCGATATCCCTCGCAATTAATGCCCAAAATGTTAAAGGATCCGGAAATGATTAAATCGAGTTATTAGTTCATGCAAATAGCCCTAGATTGCAGGATGCCAATGTGGCAAATTTGACTTATAAGACAGAAACGAAAATCTTATTAAATTTTCATACAATAAAAATAACTTTTCCTAATAATCAAGACCTCAAACATTTTTCCAGTTATGCTATCGATACTGTAATGGCTTTTCAATTGCGGAGAGGGGCCTGTGGTCCCTTTAGATTTTGAAGTATAATTTTTGGAGATAAACATTTATCGAAAAAATGTCTTTTTTGGATACTTTCATTGAAGAAACGACAAATTTACACCTCCCTACATATTGAAAAGTACATTTTTCCAACCCCCATCTCTAAATTCTCGTAAATTGTTTCCATTGGATACTGCTTAACCAACGAACAGCTGATTTTTAGTCATATAGTTGAATTTAACTGTTCTAAATACAAAGTTTTTAGTTGTTAGTTTTATGGGTTTTACAGCGTTTAGTCCTTATTTATTTCACTTATGATAGTCAGGGTTGCCAACTGGACATATTTTATGTCAAAAGGGACACATTACCATGTTCCGGGACACAATGACAAAAAAGTGACACATTTTTTGTAAAAAAAAATATCACTATTCACCAAAGTGGTGCCTTTTTCTCTTTTTTTTTGAGCATCCAGGTTTTGCCAGAGATGTCGTAAATAAAGAATTTACCCCAAAATAAGGGATTTACATGTTTATACAAGTCATTTTGTCATCATTATTTCGTCCATGACAAAAAAAAGCATCAGGAAAGCGCTACAACAAATTGAAGCACGTGCTACATATGATGAAATAGTGGCTAAAAAGTGCCTTTAGTGATAAAGTTTTTGTCCCTAATATAACTCTAATTTTACCTTGTCAACATTTTTGCCAACCCTCACACCCCCTAAATGCCCGTAAATTGTTTCCATTTTGGATACTGACTAACCAACGAACAGCTAATTTTTTAATCAAGTTTTTAGTTTAATTAGTTTTATGGGGTTTACAGCGTCAAGTCTTATCTATTTCAACTGATGATAGTGAGAGTTGCCAACTGGACACATTCTATGTCAAAAGGGACACATTCCCAGGTTCCGGGACACAATGAGAAAAAAGTGACACATTTTGTGAACTTATGACATAAAACGAAACATTTCCCAACTGGATATATATTTTTGTTAAAAAAATATGTCACTTTTCACCAAAGTAGTGTTTTTTCTCGGTTTTTTATTTTGACCATCCAGGTTTTGCCAGAGATGTCGTAAGTAAGGATTTACCCCTAAAATAAGGGATTTACATGTTTATAGCCTACGAGTCATTTTTGTCATCATTATTTCGTCCATGACAAAAAAAATGTATCACGAAAGCGCTACAAAATTGAAGCATGTGCTACAAGGCCGTATCCAGGGGGGGGGGGGGGGGGTTACCCGGTTTGAAACCCCCCCCTCCCCGAAATTTTTTGACCGACTCGAAAATAAGTCGAAAATTAGTAAAACCTAGGTATCAAAAATCAGTAAAATTAGTCGAAAACTGAGTCAAAATTAGTACCCCCCCCAAAAAAAAGTCAAAAATTAGTATAACCCCCCCCCCCTGAACAAAATCCTGGATACGGCCCTGATGTGCTACATATGATGAAATAGTGCTAAAAAAGTGCTTTAGTGATAAAGTTTTGCCCCTAATATAACTCTAATTTTCACCTTGTCAACATTTTGCCAACCCCACCCCTATATGCTCGTAAATTGTTTCCATTGGAACTGGTTAACCAACGAACAGCTAATTTTTCAATCAATTTTTTAGTTGTAAATTAGTTTTATGGGGTTTACAGCGTTTAGTCTTATGTATTTCACTGGTGATAGTCAGGGGTTGCTACGAGACACATTTTTATGTCAAAAAGGGAACATTCCCATGTTCCGGGACACAATGAGAAAAAGGGCAAAAAAGTGACACTTTTTGTAAACTTGTGACATAAAACGAAACATTTCCCAACTGGATATATATTTTGTTAAAAAAATGTCACTTTACACCAAAGTAGTGCTTTTTTCTCGTTTTTTTTTAGTAAGATTTCATCCAGATTTAGTAAGGGATTTAAATGTTTATACGAGTCATTTTGTATGATGTTTTATCTGGATTTTTTTTTTCGTTTTCATTTTTTTTTCTGCTAAATGGCCACTTTGAAAGAGGTTTACAAAGCATCATTTGTTCAATAATACAACAGGAACAAAATAATAGCTTCTGGTTTTTAAGATTTCAAGATGGACACATTTTATTTTTGGAAGCGAAGGACACATTCATGGACCAAAAAAGTTGGCGACCCCGATGACAGTTGTATAGCCTAGTCGAACATTGTACATTTTTTTTTATATCACGCCTGAAGGTTGTATCTGACTTTTTCACACTTCTGATATAACTGAGAAAAATCACTTGCTATGTTGTTCTCAGAGGGAGTATCAGCAGGCGATTAGGATCGAAGATTGATCAAGCAAATATTACCTGTTGATCATTCCTCTGAGAAGGCTTAGCAATTAGTTTTGGCAATTAACTCAAAAGTGTCAAAAATTTCAGATATAGCCTTTATACATGACAGAGACGATATATCAGTTTGCTTGTCACCGTCTTGAAAAAGTCCTCAATTATCAAATTGTTTTGTAGGATGGAAAGAATCATAAGTCTTCGCCGCTACTTAAAATACCAAGGACATCAATATAAAGCCTTTTCCACCCCTGGACTGGGCCATTTTGGATCTATTCCAGAAAATCGCGATTTCCCAAGTTTTTTTTTGTTCCAGAATAATGAGGTTTTTAGGGTGATATCACGTTTTGCTAGACTTGTCACGTTGAACCGTGAAAACAATCAAGGCAATACTGATTAGTTAAATTTGACAACGCTTTTTATTGGTAGAAACTGAAGCAATTAACCTAATGATTAACAAGACAACATCTTCAAGGGAAAGCTACACCTTCTTCAGATATTTAGTGACATGTTTTAAGCTTAGATTCTGCTGAGGTTTCACTCGTTTCTTTTTTTAATTTAGCACAAAATACTAGCAATGTTCGATTTTTTTTTTAATTTTTCCAATATGTTTTGTAAGTTTCCACTTAACCAATGCAAGTATTCGGATTTCAACTTGACTTCCCTTAACATTCTAAATTGTTCAGTCGTGGGATTCGAAGCCCCAATCAACTATTAAAGCCATTCATTGTATTAAAAATACCTCCCGCCAAAAAATGGTCGGCAACCACCTCGAGGGCAGCCACCTTATTATCCGGGTTGATGTAATAAACCAATGTATTCTAGTTCATGATATCAGCACAGAAAAGACCCCGGCAGGGTCGCTTGGAGAAAACCGAGAGCTCTGTAAAGCAAGTCAAGCATTAGAAAGGAAAAGACAAAACAAAGTTCTAACCTATAGGGAACAGCTTTCTTGGCAGCTACTCTATAAATGTCTTTGTTCGATTCCAGGTCATTTTTGTTGATGATGTCTGCACACACTCATTTTCTTGGATTCTTCTAACTGGGATGCAGCCCATTGTTATATTTGAGCCAAAAAAGATATTGCCGAATCCAGTGGCTTGTACATGGCCCAAAGGCCCAGGGATGTTTTCTTCCTGTTGCGCATATGGCAGATGTAAAATCTGGAAAAAGGACACGATGAATACGAGATGAAAGAAACATCAGGTATACTAGAGATAAACAGAATGTTTACATGTAATAAATGTTGCAACTCAAAAAGTTGGTTCTTTTTATCGGATGAGTTTGAAAGTGACAAAAAAAATAAACAAACATATCAGGCTTCGTCTTCTGGCTCAAATTTGACATTGCAACAATAGGTAAAATGGTTGGAACCAGTTGCCATCTCTTTCTTTATCTATATTCAGGGCCGTAGTTTGTATATACGAGAGACAAAGGCATTGTGTAGACCTTCAAGGGGTAGCTCGCACCCCCTTGAATCGGTGCATAAATTTGAGCTACCATTGTTCGAGCAAATGTTTTCTTTAGCTAGCTCACGATTTCCAGTGGAGCTTGAAATAGATATATTAAATAATCGAGCAAGTTTGTCCTAAGTCTTAACCCGAAAATGTGCGCGAAGATTTATTTTGAAAGACAAAGAGAAAAAAAAAACGTGAAAAACAAACGAATTTCGAAAAAAAGTTCCTGTATACACAAGCATTCCACAAGATATATCCCAAGGTCCATATACAAGATATAGTCCGAGTAGGGCTCCCCGAATCAGCTATTTCGAAGTTCAAGCCATCATGGTGTTTTCCCGTGTATTTCCCCTAGCTGATTGTTTTGTTTTTCATTTTAGTTTCTTTTTTCTTTATTGGTTCGTTAATCTACTTTTTCCTGTCTTTCATAGCGTCTTTTTACAAAGAGCTTCAACTGTAGAGATTTAAACAATAAGCATCTTTTCTAAAATTCATTAAAAATATGGGTTATATTTTAAGTAATTAATCACTACATTTCTGTCTGAAATTTAGTTAATAATCCTAGCAGCTTATTCTTAAATAATTAATTGTTTATAGCAGCCTATTTTCAAGCACAGAAGTCGCTTTGCCTCTCACAGAGACAATCTTCGCTTTACACTAGTTAAGTTTTCAAGTCTTTTATCATTTTGACTGGCCTCAGTCTCGTTTTGGCATTCGGCCAAATCTCACCCTTGCGACGCTGGCTTTGCCATACCTCGTCTGTCTCTTCATCTTTTGCCAACTAAGCTAAAACAAAACTAGAAAATGGGAGGGAGGTTTCCGATAAAAACCTGCAACCCTACTATATTTTTTCGTGTTTTCCTCCCCCTCTTCTTGGGGAAGGACGCTCTAGTCCCCCATGATTGCACCACTCTAAACCATTCCGATAACCAATATTTTACTAGCTTCCTAGGGGTCAAGTCCTTCAATCAAATTTTCCAAAAATTTGTCGAGTCTAAAAAAAGACGTAAAAAGAAGACGTAAAAAACGTAAAAAAAAAAGAGCAAATTGCATATACGAATACGAGCAAAGTATGCGAAAATCCAAAAAATTCCGGAAATTTAACGCTATATATCTGCAGCCGCCTTCCTCCTCTCAATACATGTTAGAATGATAGTATACCACAGATACAGAGTTTAAAAATAAAAAATAAATATAGCAAAAACTGGTTTGAAATTTTGTCGAACATCATTAAAAATAGCGTTTTTCCTCGGAAAACAGTACGAATTTCTACTTCCACTCTTTGTCAATACTTACCAGGACCATTCTTCGTCGAGGCTGTAAATAATTTGTAAATCTGACTGTTATGTTTTTATTGGTTTTAAAAATATGATTTCTCAGCTAAATTAATAATTTGACTCATTCTAGTAATACAAAATAGATTCGATGAAGCCTGCCTTATTAATAATCTACTTTATCAAATGTGAACAGGTGTCGAAACACATAACGAGGTTTCATGTATCTAGTCAAATTTCAAAGCACGACCGTCTGTTAAGATGTCTACTAAACGCAGTAAGAATACGTGCAATGGATGCTAAACATACACCAAGTTAATTGCTTTTAAGGGAGTAAAAAAACTAACTATCGCAGGTGGACTCTTATCATAAAAATCTGTCCTGGAGACCGGTTGTCTGTACAAGAAAACGGCCATGCAGAAAGTGTGTCGAGGGGTCACCGACTTTCAAAAATCCCGTGCACCAGGTGGCGTGTGGCAAGAGTGGTAAAAGTGCGCCAAGGGCTGTATGAACTGTGCTAAGTGTGATGGAGCTTGGCGGTGTACGTAGCGCTCTGGGATGTACATCAGGTGGCGGAACGTAGGCAACCTCTCGAAGTCGCAGTCAAATCAATTGCATTTCATGTGGTTACTCCACAGGAAATTTCATGCACCTGTTTGCTGCTAAAAAATTTAAAGGCAGAAGCAGTTAAGAGCAACGCCATCAACCCTATGGTTATACCTCCTTTTTCCAGACCTGACAATTCCATAACCAGTATGACACATACGCGTACAAAAATTATATTTTGGTAGGGGGGGAGGGAATTGCCATAATACATTTTAGACCTAAAATTTTCAAATTGTCCAGGGAGAGTAAACCGGACCGATCAAAAGGAGTTTTGTTGCAGCCTCCCTACTATGGCAATCGGTGGTCGGCGTTTACCCCCCCCCCCCCGTGGAAAATAAAGCTTTCCAAATTTGAGAATTTTATTTGAGTTTTTATTTTTTTTAATTTCCGTAGGGGGATGGAATTTTGGTACTTGTGTATTATGCACCACTCGCTCAAATTTTTACGCTGTGTAAAATTCGGAGCACACACGGTTTTTTGTTAGTTTCTTCGTTATTTTAGAAATAAATTTGCGCTATAGATTTGCAGTGTTATTTTACTGTTTTCATGGCCGTATATTGGCTTTAAAATACACTTATTTGTCTATCTATCTAATATGCAGAATAATTGTACCAAAAACATTTTGCATGCAGACCTGCTATGCTTATTCCCCCCCCTCTAATGTGCAAATCTATAGCGCAAATTTATTTCTAAAGTAACGAAGAAACTAACAAAAAAAAAAACGGTGTGTTTCTCAAATTTATACAGCGTAAACTTGAGTGAGTGGCGCATAATACACAAGTACCAAAATTCCATCCCCCTACGGAAATTAAAAAAAACTCAAATAAAATTCTCAAATTTGGAAAGCCTTATTTTCCATAGGGGGGGGGGGGTATTCGCCTAAAACCATGGCAATCATATGCCCTACTATGGCAATCATAAGCACCAAAATTAAACGTGTCAGCAGTAGAGATGACCCTAAAGGTCCTACGCGAACACCATATATGGGCATAGAACCACGTGGTTTATGGACTTTGTCAGTGAGAATGAAAAAAAAACAGGAATTTTGTCACATTTATGGATGGTTTATGGACTTTGTCAGTGAGAATGAAAAAACAGAAAGTTTGTCACATTTATGGATGGTTTTATGGATGGTTATGTGTGTTGATTATTTGATGGTTTTATGGAATTTTGTCAGTGAGAATGGAATTAGAAAAAAAAACAGGAACTTTGACACTTCCTTCCTGTTCAAGCCAGATGTTGTTGTTGTTATTTGAGCCAGATGTTGTTGTCGTTCGAAGCAAAGTTTAATGACATTTCTTTCCTGTTTGAGGCAGATGTTATGATCCAATTTGTTGTTGTTATTTGAGCCAGATGTTGTTGTCGTTCGAAGCAAAGTTTAATGACATTTCTTTTTCCTGTTTGAGGGAGATGTTATGATCCAATTTGTTGTTGTTATTTGAGCCAGATGTTGTTGTTATTGTTATTCGAGGCAGATGTTATGATCTGGAAATAGTATTTGTTTCCGAGCCAAATGTTACGAGTTCCCAGAAACAGTTAGATCCCTCTTCTCAGCCAATCAGCGACTCGGTTACATCCTCCTTCTCAGCCAATCAGAGGGCTTTGTTTACATAACAATTCGACCTAGATATTTCGTATATAACGGGCATGCAATGCGTTTCAATTATCAGAAACTATTGTGACACAGTGCAAACAACCTGACAATGGATAAATTTGATGAGCTTGAGATCTTGGCAGCCGCAATTAGCAATGTAAGTGCATTTTTATTTTCAAACAAATTTTCCTTGGACACCCTCCAATATATTCAGCTAAAACGCAATTATGTTCTTTTCATCCTTAACCCCCCCCCCCACAAACCATACAATCTTTATAATCAATGTAAATATATTCCTATACAAACATCATTATAATCAATGTAAATATATTCCATTACCCTCAAAACCTAACCCCCCCCCCCCTAACCTTACAACCTCATCGCAAAAAGAAATAGCATTTCCTTAAATTCCTTCCCTATATATTTCCAGCTAAATCCCCCCCCCAACAAACCATACAATCTTTATAATCAATGTAAATATATTCCTATACAAACATCATTATAATCAATGTAAATATATTCCATTACCCTCAAAACCTAAACCCCCCCCCCTAGTAGTCTTACAACCCCATCGCAAAAGAAATACTTTTTTGATAAATTCCCTTCCCTTTATATTTCCAGCTAAATCCCCCAAATTCTCACAAAAAGAAATACCATTTCAATAAACTCCTCCCCTCTATATTTCCAGCTCAACCCCCCCCCCAAATTCTCACAAAAAGAAATAGCATTTCAATAAATTCCTTCCTTCAATATCCCAGGTAAAAGCGACCATTGACTTCCGTCAATTTCTAATGAAAATGGCGCTCTGGTTTTGACAATACATTTCCGCACGTGCACATAAACCCCCCCCCCCCCCCCCCCCCCCCCCCTAAAAAAAAAAAAAAAAAAAAACCATACAATCTTTATACTCAATGTAAATATATTCCATTACCCTCAAAAACCTAACCCCTCCACCATTGTCTTACAACCCCATCGCAAAAAGAAATAATTCTCTTTTCGTTAAAGTTTGACTTTTCTCAATTGTAATCTTTTTCTCTAACTGAGACATCCAGCGCTTTAGCTCGCTCTGGTTTTGACAGTACATTTCCGCAGGGTTATAATTACTTTGTCGTCAAAGTGTCCCCTCTTCCGGTTTACAAACGCGGTCAAGTCAAAGTGTTCTCCGTCAAAATTAAAACACTGAGGCAATTGTAGTTTCGTAACCTGTATGGAAGGAGAGAAACAGATTAAGTTTAACAATATAATATTATTTGAAAGGGGGACAATACATCGCTTCTAACAGCTTCGTTGTAAGTAAAAGTAAGGATGATTCTGTGTATAGACATGTACGCCCATTGACAAGAAAACTAATGTGTAAATTTATAATCTTTTCAAGCCTTCAATAAAGTTTCTTTTATATTCCAGGAGGGGTGCGTGAAAATTATGCTTTTTAACTTTGATATGCAAGGCTAGAAAGAAAAGTCTGTAGGAGTTGCATAAAGCTTATATTATGCGTACATTTTAACCAATGTTTGCAAAATATAGGCCTACAGGTCGATGGGTTAACGATCTAATTTAAAAGCATATAGACTAGAACATTTAAATGGTAAAAATAGAAAACAATTATTTCTATCCTATTGCTATAGACTACTGATTGTCTAATAAAAACGCTTGATTTCTAGGCCTAATATATTTCTCGCGAAATTTTTACTTTCTTAGTGATAAACTAAACAAAATTATGTTTAATAACTTTCTTTCTGTAAAAAGGGAGAAATTATTTTGATTTTTTCTTCTCTTCTTTAAGGCAAATTATGAAGAATTTGCGGACCCTATGTCTGACGCAAATAGCGATGAATGCGTGCCACCTCCTGCTAAAAAAGCGAGGGCCAATAATGCGGCCCCTGCGAAGGCGACAGTTGTCCAATATGGTCGCTGGCCGAAGCCCCCCAGCTCCACACTGCCTGCCCAAGTGCAGCCATCCATGCAAGCCCTGTCCCGGCAATACAAGAAATTAACGTCGGCCCCTCCACCCTCCAAACAGACGTTACCTGGGCCTTCAAGACAAGCCGTAGGCCAAACATTGGCTCCTTCTCACGCAATATCTGAGCTATCAGCTCCCCATCAAGCGCAGTGCACTCTCCGTCAAGTCCTGAGCCTTCCATGCAAGATAGAAGGGTTGGCTCCTTCAAGCAAGTCATAGACCAACCAATGGCTCCCTATCATGTAATGGTCAAGCCTCCAGCTTTCTGTCAAGTGGTTGATCAATTTGAAGACGTGAGTATTTTTTTTTTTCAATCAAGTAAGCTATTTTTTAGCTGTTAGAGAGCCTTTACTTTTGTCTTTTCACTTTTTCTATCATTCAGGACCAAGAAATATCTAAACAAACCGATTTTTCAACACTGTGTAAAAGTATATCTCAGAGATTTATTAACCCCTCCTCCAACCCTTATTTTCTCTGCCTCTCCTCAGAGATATCTAAATATATTTTTTTGCAGAGAAACCATTCTTTTCTAATCTTTGCTATCGCATCGATAACTCATAAGCGAATATTTTTAGGTAATTTAAATTAATGCTCACCTTTTGAAACTCTATTCCATTCACATAGTTTTAAGAGAGAGAGATTATTCTATTTGTCACATATTGACGTTCTAATTTACACTGAATATTTCTATCGTGCCAAAGATTTTAGCGAGGGGAAACCAACTTAACGGTTCAATCCTGGAACACTCACGCGGTGGCTTACAATAATTGAGAGCTAATGAAGAGTTCGCTGAACTTATAGAACGGGATTAGAGAGAAACTTGGACTTATGCAGTCTAAGCAAATATTTTTTCTGGGACATTATGTAAACGGCGGGGCAAGGTTAGGGAAGCGCCCGGGGAAGTGCCACGGGTGAGGGAAGCGCCACAGAGACGCGCCACGGGCCAGGGAAGCGTCACAGGGTCGAGAAGCATCGCGGGAAGCGATGCGGGCCCCGAGAAGCGCCACAGGGATGCGCCACGAGTCAAGGAAGCGCCACGGGGTCGAGAAGCATCGCGGGAAGCGATGCAGGCCCCGAGAAGCGCCACAGGGATGTGCCACGAGTCAGGGAAGCGCCACGGGGTCGAGAAGCATCGCGGGAAGCGATGCGGGCCCCGAGAAGCGCCACAGGGATGCGCAACGAGTCAGGGAGGTGCCACGGGGTCGAGAAGCATCGCGGGAAGCGATGCGGTTCCCGAGAAGCGCCACAGGGATGCGCCACGGGTCAGGGAGGTGCCACGGGGTCGAGAAGCATCGCGGGAAGCGATGCGGTTCCCCCCCCCCCCCCCCCGAGAAGCGCCACAGGGATGCGCCACGGGTCAGGGAGGCGCCACGGGTCAGGGAAGCGCCGGGGGGTCGAGAAGCATCGCGGGAAAGCGATGCAGGCCCCGAGAAGCGCCACAGGGAAGCGCTGCATGGGGATGCCCCCCCCCCCCCGTAAAAAAATAAAAAAAAAAAAAAAAAAAAAAAAAAAAAAAAAAAAAAAAAAAAAAAATCCTATGTCATATCTTAGATCGTCGTTAAAGCTATTTTTTTCATTTATAGGTTGTCCTGTCCCCTACTCGCCATCTAGTGAAGAAGGGGAAGAAGATGCATCTTTGGAGTCCCCCAACAATTTAACATGGGATGATAGCATTGAAGTACCTGACAATATTGATGAGTTTTTTAGATGATTTTTTTAAAGTAGATAGTGGCACAGTTGAACAGAGGGACTTGAGCCCAAATACCTTGCAAATTTTTAGACGATTTTACCCGGGAATTGGCAGGGAAACCCTCCTCCCACTGATTACCCACTTCAAACAACTAAAGTGGAACAGAGTCCGAATATTGTTGAACAAGTAGGGGGAGGGGATACATCATTCCCAGACTTTCAGCTGTCCAATACGATTTTGAATAATATAGTTGTTTTCACTGCAACGTTTGGGGATCCATTTAATACACTAATGGGGGGAAATTTTGCTTTTGATCCTGTAGAAATAGTGCATGCCTATGTAGATAAAATTCGTGCACTACTGGAGAACCAAATTCTATTGTGGGGGGGTAGGGATTCAATAAAGGTTTCAATTGTTTTAAAGTTTTTTATTTGAATGAGGGGAAAAGTGAGGTTTACTATCATTTTATACATTCCGAGATGCGTGTAATTTATCCAAATTTAGAAAATTTTGAGGGTGTTTTTAGTGAGTGGGTAGGGCAAATTATCGCGCATCTCGAGAACTATAATGAAAATGGAAGTGGCTCAGTAGTTTTTATTCATTGAAAAATTTAAGTGTAAATATTTTGTAAATTTAAGAAAGATTTTATTTAAGAGGGGGGGCAGGGTCTGAGAGGTCAGTAGTCTTAATTATAATCCAGATCTAGAGGGTTGCAAAAGGTGTCCAGAAGATCCGTTTTGAAACAGATCAAAAGTGTTTCAAGTATGCTTTCCTCATATCAGCCTTTCAGCCTCTAGCAGATGACGCTACCAAAGAGAAATTTAGATCACGGGCTGTACATGGGAAGGTACGGGTCCGATTTCCCAGTTGTAGATTTTTCTTGCTTAGAAGGGAAATACCCAGTAACGCTTCGATCCATTGACATTTTTGAAAGGGCTAATGCTCATTTAAATATTGGCGTTACTGTGGTACAATACGAAACAGAATTTAAAGATGGGGTTCGTTCTAAAAGAAGGGGGTGGTATTCCCCGTAAGGGGCCCGTCAGTTGATTTGGTTAAACACTGGGTTTGGTTGCTTTACACGCACCTAGTCAACCGAACACAGTCGGAACATTTTAACCCAATCACTGACATTAGTAGAGTTCTGGGGGAGGGTAAGGATAGGGGACACGTTTCTACTGTCCAACCTGCCTGTCTCGATTTTGGACTGAACTAAAGCTCCGAAATCATATGAAGCATTGTAGACGGCATGGTTATCAGACAGTGGAAACGGTTTCAGGGGATAGGGCCATTTTACGATTCAAAAAATTTTCAAAATACTCTTCTCCAATGCAACAAAATATCTTTAGACTGCGAAGCTAAGCTGGTGGAGGTGAATGACCCACAATATCCCAACCGTATCAAAGAACACCAGGCCATTGCAGTCTCCTATGCCCATGCGCAAAAGAGATAATTCTAATACCATGCGGTTGTTAGAAGTAGTGGAAACATTGGATGAGGGCGATGAGTGCATGGTCAAGGCATTGACTAAACTGATTGGCACGGCTAATGGTGCTATTTCTCGTTTGAGAAATACGCATTATCCAATGGTGCTGTCTGCAGAGGATCGTCTCGCGATTAAAAATCAAAAAATATGTTGGGTATGTAAGGGGGAGTTTGTAGAGGAGGATAAGGGGACTAAAGGGAAAAGAGGGGGGGGGGGGAAAGTCAGAGACCACGACCACTTGTGGCAGGAAATATCCTCGGGGGGTAGTAATTTTAGAGGGGTTAGCGCATCAATCGTGTAACTTAAACGTTAGCCAACAGTTTTTTATCCCTGTTTTTATTCATAACTCTAACTATGACTTTTTGGTTAAAATTTATTTTAAGCACTGGCACGTATGCACAGGGAGGGAGGGGGGAGTAGATAGTCCATGGGTAAATAATTCATTTACCTACAACATCATTCCCAAATCAGCAGGAGAAGTTGTTGGTTCTCGAACTGAAATGGCAGGTAGTGGATAATGAGCGTACGTGCTGGAATAAAATTAGGTTTTTAGATTCTTTTAGTTTTTTCCCCAAATCCCTTAGTCAACTAATTCAAGTGCAGAAAAGCGACAATTTTTGATAGCTTTCCCTTGCTTAAACAGCACTTTCCAGACAGTGAAATGTATGACTTATTAACCAGCAAAGGTGTATATGCATATGATTATTACTGTTCTGGCGCTCGCTTAAGCGAGGAGAAAACTACCTCCAATTGAAGCTTTTCACAATTCACTCACCAACAGTGAATGCACAGTCGAGAAGTACGAGTTTGCCAAGAAGGTGTGGGCTAAGGGGGATTGTAAAAATGGGTGGGATTATTGTAGACTGTACTTGGCCAGTGACGTTCTAACTCTGTTGGATATAGTCTGTAAGAATACAGACCAGATCTATTCAGAGTTTGGGCTAGATTATAGGATATTATTTTTCTACACCACATTTAGTAATGGATTAATTTTAAAAATTAGCAGGGAGGAAATAGGCCTAATCACGGATGTAGACCAACACCTTTTTGTAGAGCGTTCAATGAGGGGGGGGTATGTTTTTCACGGGGACCGGGTCTTATCAACCGATCCAAGCGGACAAAGCACCGGTGTAAAGTCAAATGCAGTGTTCTTGGACATGAACTCGTTGTACCCCTCGGCAATGTCCCACTACTCTTGCCATGTGGGAACTATCAATGGCTTTGAGAATCCTTGTGAGTTCCCCGACATTAACACTGTCGAGGACAACGGGCCACAAGGATGGTTCTTTGAAATTGACGGTTCACATTCCACTGGCCCTTCCACGACGCAGTGCAAAGATTTTGTTTTTCCCTGTATCAATCATGGACCAGTGACCAGGGACTCGTTTGAGCCCCTACAATCGGTCATTGGTGAGGATATGGGGATGCATTGGACTCCCTCTAAACAGAAACTGATTGCTGATTTGGACCCTAAGGAGAATATCGTTGTTCACCATGTGCTTTTTGCACTGGATGGTGAACAATGGCTTCAAAATCACCAAAATACATAGGGTCCTTCAGTTTAATCAGAAACCTTATTTGAAAAAACGTTTATCGATACTTTTGTCGATAAACGTTCTAGGGCAAATTCAAAGGTGGAGAAGGAATTGTACAAGCTCATTCTAAATTCAGCGTTTGGCAAAATGTGCGAAAGCGTACGTAACAGATCTCGCTGTGACGTCGTGACTGACCCTCTAGAGTGTGCACGAATTATTGCCGACCCTAATTTCACATCATTCACGAGCATAGAGGCCGGGCATGGTTCTTCTACACAGGAAAAAGCGAAATGTAGTACTGAACAAGAATATCGCAGGAGGTAGTTCAGTACTAGAAATTTCAAAAAAGCTCATGTTGTCGTTCTTTTACAATGTGTGCAAGGTGCAATGGCCACGGGAGGGGGAGGTACAAGTTTATTATGGGGATACCGATTCTCTACTGCTAAAAGTTAAAAAACTGAAGATTTATTGGTGTGATTTGCAAAATGGGGTGCACATCAGCTCGCGGATGGATTTCACCAACTGGAATCCATCCCTCTATCCCGAGCTGGTGAAACGTCAAGCCCCCAACCAACTATTAAAATTAAAATCTGAAACGGGGAGTGACTTGATATCTAGGGGGGTGTTCCCGGGTCCACAAAGTTTATTGCGTGGAAACTACATAGTGGGGATGAAAAGAAAACATGTAAAGGGGGTGCCTACACACTTTGTAAAGAGCAATTTTAACATGAGCGTATACAAAGACTGTGTAGAAAGTAGCCTAGTGCCAAGAGCACAAGTGCTTGCAATTCGCTCTCTACAGTATAGAAATTATACTGTGAGAGTGGAAAAAAATGCAATGTCGTGTATATCTGACAAGGTCTATGTGCTCGAGAATGGTGTGAGTGTCCTGCCACATGGCCACTATCGTATTTCAGATCGAGTTGAACTGCGTAGACTATCGTAATCAACTTGGTCTGGATAAACTAATCTGACTAACCACCACTCAACCTCATCTAACCCAATCTCACTACCTTAACCACTAACCCATAGCAGTGACGACAACTATTTTTTTCCATCGCGGCTCCAGGGGGGTGGGGGACCCTTCCCAAGGCCGGCTCCCGGGGGGTGGGGGGCCACCAATCACTCTACTGTTCAACTGTGCTAGTTCCAAGTGTATTTTATTGTATAGAAAAGTGTTGTATAGAAAAGTGCTGTAGATGGACAAAGGTGTTGTACAGAAAAGTGTTTAAAGACAATAAGTGTTGTACAAAAAGTGTTATTATTGTTCATGTTGAAGAAGTTTTCATGTTGACCATGAAATTTGTCAATTGTTCTTGTTGAACAAGTGTTTATCGTAATAAATGTTGCCATGAAATATTGTTTTTGTTGTTCTTGAATAGACGGGAAAATTACTACTTATTCATTGGACACATATGATTTACAGTTAGTCATAGTCCGACTGTTGTCAACAGCATGTATCAATTTAAAACACCCTTCAGATCGTTTCTGTGTGGACCCTCAATGTCGGGGAAAACAACGCTTTTAGCTAGAATAATTCAAAATTGCGATAAAATGTTTTTGGAAAAACCGAAAAAAAATCTACTATTGCTATAGTATTTGGCAAGAGTCCTATGATAAAATAAAAGCTATTGCCACAACCATACCAAATACAATTCATAAGAGGACTTGATGTTTTCAACATTATTGAACCAAACTCTTGGCTGATTATTGACGATCTGGCTGAATCTATTGAACAAATGGTCCCAGGAAATGCTGCAATTGTTCACTGTCCGATCTCATCATGAAAACATTCCATAACCCTAGTTCTACACAATCTGTTTCATCAGAGCAAAATGTATGCGAACCCTTGCTTTGAATTGTACTATCTATATTATATATCGAGTCGTTCGTGATTCTAGCTCGCTCATAACTCTCAATAAACAGATATACCCCGGCGCTCCAAAATTTCTGTTGTCAGCGTACACTCAAGCGACTAGCAAGCCCTACGGTTACATTTTATTGGATCTTAATCAGAGCACGCCCGAGGATCTTCGTGTAGTCACCGACATTTTCGACAATGAAATTACAGTATATCTTCCGGTGAATAGTAGAAAAGGCTATTAGTCGCTATCATGACACTGAAGAAAAAACTACATGAACAACGGCATCTGTTTTCCGTGTTTAAGCACTTCAGCAAAACCATTGCTTAGGAAGGCAATACTCAAACATGGGGTTGACAATGATTTCATTAATTTAATATCTGAACTTTGTTTAAATTTAACTGAGGGGCAATGTTCAATTGCCAGAAGGTGTTAGACAACAGACAAAGCAACATCGTTCCACTGTACGTGCCTTGGCTTGTAAAAAACAAGGGAAACAAATTTAAAAGAAAACGGCTCCTTCAAGCAGGCGGTAGCTTTTTCACACTTTTGCTGCCAATAATCGCAGGACTTGTAAACAGTTTTCTCTAGATGGCAAAACCCTATAAATTGACACCTATAGAACTCGCTCTCTCGCGCCCGTCGAGCATTTTGAAGATAATCTAAACAAGTTCATTAATGATGAGAATATTGCCGATGATAAAAAACTGCATTTACTTCAAGATGCTTTGCGACGTATGGACAAACATTTTAGACCTTATCGCGAGAGACCCGTCGCCTCTAAACAAGAAACATCTCAAGATTCTGCACAATCAAAGGAGAAGGAATTGAATTCGATTGTATTGAAAATTGGAAACCTACTGCCACTGTCCTATCGAGAACAGAGTAAAAGAGTATTATCTTATCTCATGTCGGAATCTGGTGATCAAGTTCAAGTCGACAGCATAGGGAAACGAATTATAATTCGGGGAAAAAGTTATAATCTAGTTGATTTAATTTGTGATATGGTGACGAATCGTAAAGGACTCTTATCCTTTGACGATAATCTATACACTTTTCTAAGTGTATCAAACTTTCCCAAAAGTCTTATTGGCAATAAGCAAATTCTAAAGAAACTAAATGAACATTCGAACAACAACACCATTTAAAAAAGAAGAAGGAGAAGAAGATACTAGCCACCACTGATTTTACAACGCCTGTTGGCTGCTAGTCAAAAGCGAAGACGAATTGATTCACCCACCAGTGTGCAAAAGGGGAAGTGGACATTACACTACGTGTTTACGTTCAAAATGGATGAAGTTTTGAAAGGTATCTATGAAAATATTGGTTGAAGCGGGAAAGTTTAAGTTCTCCCAAAAACGCTTTCCAAAGTCTCCGACGCCACACATTGAAAAAAGCAAAAGAGTATCTAGAAAATGAACCAAGTTTACACACTACATCGGAATCATAGACTTCGCAGTAAAACAATATCGTCAAACTAAAGCCTTTTTTTCCCTCTGCATATAATGCAAATGGATCTTTTAACTTTAGACGCAGTTCAACGACGTCACAATACACCCTACAAATATTCTAGTGGCAATCAGTATTTTTAGTCGCTATGCCTATGCCATTCCGCTGCGATCAAAGAGAGGTGTTGAAGTTGCTCGGGCCATTGAAAGTATTCTCGAACAGGATTCCTATAGAAAAATTCAATCGGATCGTGGTAGTGAATTTGTTAACTCCTCATGTGCGAAAGGTTCTTTTGAAATATAATACAACACTATATCACAGTCCATTAGTCCGATAAAGGCTGCATTGGCTGAACGATTAATAAGAACGATTCGTCTATTTAATTTCAAGAGTATTGCACTTTAAAAAAATACAGCTGCTTTTATTCATGATTTAGATAAAATCATGCAGATATACAACCATCGCCCACATCGATCTCTGTCCAAACTCTAGCCCTCGGGATGTTCACTACAGTGAGATACATTTGATGCTTTTTTCTAAAGCAAATACTCCAATGACAATGAGAAGAAAAAGAAGAAGAAATTCAATGTTGGTGATACTGTTTTCGAATTAAGAAGAACCAGCAATATTTTTGAAAAGGGGAATTATTTATGGAGCACCGAACTTTTTAAAGTGTCCAAAATCCTAGACACCTATACCCATAACTTATCGACTGCGAGATACCAAAGATGATGAAATTCTCGGTGTTTTTATGAATATGAACTGCAAAAAGTTATTAGAAACACTAGTGAAATTTATCAAATTGAAAAGATATTAAAGAGTCGTACTCGTAGGGGCAAGAAGCAGTTGCTTGTTCGCTGGCTAGGATACAACTCGGATTTTGATTCTTGGGTCAGTGCTGAAGATATTAACAATGCCCAATGATTTCTATGTGACTTTCATGTCCAATGTTTCTGATCCTCTCTACAATGACTTGAATAAAAAACAAGCTTGATTTTTTGGACAAAAACTCTCCCCCACCATCAAATTTGACGGAAAGTATGAAGTGGCTCTTGTTGATTGTATTCTCAAAAAATACCTATGACATCCTGAGAAAGGATCGTAAATATGAAATAAAAAAATCAGACCCTATGATTGGCCACCACCACCAGGTGGTCAAGAACAAATTCAAAAAATCAATTGGTTGGATTATCCATATATTGAATTACCCTACGAGGAACTCACCTGTATGAATGATTTATGTCGTACTATTAATAAAAAAATTTCCGCTCGTAAAAAAGGAGCTTTTCATTTCAACTATTCAAAGGAGGAGGGCAAAGATCTACATTAGTTCACCTATTGCCAGTGAAAAGATTATTCTCAATGATAACCTAAAGGATGTTCTTGGCTTTAAGCTCAATATAATCAATGGTAAAAGTGCCGGAAACACTAATTTCATTTTTGCCGACTACCCGCCTGCCTTCTCCACAGACACTTGTATATTTCTCTATGCTTCATTTGTGGAAAACATCTCGGGTTGGTAATTCAAATGTTCCCCTCCTACGAGTTTCTTGAACGAAAAAACCAATCATGAACATATTCATTCACTACAATATAAAGCATCTTCAGTATATTCCAGTAAACACTCCTATTTTGGAACTCTGTCAGTTAACATTAAGAAAATGAGTTGGGTGACCCAATAGCAATTTCAAAGGGTTTGGCTGTGATTACATGTCATTTTTCGACCCATTCAGCAAGAAGATGTCTAATAGAAAAGTGGTATTCAACTTGTCCTGATATTGACTGCTATGTTATACTCTTGGGCCCAAGACAGACAGGGGCAATGGAATGGACTATTACAAGGGCCGCTCGTCATATGTCTGGCTACGTGTCTTGGCAGCTGGTTTGCTAAGCTGTTTCGCTCTTCACTGTACCACTGGCTAGAAAAAATATCTTGTACCGGCTGCGACAGATTTTGCAGCGTCTACACTATATGATGGGCTCTGGCAAGGATTTTTAAAAAAAGTGCGACGGAAAATCTTAGGTCCAGTGCGCGAACCTTGGCGAGAAATTTAAAAACAGAATGGTAACGGTTTAAAAAGGTCACAAGAAACAATGCATCACTCATCAGTCTCTACTCAGGACGGAAACGAAAGACATCCTGTTTTGTCAAAGAAAAGAAAGCCGAGACGTAGTGTAAACCCAGAAGGCCAGGAAAAGAAAATTGTTAGATCGAAACTTGATTTCTTCTCTTAAGATGTCCTACCTGCCGCATAAGGATTCTCAACCTTCAATCACCGCCTCATTGAATCTGTTCAATGCTGAAAATGTTGATGTGAGTGTCAAAACATGGATACTATGAACATATAATTTTATCCACTACAACCCCTCTCCGATAATATCCAACTTTCAAATTTATTTCCGACATGGAAGACTACTTTTATGGATTTGATCGTCGCACATATTTATAGATTTGCAAATGAAAGTCCGGAAAACTGATAATTTACAATGCCAGTCGAGCTGATGGGATATCCTATGAAAAATTGGTATAATACATAATCCCTTCTTCTGCTCTTTATTTCGTCAAATTAGTGTCTACATCAATGGCAACGCGGGTGAGCACAAGCAACAATCTCTCAAACTATGGCAAGCTATATGCAAGTTCATGCTTGATGACGCTCAAGTCATACAAGGAATTGAGAGGTGCCTCCAATGGATATGAATATATTACTAATACTGATAGTACAGATGCACTTAAAAATGCTACAACTAGTGAATTACATCTAGTTGGAAAAAAATATATCATGAAATATTTAATATACCCCAGTGGTTACCGCCCAATGTTAAAGTGGATATAAAATTGACGCTTGCACCATCCAATTTCATATTGAGAAAGGAACTTTGCCGCCAATCTGATGTAAGTCTCTCCCTCACCTCGCTCAATACTCAGATGTACGCAAACAGCAGGTTATGAGTTCTGTTGCATTTTTGGCTCGTCGGAAAAATTTGAGTCGCCAATGGAAATAATATTAAACTACTTGTTCCTCATACAATCACCAATCAACGTCATATAGCAATGGGCATCAATGGCTCAACGCACCTTCACCGATTCATCCTTTATCAATGGTGAAATCCCCTCGAAATTGGCTTGGCATTTGTAAAGAGCTCCAGTGCAATAGGTTCATGGACTGAATGCCCACATAAATTCGAGATGTTGGACTTTCATCTCTTGTGTGCAGGTAAACGGCATCCCACTCTACAATCTAATCTTTTGATAAATCTTATGAGAACATTGTACGAGTTGACCATGCAAACCCTAGATCATGATTCGCAACTATTTGAAATGGTATAATCCGAAGATATGTTTGCTAAAACACATGGTATCATTGTATGGATTTGTCTGGCACACAGGATTGAGTATAGTACGTACGGGACTGTGCGTTTAGAGTGTACATTTTGCCAACCCATTGGCTGAGAGTATTGCCCTAAATCTCACTATAATCAATATGAAACCTATTGGGAAATCACTCCCCGAAGGCAGTGTTCTACTAGACTTTGTTTGGCGCCATGAACACAGTCATAAATAATCAGCTGTATTTAATATGGACCCTACATGTCCCCAGTACAAATCCTATTGTCTACCCTCAGACCTATCTTGGAAAAAAATGTCAAAGTGCGAACAATACCTTGATTATTGTTAATAGCAGTCCATCGACTGTGCTGACGGGTCATTGGCTGTGCATCTATCAAACAATGAAGAATATCGAATTTTTTGACCTCTTGGTCTACCTATACATTCTACACGTCACACATCAGCAAACTATATTTGAGAGCAGTGGACAAAACTATTATTCAAAAATCGAAAAAGGGTGCAGGGATCTAACGACTGAAAAGCTGTGGCTTCCATGCGCTACTATATTTTTTTGTGTTCCGATGTCGTGGCTATACTTACAAAGCAGTTTCTCCGTATTTATGGGACAATCCACGCATCTGAACGACTTTCTAGCTGGGAAAAAGTATACTTACAAAGTGTTTTTAATATTGTGATTTCAGTGCCCTACGAGGTAAAGTGCTTAAAAAATCGTTTGTGAATTTGTTTATTAAGAAAATGTATATATACAACAATGTTTTTAAATCTACACTTTTAGATTTTCATCCTGCTACTAGGTCTGTCGTGAACCACATGCTGGGTAAATCATTTGGATTCACTGTATATTGATCTTGATATGACTGCAAAGTCAGGTCACATTTTCTGGCAGTACAATGTAACTTCACTCTTTCATATCTCTTTGTATATCAATGAATACTATTTGCATTCATAGTATGAAATTCACGAGTTCAATCTGTCTATTTGAAGCAATATCACATAC
>JAPEVW010000164.1:167278-375278 GCA_027921565.1 Artemia sinica
TACACTGAAGCTATCAGGCTCCAATTTCGTTTTAAAGTTTATATTCAGGTTACCGATAACTTTTAAAGAAAGCAGAATCTAAGTAAAAAATATTCCAAACTAGTAAAAATACTCCCCCATCCCCTTTAAATGCTACAATATGGTGTGAATAATCACCTGGGCTACTTCAATTTCCAAATTCAGTTTATTGAATGAAATTTCCACTAAATTCACGGTCTAATTCACCGAAAAAAAATCTATTTTGTAACCATAATTCAGATAATCAAGAAAATATCCTCAAAAAATAATTCTTAAGAATATCAAATCTTAAGAGTTAATTCTTGAGCATTCTTACTCTAAATTTTCATTAATTCTTAAAAATATCACACAGTTAAAAACTAAGGAAACCAAAAGCTGGCCAAGACAGGCGAACATTTTTAAAAGTTGTGCTAACAGAAACAGAAGCTGAGTTTTTTTCTCAGTTCTGTGACCTGGGAAGTGTAAATTGTCTCTTGATAAAAATAGAATAAATACTATTTCTCTTAAAAACACACGTCTGTCTTGGCACTTGTTCAACTTTATTGAATAGATATGTTACCATAAAAGACAGAAATCTGGTGGTTGTCGACATTCACCGTGAAAGACCGAAGTAAGGATAATTTACAAATTTTTCGGACATCCACGAAGCGACAATGTGTTTGTTGACCAGTCAGCTTTTTCAGCCTTATGCGAGGTTTGATGGCGACAGGTTAGGTTATAAATCTCAGAAATGGATTAGAATCTCAGAAATGCTTAATATTCACCATTAGTGCATGGTGAATGTCGACAAACACATAGTAGCTTGGTGTAAGTCCGAAATATTTGTTAAATATCCTCATTTCTGACTTTCACCAGAGAATGATGTCATTCATCAGATATCGGTCTTTCATCGTAACAGATACATAAAGGAAAAGTAACTCGACGACTAATAAACATACAGTAGAAATAGATGGCGCTATATACAAACGGCCACACAACTTCTGTCGGCTGTGGTAATGAGCCAAATTAATAAAAAAAAAAATAAATTATTAATTGTGTTAGCTTAAGTGCATGAGCATTAAAGAAAGTAAACTCAACAGTTTAGAATTGAACTGATCAAATTTCTTAAGAAAATACTTCATTGTAAAAATAAGTTTCCTCATTTTGGGGTATAACTGATTATTTTTGGGGAATAATATACGTAATCAAAGGTTAATATGTTAAAATATTTTATTCTAAAAAAAAATTGGTTTCTTTTGGGTCTAATTGTTTTTTCAAAAAGTCAGAAGTTAACGAATTTTCCTATATCGCTAGATGTTGCAGCTATGTTACTTACCAAAATTGCTTAAATATGTTACTTAAACATAATATATAGCATTTTTCCTTTTACAACCATCCCCATTACCCGGAAAACATTATTCTAGTAACCTATTCCCTTCTCCCCTCCCATTTCAGGTCTTCCCAAGTTATACATATGGGAACAAGAAACAACTAAAATTAAAAAAGTTTAAGACCCGTCAAACACAACTGAAAAAAGGATAAATACATATAAATTCACTGATTGGCAGAATTAACTGCCTCAATGCCTCCCTGATCCTCAACAACCGACAAATAAGCAGTTTCTTCCTTTATGTTCACTGTTTCAAGGACACTCTCTTGCATGGACACAAGTTCAGTAGACGGGTTTTGAATCAGATGATTTTCTACATTCTCATTTCTGTTATTTTCCTCGTCTTCAACAGGGCAGCCGTCAGAGACACATGGTTCAAATCCAATTAGGTTATTTTGCACATGCTTAATGTGATTATGACATAGATGAGAATTTTCAGTAATGGTTTCACTAGCTGTAACAGTCTTTGGAATCTTTTCTTCGATATCTAAATTCCCCCAGCCAATGGGATTTGTGGTATCAATTATAGTTGAAGCACTACTTGGAGTGGATTCAGTGTTGCCACTTGAATGTTCGATAACACTTTCAAAATTTTTGGAAGCAACAGAGTCCACATTCACACTGCCTCGGTCTGTGTCTATTTTCACGACAATTTTCTCAGATACAAAACTAGCATCTTTGGATGCAGGCACAGAGTCGTCATAAGGAACTAAAGGCCAACTGGTCAGATTTACTCGGGCTGGTTTGGGGGGAGGAGGCGATAATTTAGCCTTCGGCTTCTGTAGGTCAGGGGGCGGTACACAAAAAAACTTTTCAGGTTGGCTCACCTCATTGGCAGTCTCATACAGAGATCCATTACTAGATGACTCTTTGCTATTTTTTCCCCGGCTCGGTCTTCTCGGGAACTTCGCCCGGCTCGTAAAAACTGACACACCGCTTTTTTTCTTCAATAGTAAAAGGTGAACTTGTCTCTACAATATGTCCCCTTGAAAACTCGTCATAACTTCCAACCAAAGCATCTTTTGTTTTTTTAGATGGGGCTCGACCAAGGTTTTGAATAGCACCGATTCTCTGAGGAGTTGATACCATTAGCGGTTGAGACAATTTAAAAGATCCGCTAGAATTGTCATCAGAATCTGTCTGTAAGTAACGCTTCACCTCATCGCTTGAATTTTCTTGGAAACCATTAGTCTGCGTGCCTTTACTGCAAAATTCTCAGTTTGAGTACAAACAGCACTTGAATTAGCCCTGGAAAGAATACAGCGCCATTCAGATCTATCAAATTCTTCTTGTTTTTCTATTACGTGTCTGGGCTGGGCAACAACAGACTTGATATCAGATGGTATGTGTGTGTATCGATTCTCATCTCTAGAGTGTACTCTATGCTCATCCTGGTTTGCTGGTGGAACAAAAACTGTGGGAGAACTGAAGTGGCTTGCTGGTTTTCGGGGCTCTTGGGTAATTTTTGGCATTGGAGGGGGAGGTGGGATAACTTTTGATGATCCTTTTTTCGAGGGAGATTTTCTGCCTTTATGAACCTTGGCATAAATTGGCTCAGGTGGACTATCCACTGTATCTAGTGATTGCTGGACAGAGTAGTAGTCGGTATTATTTTTACTCACGTCTGCCGATTTCGGTTCAGGAGATAACGTTCTCTTTGTAAGTTTCAATATGCCGGCTTTGCTTGAGTTCAATATATTACCCCAAGATGAGCCAGACGAATCGTTAACAAATCTGCGTTTTGGCTGCTGCGGGAAAAGGGACACTTTAACTGCCGAATCGAAGGAGCTTGTCTCGTTTTTCTTCGATCGTGATGGAAGTGAAAACCGTCTCGAAAAACTTTTGCTTGGGGTGGGACTGCTCGAAACACTCTGATAAACTGTATTATCCCCTGAACTTGTTGGCTTAACAAAATCTCTTTTTGTGCTAAATTTTCGGACGAGAGTTTCTACCTTTTGCTGTACATAAGGTTTTGAAGAGGCAGAGCTAACTGATTCTTCGTATTCAACAGTCACTTCCGGAGTGCCAAAAATACCAGAATCCCTAGCAGTCACAAATCTCTCTTGACTTGAACACGATATTTCTGAGTCCGAATCACTCTCATTTCGAAGGGGCTTTCTAAAAGATATCTTGCCGACAGAAGGTGCTTGATCGAGACTCGGTCTGATACCTTTTTCAGTTTTAGAAATCGCAATAATTTGCTGCTCAAGCATAAATTCGATTTCTGACAAGTCACAGCGCATTTGCCGCTGCACATCCAGCCCAGCTCTTAACAGCCTTCGGATAAGTGTGGGAAACTGTCCAACATTGATGACAGGATTCTTTTTATTTGATTTTTCCGATTCTCCCATTTTTTTACTTATCAATTCAAGCGTACCTTTAAAATCTCTGTCCTCCCATGGCAGTTTTCCTGTAAAAACTTCTTCTACCACCATGCACAAAGAAAAAATATCCGACTCTTCTGTAGGCGTTTGTCTTTTCATTACCTCCGGTGACATCCATCTCCAATAAATATTTTTAAACACTTCCCAAGGGCGCTGAACATAAACGCAATTTTTTAACTCGCCTCGCGCGCGGATGGCAAACTCGAAATTACCCAGTTTTGCCTGAGTAGGGCTAACAATATGAATTGAGTGAGAGGATACTGCTAAATGTAAAAAGCCCATATTATGGACTAATTTAAGAGCAGTGGCAATTTGGCAAAGAAAAGTCAACTTTTTTTTAAGGCTAAATTCTTGTACAGGCAATTCGTGCATATATCTATGCAATGAGCCAAATTGGACTCTCTCATAAACCAAAGATATTTGGTGGTGTTCCTGGGTCGGTATGACTCCGAGTAAATGAAGAATTCCTGGTGCACTCAACACCCGCAAGTTTTCAAGTTCGACCATCAACAAATTCTGAGAAGCACTATTCGGCGAACCAAGTTTTAAGTCGGCATCGATGAGCCTCCTTATGGTAACAATAATTCCTTTCCAACTTCGGGGGTAATACTCCGTAACTGTTCCACATCTAGAAGATAAAAAGGATTATAAACTCTTTTGTTTTGGTAGAAAACAAAGCCTAAGAACAGTTCATGCTCTTTGAAAAGAATTAATTCGAATCTTGGTTGTAACGATGGATGAATTGCGGCGAAGCTAAACTGTGGAGAAAGATGCCAAAGAGCATAAGAGAATCTTAGGGTTATGGAGGAAGGAAGATGGATCCAAATCCCACCTCCGTTGAATGTGTTTGATTTTAAACCTTACGGTTAGTTCTTCAATCCAAATAAACCATTAAACGTATGATCACAATAAAATATATTTTATTTGGGTACTTATGTGTTAAAGCGACCACACCAAAGAAGTGAAGTTAGATTAATCCTAATAAATACACCAGAATATGAGGAAAATATAATACTTTAGTAACAAAATTATGAAAATACAACAGAGAATTACTGAAAGAACAGAGTATGGTCGCTATAACACGTAAGTACCTTTATTTGGCTTATTCATCTTTTCGTTTCCTTTTTCCCTCTCGCTTCTGCGCACATGATGGGTCAAAGACATTGTCAGAGGAGCAAAGGCTTAGACTTCATTCTATAACAATAATAACACACTATTCATTTTGGACGTAAACGCTAGTTTAGCTTACCCCCCCCCCCCAATAGAATTCAACTTCGCTGCCGTCTTGGGTTGAGCGTGTTGTTGTTCTGTATAATACTTGGGAAAACCTTTTTCTAATCTCTACTTCAGACTATCTTATTCTAATAGAATATAGTAAATAGTAAACGAACAACTACTACTTGATTTTTAAAACGAACTGGTTATTGAAAAGAAGGCTTTAGGGCAAATCACACATTCTTAGTTTTTGACTATTCCCTACCCTAGTTAGACAGGCTAACACGGTCCCATCTCACTTCTTACCGCTTACAAATAAAATTTAAATGTTTAATAAGATCTGCGCTTTGTACCAGATGACATTCTCGAATTAATACTAAATTGACCAAATCAGTCCGGATGAGTACGCAATTGACGACTAATTTCAGAGGAATTTGTTGACAAACGTAACCCTGCTATTGAATACTCAAATTAATTTACCATGCCCAGAAGAACATAAATGGGTCCGGCTCATTCCCCAAAATACCAAAAAGTACAGGGGCGAACCCAGCGATAAATTTCGGAGAGAGATAGATATTTTGGCTGGGGGATGGTAGTACTGGTTAAAAAGGAAAAATAAAGTTTTCAGAATAAGGTACATTCTTCATTGAGATAACACTGTAAACATGCACTGTAAACATAAAATAAAATCAAGCCGCCTTTTCTGTTGTGGACAAGTTTCTCCAAAACGTCTTCTGCATTGACTAGAATATCCCAGTGCATGGATATTAAGGCAAATCCATTAAGCCGTTCCTGACCCGAGCCACTCCTGGTATAAGATTCACTCTTCTCACGGTAGTAAAAGGACGCTCGCACGTAGCAGTAGTGACGGGAATTGTTGCACCGATCTTCAAAAACTGATGTAGAGGGGGATAATCATCACATTCTTTTAAACACACTATGAAATATTTTGGTGCCAAGTTTCCCGACTGCATGCACATTTTCCTCCACGGAGCTAACTCAGCTTACAAGCTTCCCCTATAGCTGTCTGCATCAAAATATCAAAAAAATAAATCGGAGTATCCGATGAATACTTTGTTTTTTCTTCGTCGAGGAAAATACAGTGCTGATGAAGTAAGTATTGCAGTGACTCCAGAAACTCCTGTGTGACTAAGAAATCGTTGATGCAGCTGTTGCAGAAAGTAGTCCATAAATGGGATAAATTTCTGTGACTAAGGATCACTGATGCAGCTTCATTCCAGAAACGTACTGTCCCACTAAAGTCCTGGATAAATCACAGAGCTCGGTAAGACCGCTTCATCA
Source organism: Artemia sinica (assembly GCA_027921565.1). Lineage (NCBI taxonomy): Eukaryota > Metazoa > Arthropoda > Branchiopoda > Anostraca > Artemiidae > Artemia > Artemia sinica. The sequence goes on from JAPEVW010000164.1 coordinate 173,567, forward strand.
CTCATCTGAACGCTGTCCTTGGCGTCTAATTATTCATACACGTTTGTTTTGGAGCTCATCTGGGCTCTCTAATGCTGATTTTAGAATCTTGACACAGTTCAGTCCCTTCAGTAAAAAGTGGATGAAACAGCTTCACTCCTCTCTCTCATGTCACTAACTTTGCTCCTAAGATCGTCAGAATGTTTGAGGAAGTATACAAGATTAATAGTTTCTGATTGCAAAGATGTCGACAAATTGTGTGACAGACTAAAAACTTTACTGACAGTAACCATAGCTGCAACAAAACTGTATCTCTCAATAGCAGATAGCGAAGAATAACTTTGCTTGAAGATTTACAATCTGAATCAGGATGTTCTTGAATTTCCTTCATAGCCATATCGATAATAATAAACATCTCTTTAAACAAAATGATTGCTTTTAAGTGCTCCACCCATCTAGTCTCACAAATTTGTTCAATCTTATTCTTTTTGTCCCTGTGATAAGATTACTTGCTTGAACGATTTGTTTGAAAATTGCAGAGCGTTTAGGTGAAATTCTAAAGAAATTAATTACTTCTTTCAAAGTTCCTAGACAATTTCTTATAACAGGTATGTTGTACAAATCACTCAGGTTGACAATGACAGTTATTTGTATGTTGTACAAATGACTCTAAGTTTAAGGAGTGACTTGCACAGTGAACATAGACTGCCTGGGGAAAAATTTCACTGAGTATAGAAGCCCCACCTTGAAACTGGCCACTCATAGATGAAGCTCCATCATAACTCATCATATATTTAATTGCTTCGCATTCCAACTAAGGTTTGTATCAACCAAGGTTTGTTATCAATCTATTGTTTCTTTTTGAAAAAGTCTATAATTTTTATTTCCGTTTTGAAATGACGGACGACTAATTAACAAACAGGGGCGTAGACTTCTATATAAACATTGAAAGAGCACACGCGTGATTTAAATTAAATTAAACGATCTTAGGAGCGTGAGGTTATAACAGCACGTGGCTTACTTGGCAGCAGCCTGGCATTGTTCCTAACTGCATTTTCACAAAACAAAAATTCTCGTATGGAGATCGTCACACATTACCTACTTGTTGTGCATATATTACTCTACATCAATGGGAATAAAACCCATAATGAATCTGGGTAGCTTTTTATCCTCATCACAATAAAATTTACAGCGTACATTATCCTTTTGATCTATAAGATTACTCAAGATCTGTAAATGTCGACCCTACAAGACAAATTTCCCAATTTCGGGGGGGGGGGGGTATACCCGTTATCCCCCTGGGTTCGCCCCTGAAATAGTAGGCAAGTTCCCAGTCTAGTTGAAACGAGGGGCTAATAACTGACCGTCGTAGGTGTCCCTTCCTTCGTGCCTCCGTGCCTCCGGCACACCTGAAACAGCGTGTTCCTGGAAGCGAAGGAACACAGTTTTATCTTTGGCTTATGGAAAGCGTACGGCGCGTTTTTTACGACGGCAAACTTTCTCCTCTTGAGAGGTTATCTTCACTTGGTCGTGTTGTTTACTGCGTTCGACATTGGAGATCCTGGGTCCTAAAAAGTAGACATTATGCTTTGAACGAGAATTTTATTACCAAAAACCTTTACCATTGCCTAGAGATAAATATGCATTCCCTTGTGCTTCTCATTCGTCGATTCAAACGGCTTGGACTCGAACATCTTTTCAAACTCTCCGATATGAATAGCCAACCATGTGAAGATTTTTTAGGAAGATGCGGTCTCAAACCAGCACTTACAGTACTGTAATAAACTTTTCGTTCCTCCAACTTCTACATCGAATTCGTCGATATGAAAGTATAACGGATTTTGAAGCTCAATATTCTAATGAACAGTTGTCCTTGCCCAAGGCCAAGCGAGTTAGATCCATTGGTGTTGTGTCTGTCAGTTCCGATTTTTCTTTGCCCGGGACGATGAAATCAAGCTCGAGCTAGGGCGAGCTCGTATTGACAGCCAGCGAATAATGAAAGCCTTGATACCCGACGACGTACTTTCTGCTTTCGGTCACCAAGTACCGAATGTTCGTCTTTCTGTACTTCAAGACAGTGACTCAGACGATGACTCAGAGGAAAATACTGTGTCCGATAAGCAGAAAAAGGCTTCCGCGACTGACACTGAATCGGGCTCGGAAAGTGACGGCATCTTTTAAGATTTGCCTGTGATTGCTCACTGTGTGAAACACCAAGTTGAGAAAAATTGGGTTAGTGAGGCTGTGACGAACATGAAGAATTCTAGGTTTTGTCTTGTCAAGACTTCTGACGGCTCCATAACACCAATAAAAAAATCCACGCTGTTGTGGCTTCTGAGGGAAAGCTCTGAGAAGCTGAGTAGTGACCGATTAAAACGGGTGATGGTCCACGGCCGACGAGTAGGACTACGTGAGTCGCCACAATTCAATACAGAGGTCGGTGTGAAATCGGAATGGCGTATCGGTGAATGGTGCGTTTACAGACCGGTTGGCAGGGGAAAGAGAGTATTAGTTGGGCGGGTCATACAGTTTGGCTACTTGTCTGGGCGAAGATGCCACTCTGTTGACACGCAGAATATGGCGATGCCGTTCCCTGACGACATAGGAATTCTGTGCCAGTGGTTCCGGCTGAATGCTAATCTCACATTAACTGCCGCATTGCTAGACCAGGGTTACTTGTGACTCCAGCCTGTATATCATGCATTCAGCAAAACCCGTTTCTAGGGAAATCGGCACCAACATTGTCTTTGGCTTTGACTCAGACGTCTTCACAAAGCTGAATTCATTTATCCAGAAGAAAGGGTTCCACTTTTTTGATGTCTCGTCAGCATCGCAATCATCATGTTAAAAATGGCATCTAAACCCAAAACTGACCTCAAGACCATAACCACCACCATCGCCATGTTCTGTGTGTCAACAGAAGGAATTTTGTTTAACATTTTTCAGAGGTAGTTGTTATTTTTTTTCCTCCCTTCCTCCTCTCCACTCGGTGATATTTTAATACAAAAGCATATAAATCTTACAACTTTATACATTATCATATCACCTAAACTTCAAAAAAAATAAATTATTATATACCAGTCAATGTATTAGCGGACATGAAGGCAAACTACCATTTAACTTTTTTCTTGCCAAATATCTATCGCTCCCCCCGTTCCAGGGTGTCCTTCCCCCTCTAGGAGACGCTTTTCCGGTGGCATTTTTACTTCAATTTCTTAAAATTCATATCCTTCAATTTTCACTAACACGAATTCGAATTTTAAAGGTGGTCTTCCAAAAGGCTTACTCTTACAACTTTAAAATTTACAGCTCAGTAGAAGACTTAGTAGTGGAAGACTTAGTGTTTATACTTGTGCTAACCGAGCTTAGTTTGATTTACTGAAGCTCATTTGTCCAGTTTCTTAGGGTTGTCATTTGAGCTGTGATTATCGAGATGATTACTGAAACGTACCAATAAATATCTGAGAAACTAGTTATTTTTTTAGTTGGTTGCTTTACTTAGCGCTTTTTACTAATAACTCGGTAGTAACAGTTTTTCTGACTGTTGCTTTACAGTTTTCTCTTCAAATACCCAAAGGCCTGGGTTTAATACCAAGAAAGTTGGATTCTAAGCACATTCGGGAAAAAGGGATCTGTGTTTCTTCCGGATTCTTTCGTGTCAAAGCAGCAGATTCCTTTTTTTAGTACAATTAAGAATCCGAGATCCAAGGGTGCGTCTTGGCACAGCCACTAAACAGAAAAGCAGGTATGATAAAAGGGAAAGGGATGTGTAAAGACGTGATAAAAGGCAACTTTTACCGCTGGCCAAGCCATATTGAATAGGGCTGCGAAGCGTGACGTCAATTCTTGGGCGGGAAATTCAAATAACGATGAAACGTGGATGCGTAGACACGTTTTTTCGGAACTTTGGCGAATTGTTTTGGCCTAAAATATTTGTCGTAGATCCTACTAATCCACCAGAACGTTTTCACGTCGAAATAATACTAGGAATATTGACAATCAGTTGTTAGTTACAACTAGAAACCACGTTTCACGGTACTTTGAATTTCGCACCTTGCTTTTTACGTCATCACCGCGCAGCCCTATGTTGTATAACTTAAAAACCGTGTTCCGGGATTTTTTTTTGAAATTTCGGGATTTTTTTTTTGAAGAAAAATCGGAATTTTCTTTTTGAGCTGGTGGCAACGCTGCATGTGTAATAGGAAAAAGTGACACCATCAGTGCCATCGTAGGGTTACCTAGTTTTTGCATGGATATCAACAACTTGCAGTCCTCCGTTCTTCTTCTTTAGGTACATATCAGTTGTTTTCAGTCTTGGGGGTTCTTTTCCTTGCCAAATAAACCCGTAAATGATTTTTTCCAAGTTTTAAAAGATCGCTTTTGAAGGTGCTGAAATATTCGACAGATACCGAATAACAGGCAAGCTGTATATATTTACATATTGCGCCCTTTGGAATATGCCTCCGGAGGCATGCCTCCGTGCCTCATGCCCCCAGGTGTCCCTCAAAATGCCCAGTTGTTAACCCCTCGTTGGAAATTAGCATCACTCTAATGTTATACCTGTATAATGTGGCTTAAACGAACTAAACCAATAGAAATGTTGTGGAGTATATTCTATATATCAATATATGTATAGTATTTATTGCAATGTATTACTATTATTATCCGCCCCCTGGTGTACGTGATTTCTGAAAGTGGGCACCCCCTATGTTTTCGCCAGGGTTGCCTCTACGGTCAGTTCATAAAGTGCTATAATTGCCCAAATTTGCGTGCTACACAGCGATTTTTGGTGCTGTAGTCAAAAAACTGATTATAATATGGCTAAAATACGAGGGGAAAGTCTTTATAGTGGCCGGATTCCTGTACGTCGTGGAGTTAAACAGGGATCCGTCTTAAGTCCTGTAATCTTCAACAATGCAATCCGTTCTGCCACACGTAGAATACCACCCTTTCTCATTGAGCCGTCTATCGATGCAAGTCATCTTGCGTACGCGGATGATATTATCAGACGATGTGCAGTCGCTACAGATCGCTGTGGATAACCTCTATGATGGTCATTGGATTATCAGTTGCTTCCACAAAAACCGAATTTCTTGTTTTTGGTTGTCGCCAACCTCATGACTCCAAGATCCAGGCTGGCCCTTCTACTATTTCTGGTTCCGTGTCTCTCAAATATCTTGAGCTTTCATACGGAACATCAATTCGAGCAACACGATCATTCATTATTAAAGCATTGAAGGAGAAGCTGAGAAAGTCCTATGGACTTCTCTCCAGGGTGAAGGTCAATTCGATAAGAAAACACATTTTTTGACGCAAATTTGTTTTAAGAAGAACAAATTTTTTGATGCGTTTTTCCAAGTTGTATTTTTTTAAACCCCCCTCCCCGGACAAAATCCTGGATACGGCCTTGCTGTCGAGCACTTGAAGCGAAATACGCTACTGTGTCATTAACACTTATAAGATAACATAATTCCCCAACAATCGAATGGCTTTATTCTGTTGAAACGCAGAAGGTACTTTTCTGTTATAGCACTAATGTCAAGCTCTTCATAAAAGTAGAACCTGTTTCTCTGACTAATCCTAAACAAATGTCACAAAATATGATGAAAATATAATTCTATAGAAGCAAATTTGGGCTATGTATTTGCACATTAGGGGGTGGGGTAAAGTGTAGCGAGTCTGCATGCAAAGTGTGTTAGGTACAATTGTTCTGCATAGTATGAAGTAAGGATTGTTTTCTAACTTACTGTCCAAATACTATACCCCTAACCCCCCCCTCAAATGTGCAAATATATAACGAAAACATCAGTACATGCTTCTGCTGAACACAAAATTTGCATATTCAACGGACAAATCTTAAAAGTGGTAGTTGCCAAGCGCCTTTTCTGGTAATCGACAAAATATCAGATCATTTTGAAACGACGAAGTAAAAAAGGAAACAAGATTGCTGTTCGCTACATGAAACTCTAGACGAAGAATCGGAAAATGATTATCGACTTTTTAAAGAATTATTTAATTACCTTACCGGGTATTTCCACTTGTTGACAAGAAGATTGGCTATTTAAGAAAATGCAATAAACAGTACCCATAAATTTTTGTTAAAATACGCTGTTGAAATACATACCGAAGGAAGGAAGAGGGGGGATACCCAGTGGCGGTTCTGGTTTCTCTTACGCCCGGGGCAAAATCTTCATTAGCGCCACCCTGCCTCCCAAAAGTTTTCACGCCTAATTTTCATTTAATGAACAATTGTTCATTTGTTAATATAATTTTCATTAATACCAAAATTTGAATACAAAATATCACAAAAACATCAAATTCGGGCTGCTTACTTTTATTTTCAAGGAATAGTGTGATGAAAATATGTGAAAAATGTCGGATTTGCTTGTATTTACTGCCAACTGCGTCCTCTACTTTATTTTAATAGGATAAATTTCCAAAAATTAAAAAATGGCTATAGCCGTTAGATTGTTTACTTGAAATTTTGCGTCACTAAAATTTCTTCACCAAGAGCAAGTGCCCCCTCTTCCCCCCCCCCCTCCCCCCCCAAAGAAAGCGCTCTGGAAACACCTCTAACATTGGCCCAAGAATGCCCAAACAAAGTTTATAAACTCTCTTTCATTTATCATTGTCAATTTCTGTCTTAGGTTTCATTTGCTCATTTAAACACTTTTATTTTAATTTTGTCGGTCTGGTGTTGACGATCTACTTCTCTCTGTTTTAACTTCACAGTCACAAAAGTATACAGTCGCACTACATGAGTCGCTTTGGTAATTTTCATTTTTGAGAAATTGTCGCATTACATGATGTCTCACAAATTTGCCATATCTTGCTACATATTCTTGTTAAAGTATAATTTTTATATATGATTTAATAGGTTTTTATCACAATTATTATCATTATAAATGAAATAAATACCTCTTCTAAACGTATTATTAAACTAAACAAACTTTAAGAAGCATAAAACTTAGTTTCTAACTTTGATATAGGCTATAACTTCGAAAAATATATCCCTAGGTTATACACAGACTCCCACAACAATTCATATGATAAACAAATGGCCTAGTTTTTACTTAATTAACCTATCTTTCCCTGTTTAGATAAATTTCGATATCCCTCGCAATTAATGCCAAAATGTTAAAGGATCCGGAAATGATTAAATCGAGTTTATTAGTTCATGCAAATAGCCCTAGATGCAGGATGCCAATGTGGCAAATTTGACTTATAAGACAGAAACGAAAATCTTATTAAATTTTCATACAATAAAAATAACTTTCCTAATAATCAAGACCTCAACATTTTCCAGTTATGCTATCGATACTGGTAATGGCTTCAATTGCGGAGAGGGGCCTGTGTCCCTTTAGATTTTGAAATATAATTTTTGGAGATAACATTTATCGAAAAATGTCTTTTTGGATACTTTCATTGAAGAAACGACAAATTTACACCTCCCTACATATTGAAAAGTACATTTTGCCAACCCCCATCTCTAAATTCTCGTAAATTGTTTCCATTGGATACTGCTTAACCAACGAACAGCTGATTTTAGTCAATAGTTGAATTTAACTGTTCTAAATACAAAGTTTTTAGTTGTTAGTTTTATGGGTTTTACAGCGTTTAGTCTTATTTATTTCACTTATGATAGTCAGGGTTGCCAACTGGACATATTTTATGTCAAAAGGGACACATTACCATGTTCCGGGACACAATGACAAAAAAGTGACACATTTTGTAAAAAAAAATATCACTATTCACCAAAGTGGTGCCTTTTCTCTTTTTTTTGAGCATCCAGGTTTTGCCAGAGATGTCGTAAATAAAGAATTTACCCCAAAATAAGGGATTTACATGTTTATACAAGTCATTTTGTCATCATTATTTCGTCCATGACAAAAAAAAAGCATCAGGAAAGCGCTACAAATTGAAGCACGTGCTACATATGATGAAATAGTGCTAAAAAAGTGCTTTAGTGATAAAATTTTGTCCCTAATATAACTCTAATTTTACCTTGTCAACATTTTGCCAACCCTCACCCCCTAAATGCCCGTAAATTGTTTCCATTGGATACTGACTAACCAACGAACAGCTAATTTTTAATCAAGTTTTTAGTTTAATTAGTTTTATGGGGTTTACAGCGTCAAGTCTTATCTATTTCACTGATGATAGTGAGAGTTGCCAACTGGACACATTCCCAGGTCCCGGGACACAATGAGAAAAAAGTGACACATTTTGTGAACTTATGACATAAAACGAAACATTTCCCAGCTGGATATATATTTTGTTAAAAAATATGTCACTTTTCACCAAAGTAGTGTTTTTTCTCGGTTTTTATTTTGACCATCCAGGTTTTGCCAGAGATGTCGTAAGTAAAGGATTTACCCCAAAATAAGGGATTTACATGTTTATAGCCTACGAGTCATTTGGTCATCATTATTTCGTCCATGACAAAAAAAATGTATCACGAAAGCGCTACAAATTGAAGCATGTGCTACAAGGCCGTATCCAGGGGGGGGGGGGGGGTTACCCGGTTGAACCCCCCCCCCCCCGAAATTTTTGACCGACTCGAAAATAAGTCGAAAATTAGTAAAACCTAGGTAAAAATCAGTAAAATTAGTCGAAAACTGAGTCAAAATTAGTAACCCCCCCCCAAAAAAAAGTCAAAAATTAGTAACCCCCCCCCCCTGAACAAAAATCCTGGATACGGCCCTGATGTGCTACATATGATGAAATAGTGCTAAAAAAGTGCTTTAGTGATAAAGTTTTGCCCCTAATATAACTCTAATTTCACCTTGTCAACATTTTGCCAACCCCACCCCTATATGCTCGTAAATTGTTTCCATTGGAACTGGTTAACCAACGAACAGCTAATTTTCCATCAATTTTTTAGTTGTAAATTAGTTTTATGGGGTTTACAGCGTTTAGTCTTATGTATTTCACTGGTGATAGTCAGGGTTGCTAACTAGACACATTTTATGTCAAAAGGGACACATTCCCATGTTCCGGGACACAATGAGAAAAAGGGCAAAAAAATGACACTTTTTGTAAACTTGTGACATAAAACGAAACATTTCCCAACTGGATATATATTTTGTTAAAAAAATGTCACTTTACACCAAAGTAGTGCTTTTTCTCGTTTTTTTTAGTAAGATTTCATCCAGATTTAGTAAGGGATTTAAATGTTTATACGAGTCATTTTGTATGAATGTTTTATCTGGATTTTTTTTTTCGTTTTCATTTTTTTTTTCTGCTAAATGGCCACTTTGAAAGAGGTTTACAAAGCATCTTTTGTTCAATAATACAACAGGAACAAAATAATAGCTTCTGGTTTTTAAGATTTCAAGATGGACACATTTTTATTTTTCGAAGCGAAGGGACACATTCATGGACCAAAAAGTTGGCGACCCCGATGACAGTTGTATAGCCTAGTCGAACATTGTACATTTTTTTTTATATCACGCCTGAAGGTTGTATCTGACTTTTTCACACTTCTGATATAACTGAGAAAAATCACTTGCTATGTTGTTCTCAGAGGGAGTATCAGCAGGCGAGTAGGATCGAAGATTGATCAAGCAAATATTACCCTGTTGATCATTCCTCTGAGAAGGCTTAGCAATTAGTTTTGGCAATTAACTCAAAAGTGTCAAAAATTTCAGATATAGCCTTTATACATGACAGAGACGATATATCAGTTTGCTTGTCACCGTCTTGAAAAAGTCCTCAATTATCAAAATTGTTTTGTAGGATGGAAAGAATCATAAGTCTTCGCCGCTACTTAAAATACCAAGGACATCAATATAAAGCCTTTTCCACCCCTGGACCCATTTTGGATCTATTCCAGAAAATCGCGATTTCTCAAGTTTTTTTTTGTTCCAGAATAATGAGGTTTTTAGGGTGATATCACGTTTTGCTAGACTTGTCACGTTGAACCGTGAAAACAATCAAGGCAATACTGATTAGTTAAATTTGACAACGCTTTTTATTGGTAGAAACTGAAGCAATTAACCTAATGATTAACAAGACAACATCTTCAAGGGAAAGCTACACCTTCTTCAGATATTTAGTGACATGTTTTAAGCTTAGATTCTGCTGAGGTTTCACTCGTTTCTTTTTTTAATTTAGCACAAAATACTAGCAATGTTCGATTTTTTTTTTAATTTTTCCAATATGTTTTGTAAGTTTCCACTTAACCAATGCAAGTATTCGGATTTCAACTTGACTTCCCTTAACATTCTAAATTGTTCAGTCGTGGGATTCGAAGCCCCAATCAACTATTAAAGCCATTCATTGTATTAAAATACCTCCCGCCAAAAAATGGTCGGCAACCACCTCGAGGGCAGCCACCTTATTATCCGGGTTGATGTAATAAACCAATGTATTCTAGTTCATGATATCAGCACAGAAAAGACCCCGGCAGGGTCGCTTGGAGAAAACCGAGAGCTCTGTAAAGCAAGTCAAGCATTAGAAAGGAAAAGACAAAACAAAGTTCTAACCTATAGGGAACAGCTTTCTTGGCAGCTACTCTATAAATGTCTTTGTTCGATTCCAGGTCATTTTTGTTGATGATGTCTGCACACTCATTTTCTTGGATTCTTCTAACTGGGATGCAGCCCATTGTTATATTTGAGCCAAAAAAGATATTGCCGAATCCAGTGGCTTGTACATGGCCCAAAGGCCCAGGGATGTTTTCTTCCTGTTGCGCATATGGCAGATGTAAAATCTGGAAAAAGGACACGATGAATACGAGATGAAAGAACATCAGGTTATACTAGAGATAAACAGAATGTTTACATGTAATAAATGTTGCAACTCAAAAAGTTGGTTCTTTTTATCGGGTGAGAGTTTGAAAGTGACAAAAAAAATAAACAAACATATCAGGCTTCGTCTTCTGGCTCAAATTTGACATTGCAACAATAGGTAAAATGGTGGAACCAGTTGCCATCTCTTTCTTTATCTATATTCAGGGCCGTAGTTTGTATATACGAGAGACAAAGGCATTGTGTAGACCTTCAAGGGGTAGCTCGCACCACCTTGAATTGGTGCATAAATGTGAGCTACCATTGTTCGAGCAAATGTTTTCTTTAGCTAGCTCACGATTTCCAGTGGAGCTTCAAATAGATATATTAAATAATCGAGCAAGTTTGTCTAAGTCTTAACCCGAAAATGTGCGCGAAGATTTATTTTGAAAGACAAAAGAGAAAAAAAAAACGTGAAAAACAAACGAATTTCGAAAAAAAGTTCCTGTATACACAAGCATTCCACAAGATATATCCCAAGGTCCATATACAAGATATAGTCCCGAGTAGGGCTCCCCGAATCAGCTATTTCGAAGTTCAAGCCATCATGGTGTTTTCCCGTGTATTTCCCCTAGCTGATTGTTTTGTTTTCATTTTAGTTTCTTTTTTCTTTATTGGTTCGTTAATCTACTTTTTCCTGTCTTTCATAGCGTCTTTTTACAAAGAGCTTCAACTGTAGAGATTTAAACAATAAGCATCTTTTCTAAAAATTCATTAAAAATATGGGTTATATTTTAAGTAATTAGTCACTACATTTCTGTCTGAAATTTAGTTAATAATCCTAGCAGCTTATTCTTAAATAATTAATTGTTTATAGCAGCCTATTTTCAAGCACAGAAGTCGCTTTGCCTCTCACAGAGACAATCTTCGCTTTACACTAGTTAAGTTTTCAAGTCTTTTATCATTTTGACTGGCCTCAGTCTCGTTTTGGCATTCGGCCAAATCTCACCCTTGCGACGCTGGCTTTGCCATACCTCGTCTGTCTCTTCATCTTTTGCCAACTAAGCTAAAACAAAACTAGAAAATGGGAGGGAGGTTTCCGATAAAAACCTGCAACCCTACTATATTTTTCCGTGTTTTCCTCCCCCTCTTCTTGGGGAAGACGCTCTAGTCCCCCATGATTGCACCACTCTAAACCATTCCGATAACCAATATTTTACTAGCTTCCTAGGGGTCAAGTCCTTCAATCAAATTTTCCAAAAAATTTGTCGAGTCTAAAAAAGACGTAAAAAGACGTAAAAACGTAAAAAAGAGCAAATTGCATATACGAATACGAGCAAAGTATGCGAAAATCCAAAAAATTCCGGAAATTTAACGCATATATCTGCAGCCGCCTTCCTCCTCTCAATACATGTTAGAATGATAGTACCACAGATACAGAGTTAAAAATAAAAAATAAATATAGCAAAAACTGGTTTGAAATTTTGTCGAACATCATTAAATAGCGTTTTCCTCGGAAAACAGTACGAATTTCTACTTCCACTCTTGTCAATACTTACCAGGACCATTCTTCGTCGAGGCTGTAAATAATTTGTAAATCTGACTGTTATGTTTTATTGGTTTTAAAAATATGATTTCTCAGCTAAATTAATAATTTGACTCATTCTAGTAATACAAAATAGATTCGATGAAGCCTGCCTTATTTAATAATCTACTTTATCAAATGTGAACAGGTGTCGAAACACATAACGAGGTTTCATGTATCTAGTCAAATTTCAAAGCACGACCGTCTGTTAAGATGTCTACTAAACGCAGTAAGAATACGTGCAATGGATGCTAAACATACACCAAGTTAATTGCTTTTAAGGAGTAAAAAAACTAACTATCGCAGGTGGACTCTTATCATAAAAATCTGTCCTGGAGACCGGTTGTACAAGAAAACGGCCATGCAGAAAGTGTGTCGAGGGGTCACCGACTTTCAAAAATCCCGTGCACCAGGTGGCGTGTGGCAAGAGTGGTAAAAGTGCGCCAAGGGCTGTATGAACTGTGCTAAGTGTGATGGAGCTTGGCGGTGTACGTAGCGCTCTGGGATGTACATCAGGTGGCGGAACGTAGGCAACCTCTCGAAGTCGCAGTCAAATCAATTGCATTTCATGTGGTTACTCCACAGGAATTTCATGCACCTGTTTGCTGCTAAAAAATTTAAAGGCAGAAGCAGTTAAGAGCAACGCCATCAACCCCTATGGTTATACCTCCTTTTTCCAGACCTGACAATTCATAACCAGTATGACACATACGCGTACAAAATTATATATTGGTAGGGGGGGGAGGGAATTGCCATAATACATTTTAGACCTAAAATTTTCAAATTGTCCAGGGGAGTAAACCGGACCGATCAAAGGAGTTTGTTGCAGCCTCCCTACTATGGCAATCGGTGGTCGGCGTTTACCCCCCCCCCCCCCCCCGTGGAAAATAAAGCTTTCCAAATTTGAGAATTTTATTTGAGTTTTATTTTTTTTAATTTCCGTAGGGGGATGGAATTTTGGTACTTGTGTATTATGCACCACTCGCTCAAATTTACGCTGTGTAAAATTCGAGAACACACCGGTTTTTTTTGTTAGTTTCTTCGTTATTTTAGAAATAAATTTGCGCTATAGATTTGCAGTGTTATTTTACTGTTTTCATGGCCGTATATTTGGCTTTAAAATACACTTATTTGTCTATCTATCTAATATGCAGAATAATTGTACCAAACACATTTTGCATGCAGACCTGCTATGCTTATTCCCCCCCCCCCCTCTAATGTGCAAATCTATAGCGCAAATTTATTTCTAAAGTAACGAAGAAACTAACAAAAAAAAAAACGGTGTGGTCTCGAACTTTAGACAGCGTAAACTTGAGTGAGTGGCGCATAATACACAAGTACCAAAATTCCATCCCCCTACGGAAATTAAAAAAAACTCAAATAAAATTCTCAAATTTGGAAAGCCTTATTTTCCATAGGGGGGGGGGGTATTCGCCTAAAACCATGGCAATCATATGCCCTACTATGGCAATCATAAGCACCAAAATTAAACGTGTCAGCAACATTACTTCTGTTATATAAGACACGTAGCCTACTCAGGGTTGCCACCCTGACCTGGAAGAATTTACTAAATCGGAGAGGAAAAATTTACTAGATCGCATCTATTTTTACTAAATGCTCAAAAAAAAATTTTGCGCACCATCAAGCATCGATTTTTATTATAGGAGGATAATCAATACGATTTTCACAAACTTTGATCTTCTTTTTTTTCTCTTTTCCTCTTAAATTGTAAACTGTAAAACAGACAAGCGAAAATTATAAATTGTCATGTTTTCGACAATTTTTTTCCCTGAATTCAAGGAAAATAAAAAAAAAGTTTTGTTTACTATAAATCATGACTTTTTACTAGTTTTTACTAGATTTCGGGAAATTTACTAGATCCTCTAAATTTACTATATTTTTTTTTACTAGATCTAGTAAAATCCTACTGACGGTGGCAACCCTGAGCCTACTGCTCGTACGGTTAAATATATTTTGGATAAGTAGGACATGAGGAGCGGAGCTTGAAAAAATTAGAAATTATGCAATAATGACCGACAAATACAGGACAATTGATAACGCTGGACTGGACAATTGATAACGCTGGACTGTGTTCTTGGCGTAAAGAAGCTTAAAAGTGCCATAAGTGAAAAGTAACATCATATATAACAATATATTTTTTTTGCTATCCAGCATTCGTCTACAATAAAGAGAAAATTTCATTTGAACTAAGCCCCATAAAAAGCCTTCACCTCAGGGGAAAGGCGGTGTCCGGCGTTTACCCCCGGAGAATGCCCCCCCCTCCCAACAAAAAAAAAATACCCCCCATGGGAAATAAGGCTTTACAAGTTTGAGAATTTTATTTGAGTTTTATTTTTTTAATTTCCGTAGGGCGATGGAATTTTGGTACTTGTGTATTATGCGCCACTCACTCAAGTTTACGCTGAGTAAAATTCGAGAACACACCGGTTTTTTTGTTAGTTTCTTCGTTACTTTAGAAATAAATTTGCGCTATAGATTTGCACATTAGGGGGGGGGGGGGGGTAAGCATAACGTTTCTGCATGCGAAATGTGTTTGGTACAATTATTCTGCATATTAGATAGATAGACAAATAAGTGTATTTTAAAGCCAAATATACGGCCATGAACACAGTAAAATGACATAAATGAATATAATGAATGGGAGGCGGGGTGTTTAACCCCCCCCCCAAAAAAAAAAATGCCCTCCCCCACGAAAATACCCCCCCCCCCCTTCGGAAAGTAACCCCCGCGGAAAATACCCCTCCTTGGAAAATACCCAAAAGGATTAATTTCAGATATAAGCATTCTGGACCCAAAGCTCTTCATGATTCTATATTATTTTCAAATGGGTTTTCACCAGTTAACAATATTGTACTTTTATTGATATCTAACTCCACTCTGGCTAAGCACGCTGAATCTATTTATCTGCAAATTCAAAGCTAAAAAACAATCGTACTCTTTTTCTCGCTCTCCCCCTCCCCTCTTTCTCCTCTCTCTCCTTCTCTCTCTTTTTCTTATTTGCATGGTAATTAAGAGCTTTTGAATTTTTTGTTTGCAGGTGCTTTTCTAATAGGAAATTCTATTTAACAGGCTTTTTAGTTTTCAGTTTGTCTTTATTGGTTGTAGGCTTTATTTTCATAGTGCGTGTCTTGCTAGTTATGGTGGTGGGCCTTCCCTTGTACTTTTGATTTGGAAGTTATGCTGGATAATGCGTATTTTGTTAAATAATACGTATATACTTTGCAAAACAAACGAAATCAAAAGTACTTTCAGCGTCGCCTCAACGCGGCGGGGAAGTGACAACAGGGTGATGTTAGATATGACTTTACGAAAAGAAAATAATAATCAAAGTAAGGATTAATTACTGATATAAGCATTCTGGACCCATGGTTCTTAACACAGTTTATATAATTATCCAGTATCATCTTTCCCTATCTCACCCATTATAAAAACCCGGACCAAGGTACGAGTGCTCCAGAGAACGTTTTTGCAGATAGAAACATAGGCGGTATCAGATCTTTTCACGGGTAGACAAGTCAGACTGTGATCTAATCGGAAACAAGTGGAAACCCGCTATTACGAATAATGCACTTTGTTGGAAACAATCGGAAACAGACTAACGCGCTAATGCAGAAAGAAGTGGGAGGAGCTTTTTGTTCGCACCGAGAACGAAGACCAGAAATGATCTGCGATAAGCTTACTGGATAATTATATGAACTGTGGTTCTTAATATCCAACTCCACTCTGGCTAAGTACGCTTAATCTATTTATCTGTAAACTCAAAGCTATAAAAAGAGCTGACGCATTTGTAGTAGTCTTAATTTAAGTGTTTGAGGATATGATGGGCATGGAGGGGGGGGGGTGTTGTTGCCCTCCAGTCACTTTTGACTATTTGAAATGGCACTAGATCTTTCAATTTCCAGGGCAACTAGGCCCTCTCCCACGTCACTTTTTGCCAAAATCGTCCAATCAAAATTTTGAGATAGCTTATTTCTTCAGCATAGTTGAAAGGCCCGATAACTATGTCTTTGGAGATAAAATGACCCCCTACATCACCTGGGGAAAGGTTTTTAAGCTATAAAAATCGCCCTTTGTTTTATTTGTTATTGGGAAGTATGCATACATTTTTCGGGTGGGGAGGGGAGGAAAAATTTTCTGAGATGAAATTTTAAGAAGAAATTTTACGCTGGGTGAATTTGCAAGAATTCATATACGAAATTTCTTTTTATGTCTTGCTTTCTCTTTTCCGATTTAATTTTACGCGTGGGGGTGTTAAGGGTAATTGTCCGGGGTAAATCTTCGCCAGGATTGAATTGTCCAGAGGATATTTCTATGGGGAGGGGTATTTTTCGTGGGGGAGGGCCTTTTTTGGGGAGTTAAACACACACACACACCCATTCACTACATTCATTTATGTTATTTTACTGTGTTCATGGCTGTATATTTGGCTTTAAAATACACTTATTTGTCTATCTATCTAATATGCAGAATAATTGTACCAAACACATTTTGCATACAGACCCGTTATGCTTACCCCCCCCCCCCCCAATGTGCAAATCTATAGCGCAAATTTATTTCTAAAGTAACGAAGAAACTAACAAAAAAAACGGTGTGTTCTCAAATTTTATACAGCGTAAACTTGAGTGAGTGGCGCATAATACACAAGTACCAAAATTCCATCCCCCTATGGAAATTAAAAAAAAAATAAAACTCAACTAAATTCTCAAGAAAAATTCCCCGGTATTTCCCGGGGGGATATTTTCCGCGGGGGAGTATTTTCCGGTGGGGGTAAACGCCTAGAACCGGGGAGAGGCATACACCCAATCAAAAATATATGCTAAGAGAGAAAATTCACAGAGAAGAAAAATTTGAGCCCACCATGGCAAAATTTCAACAGTTTCCTCTCCCCTTGAAAATACTTTTTCCTATACTTTGGCTCTCAAAGCAAAAATTTCCAGTTAAATCACTCTTGGAGTAAGAGGGGCCTGTATAAACTTACTAGACCTACTTTTTCCTTTAGTTTTCATCTGCCTCTTTTTTCCCAGGTAAAATAAATAAATTCCTATGCACAATGCTTGAACAAGGATCATATATTCCACCAAAACCATCTAGTCAGAGCACCTCTTTACAACCACCGGAAAAGCAAGATTTATTATAAATTCAAGCGGAATAAGTTCTATTACCAAAGCTTTAGAATATTCCCTCTATAATTTCTATGTACATAATTCTAACCCAACAGTATTGCATATTATCTTGAAGCAACCACCAAAAAAAAAAAAAAAAATCAGTTTGCGGTTAGCCGGCTCTTAATGTGCACATTCATAGGATATATTTTCGATTCAGTTACTAGAAAGGACAGAACAAAACTTTTTTGTTTCTTGACACTGAGAAATTATTGTTTTCATCCCTTAGTTGGAATAATTGTTATATGATAACATTAGTCTATATTTGAGACTCTGCCTGAGCTGAAAAGAAAATTCGTAAACCATTGGTCCTACATGAAGAGGCTTAGAAAGGCTTAGTAAGGAGCAGATACTGTCCACTGGACATAAGCCTTAGTAACCGAAAGTAAGGAATGACATTGTAACTTAAAACGAACAGAAATTATTCCAGATATGAAAGGAGCTGTCCCCTCCTCAACGCCTCGCTCCTTACGCTTAAGTTTTTATTGTTTTAAAAAGTAGAGTTGCTACAGAGTCGAAATTTAGCGTAGAGAGAGGCGCTGAGGAGGGGACAGCCCCTTTCATATACGGAATAATTCCTGTTCGTTTTAAGTTATAATGCCGCTCCTTACTTTCAGTTAAAAAAAAACTTTTTTTTAAATTTAATTCTATAGATTAAAACTTAACTTTCCGTGCCTTTCTCCAAGCAAATCCCTTTTAACTTCTTCTTTGGGGAACTTTCTGTAAGGGCAAGAATTTCCAAGGTATAGATTCTCATGGGAGCAACTTTCCGTACCATCACAGAGGACGGGGGAAATTGGGCTAAATTTTCCCTTGGAGTTTTTTTTCTGGTATGATTTAAGAAAGAATTAAAATTCAATAAAAATTAGTCTTTTTTCGAATAAAAATCCCACCAAATGGAACCACCCTTTACTTAATATCTACCGCCCTTTCCTCAATACCTTGCTTTTTACACATAAGTTCGACTTTAGTCCCAAAACTTTAAGAACAACTCCTGAGACACAAGGGCCATTGAAAAATGAAGGTTTTGTATAGTTCTAAAACATTAGCATAAACATTAAGGGATTGAGGATGGGGTACCAGACCCACTCTTATGCGGAATATACCTTTAAGGCAGCCAATGGCGCGTCACAGAGATGTAAATTTGAAATTAATTTTTTGGACTATTTGATTGTATGAGAAAATTTTGCTACCTTTTTTTTTTTAGCAAGAAGCCTACCCTTTTTATTTATTTTTTTTTTTGCGGCATCTGGATTAAAATATAGCATATGCTACGAAAATTAACTTACACGCAAGTCTCCCTTAAAAAACCCGTACCCGGGGAAAATCCTTTTGGGTTGGGGGAGACTAGTAAAATGTGTCCGTGTTATTCTTGTGCGTGTTACTATACTAGCTTTTTGGCGTACAATTGTTGGTTTCTTTGAAAACACTGTCGAATCTATAAATCTAAACAAAAAATGAATGCACGCTTAACTTTGTTTCTGTAATGACAGGTTGTAACTTACCTTCAATATTTATTTGCATTGCCACTTACCCATATTTTTGATTTTATTTCCAATTAGCTTGAATAGCCTAGGTTATTTTTGTACAAATTTTCTTTGATAACGTCTTTCGCCAAGAAGGCGAATAAAAGGCGGGGATCTTGTTACTACACTTGCATTGCGTTATACAGTAGTAAAATAGGGGCGGTCCAAAAACCCGTCTCTGTTTTTCCGGAATGCCGAAAAAAAGTGGTACTTTCCGAAAAGAGGTCTTTTACCCTACAAATTATATCCCTAAATCTAGCTCATCCACAACCACGCAATACATTGACCAGTATGACATTTCGACAGGGACAGCATAAATGTTTGGGGAAGTACCAACAAAACCTGGGCTCTTCACATAAAATCACCACATGGATTTACTCCTCTATCTTGAAACGTCCGTATATTCAACATGTACAAAACATCTCTCCACTGCTGAAGAGTCTAGAGTCTGTATGTAATGCTATTCCGAATTCCAGTGTGATTATCTTCAGATGTAAATAATTACCCATATATAACTTATAAATAATTTATAATGTAAGGTGCTATGTTGTAGTCAAGTATAAAGCAATAAAAACTACGGTACTATCCCATTATCCGGGCCTCTCTAAAAAGTCAAGTTTGGTTAATGCTAATGAACTAAAATAAAATAGGATGAATATATAATAGTTTAGAAACAAATTTGGGCTATATATTTGCACATTAGGGGGGGGGGGTAAAGCATTACATATATTAAATACGTAACCTAACCTAGGTACCTTTTCCCCCTAAACCCCCCAGAAAACAGTTTAATATCGTATACGCAATGAAAACCTTGCTATCATTGCCTGCTCTATAATAGTTAAGACGTCAAAAACGGGTTTTATCATTGCCTAGTCTATAGTGATTAACCAGAGAGGCCCGGATAGTGGGATAGTACCAAAACTACATAATTTTTATTGTTTGTTCTCCCTTCTGGTTTTGATTTGTTTTGGCTTAGCCGATTTTTAATATGCACGGTCACACTCCCATTCAATGTCAAGGAGGGACAAAGCTTCTTTGTTTCCAATAGTATCGTTTGACGATGAAAAATTGTTTCCACATTTTTTTATTTTCCCACCAAGTTGGGACAATGGTGAACGACATTAACAATGGTCGACATACGAGACTTGTCGCTTGAGCTGATTTTAAAGACGGTTTCCGGACTGGTGATCAAGTTGAAATTTTCTTAAACTAGCTTTCATTTTGGGTATACATTTCTTTCAATTAACTTTTGAAGATGAAAAAAAAAAAAAAAAAAAAAAAAAAAAAAAAAAAAAAAAAAAAAAAAAAAAAAAACCAGAAAAAGAGCTTCTTCTAAGACCCATGAAATGCAGCTTTGTGACGCAGATTATTCAATTAATTGGTGACAGTCACAAATTTATGAACTTTTTGCAGAGGATGAAGTAGTCTAGAACAGAAAACACTTCAAAATTAATGCATATTATAGGAAACCTTGAAAAAATCGTAAACATCGTGAGATTTTGGAGGGATCAGGATCCCCAGGCTCTTGCGTACTTGTCTGATTTGAAGTATCTTTTTTCTTACTGTCATTACGTCTTTTATGAGAACGTCCTTAAACAAAACCTTAGCAAACAGGCTAAAATATTCAAACTGTGTGACAATTTCTAGGACTAGAGCGAGAAACAGGTTTTCAGACCCAAACACTTGAATCTCTTGAGGAAATTCCCAACGTCATCTCAGCAGTGATGCAAAACGTGGTACAACTGTACCATTTTGGTACATTTCACCTCTACTGGTACAATTTAGTACAATCCCACAAAATATGGTACATTTTACAGAATTATGGTACAATGTGGTACAATTCAGTATTTTGTATCTATGTTTGTATTCTTTCATCTACAAATATTTTATTTCACACTGATCTGTTCAGCATAGTCGAGATAAGAGACAGACAGGCAGTCACCTATTTTCCTTTTTTCGTAAACAGACACTTCACTTCCGGCGTCCAAAGGTTGCAAAAACATCTTTCTGTGTATCAAGCAGAGCTTCCACTCTCGAATCTTAAAATTCGGAGATATGCCTTAAAAACTCGAGAAGTTTCGGGGACAAGTCTTCAAGATTCAGGAAATTTTGGGGAAAAAAACAAAATGGAATTTCATTGCGAAAATTCGGGAGTCAAAATTTGTTTTAGCTTCGGTTTCAGGCTCAAATAGGGCTTGGATCCGCGTAGTAAATCAAGCCTTTTACAGAGAAGGTTTCAAACAGTTCGTGCTAAGGAACTGTAAGTAAGGAGCAACCCGGCTCAATGGTAACCGAAACTGTAGAAAACGGAATTTTTATACCAATAGATACATCAAAAGAATTAGATTTTAATGCTGATTTCAAATATTTAAGTTTCATCAAATTTAGTCCTACCTATCAAAAGTTACGCGCCTGAGAAAATTTTGCTGATTTTTGAAAAAAGGGGAAAGACCCCCTAAAAATTATAGCACCTTAATGAAAATCACACCAACATATTCTGCCTATCAGAGAACCCTACCGCAGAGGTTTCAAGCTCCTATCTACAAAAATGTGGAATTTTGTATTTTTTGCCAGAAGAAAGATCACGGATGCGTGCTTATTTTTTTTTTTTTTGTTTTCCTAGGGGTAATCGTATAGACCCAGTGGTCCTAGAATATCGTGGGAGAGCTCATTAAAACGGATATTAAAAGTTCTAGTGCCCTTTTTAAGTGACCAAAAAAATGGAGGGCAACTAGGCCCCCTCCACGCTCATTTTTTTCCCAAAGTCACCCGATCAAAATTTTAAGATAGCAATTTTGTTCAGCATGGTCGAAAATATGATAACTATGTCTTTTAGGATGACTTAATCCCCTGAAGTCCCCAGGGGGAGGGCTGAAATTTATGAACTTTACTAAATGTTAACATTTAGTATTGGTTATTGGGAAGTATACAGACGTTTTCAGGGGGGATTTTTTCTGGTAGTGGGGGGTGGGGGTGGGTCGGGGGTTGTGTGGGAGGATGTTTCCATTAAGGAAGTTTTCATGGGGGAAGGGACATTCCTATGAAGGGGCGCCGGATTTCCCAGCATTATTTAAAAAAAAGATCAGAAATTATATATAAAAAAAACAAGTTTTTTAACTGAAAGTAAGGAGCAACATCAAAACTTAAAACGACAGAAAACGTTACGTACATGATTGGGTTCACCCCCTAGTCAATACCTTGCTTTTTAAGCCAAATATTATTTAGTACTTTCATAAGAGCTATTTATTCTAATTAACGGCATTTGTGATTAAGGGGTCATTTTTAAAGAATTGGAACAAAATCCGAACTTTAGCTTAAAGAGCAAGGTATTGACTAGGGGGCGAACCTCTAATATATGTATCAAAAATATATGAATATAGAAGCTCGTTACGTAAGTTAATTCGTAGGTTACGTATATTTATTACTAATAAAAACGTTCGTAAATAAAATTAAACAGGTTTCGAGAAAGCCACTTAAGCCAATAAAAGTAAATTAATATTCAAATTTTGTTTTAATTATTCATGTACGGTGAGCCAAAATCAAATCCTGCATTAATCCGAAAACGTTCAAAAATTAAATAGAAAAAAGAAGTTTTTTTAACTGAAAGTAAGAACGACGTTAAAACTTAAAACGAACAGAAATTATTCCGTGCATGAAAGGGGCTGTCCCTTCCTCAACGCCTCGCTCTTTACGCTAAAGTTTGACTTTCTCACAACTCTATTTTTTTAAACAATCAAAACTTTAGCGTAAAGAGCGAGGCGTTGAGGAGGGGACAGCCCCTTTCATGCACGGAATAATTTCTGTTCGTTTTAAGTTTTAACGTCGTTCCTTACTTTCAGTTAAAAAAAACTTGTTTTTTATTATTAAATTAGAGCCAGAGCACGGGATTGGAAACCATAGCTGAAAGCACTTATTACTGATATTGTGGCAAAAACTTCAAAAAAAAAAAAAAATAGTGAACACATGTGAACTGTAAATACCAGTAGCAGTTTTTCATTAATTCATTGATCTCAGCAATTCATTATTAATATTTAAAAACAAATATTGTTTGCGGTTTCTAGATATGTAAATTAAATAGACAAAATACAACCTATAAATATGGGGCAACATTAAACTTAAAACAAACAAGAACTAAATTAAACAAGCAAATTTAAACTTAAATTAAAAAGGAATTTTGACTACAGTTGACACATTATTGGTTTTTCATGCTGATTCTAAGGTTTTAGGTGTTTACTCCCCGGAAAATTACCCCGCGGAAAAAACCGGAAAGTACTCTCCCGCTGAAAATACTTCCGCGAAAAATACCCCACGAAAAGTACCCCGCGGAAAATACCCTCTGCGAAAAGTAGCTCCACTGAAAATACCATCAGAAAATACCCTCGCCCCCCCCCCCCGGCGGAAAATACCCCTCGACACATACATTTGTTTTCATTGTTTGTTTCTACTATAGTCCCATTTTTTAGCACTAATATCTTACATCTTTCTGCAAAGATTATCGTTTTTTAACTAATCTGTTGTTCTAAGATCTTACAGCTCACTGATATTAGCAAAAGGTCTGAAGACCGCCACTGTTATGCCATATAGAACAATGATGAGAGAACTTTGATGATATACTCATCGTTGTTCTCAGACCGCTGATCAGAGCAGAATGATGAAAGACGTTTGCATAAAACGACAAAAGATGTAAGATCTTAGTCCAAAGATTTCACTTTTAAGCGTTTTCTGACAAAGATGTAAGATCTTAGCACATTGATGAGTGAAAAAACAGCCCTTATCCTTTCCTTTCTTTTGGTTACCTCATAATTACTATATAGTCACCGATTAACCCCCACCCCTCCCACCAACCCTGCAGCTATCCATGTTTCAAATATAGTACTTATTGCAGTCTCATTTTTATAACCAGGGCACTTCGTATCGAAGGAGTTGTCATAGAAACTTGGAAAAGGGCTCATTCGATTGGAAATTGGAATGGCTAATGTCCTTTTTAATAGTGGAAAGTGATTGGAGGACAACTAATCCTCCTCCCACACCCACCCTCCCATTTGCCCATTATGTTTAAAAACTAAATTTTGCCCTAATATTAAATCAAGATGAACTGTGTTAATGCTAATTCCCAATAAGGCATCTCAGCAGTATCCCAAGAACGACTGAGGGTATTATGTTCAAACTTTCGTGGCTACTTCTGCTCTTAAAATTTAACCAAATCAAAATAGCGTAAATGTATCCAAGCTATCGAAGAAAGTAAACAGATTTTGTAGGTCAACTAGAGGAGGTATGAAACTAAATTAAACACTAATATTTGTGTCCTGATTTTTAAAAGGGTGTATGTTGTTAAATATTGCTGAAAATTTTTCTCCGGCATACAAATAGCAGGCCAAACTATAAAGTCTTTAAAATACAAAAAGATTTAAACGATTATTTTCTTTTTCCCTGAAAAGACTATGTCAATATAAAACGAACATAAATTAATTAAAATTTTTTCCACAAAATGAGTTTTTCAAAGAAAAGTAAAGAACTCTATTACAATAAATAAGCGAGTCAAACTCAAAGCGAGGAGAAATTAACATGAGCAGGGCTCGAAACCCTTATGCCTTCCCAAGGCCAGAACATAATTTATACTTACTGAAAAAAATATTAATGAATGTGCATTGTCAGTTTATTATACATATACTGATGTTTAGCAATCAAAATGTTAATATTATTCTATTTATTTAAGTTATTAAAGTAAAAACATCTATATTTTTTCAGTAAAGTGCAAGTTATGTTCTGGACATGGGAAGGCATGGTTTTTGAGCCCTACTCATGTTAATTTCTGCTCGTTTTGAGTTTGAAAAAGTTTGCTAAAAGTTGCCAAGTTTATGAATGGTCGTAAATGGCCGAAAAACAGCGACTTTTGTTGGCCTGTAGTAAAATGTTTATGTTGTAATATATGTTACTCCAAACAATTTCTTCTAGTACTGTCAGAAATAATGTACTGTATTAGAAGAGAAAGAAAAAATAAAGGAATGGAGAGAGAAAGTGAACGAAAATGTATTATGCAAAATTTTCATAGATAGTACTTTACGTCACCGACGATCCGCATGTTACGCGAAGCGTAACATGCGGAAAAAAATTTGGGATATGGTACATTTTTTTTGTATTTGGTACATTTTTCATGCAGTTTGTGGTACATTTTGTTTTGAGGTGTTGTTAACACTGCATCTCAGTACGTGACTGCAATCCACATGTGTCGCTATAATCTATTTGTAACTACAACCTGTGATGTGGGGGAAAACTTGATAGATTTCAGTCTATGAAATCCGAGTTGATGATGGCCTCGTGATATTAATATATGGCATTCGATCTGGTTGTTTTAAAACGACTTCTCAGGTCCTACAGACCTATGTCAACTTGGTTAAAGTTTTTTAACTGAAAGTAAGGAGCGACATTAAAACTTAAAACGAACAGAAATTATTCTGTATATGAAAGGGACTGTCCCCTCCTCAACGCCTCGCTCTTTGCCTCCTCAACGCCTTGCTCTTTACGCTAAAGTTTTTATTGTTTTAAAAGATAAAGTTGTGAGACAGAGTCAAACTTTAGCGTAAAGAGCGAGGCGTTGAGGAGGGGACAGCCCCTTTCATATACGGAATAATTTCTGTTCGTTTTAAGTTTTAATGTCGCTCCTTACTTTCAGTTAAAAAACTTTTTTTTTAGTTAATTTCTGAACGTTTTTGAATTAATGCAGCTTTGATTTTGGCTCACCGTACATGAATATTTAAAACGAAATTCGCATATTAATTTTCCTTTTTTTGGCTAATTGGCTTTCTCGAAATTTTGTTCTGACGTAACTTACGAATTAACTTACGTAACGAATTTCTATATTCGTATGTTTTTATTACGTATATTAGGGAGTTTTCTCCCTAGTCAATACCTCGCTCTTTACGCTAAAGTTCAAATTTTGTTCGAATCACAAGCCCCTGAATCACAAAGGCCGGTTAATTAGAATAGATAGCTCTTTTGAAAGTACTAAAAAACTTTAGCGTAAAGAGCGAGGTATTGACTAGGGGGCGAACCCTCTCATATACGTAACAATTTCTGTTTGTTTTAAGTTTTTTTGTTGCTCGTTATTTTCAGTTGAAAAAAACTTGTTTTTTTATTTAATTTCTGATCGCTTTTTAAATAATGCTGGGAAATCTGGCACCCACTTCATGGAAATGTTCCTTCCTCCAAGGAAATATCCTCCATGGAAAGATCCTCCCCCGTAACCCCTACTCCGACCCCCCACTAGAAAAAAATTCCTCCTGAAAACAATGGGCAAAGTTTATAACTTGCAGCCCTTCCCCGGGAACTGTGAGGGATTAAGTCATCCTCAAAGACATATTAATTAGGTTTTCGACTATGCTGAACAGAATGGCTATCTCAAACTTTTGATTGTGTGACTTTGGAAAAAAATGAGCGTGGGAGGGGGCCAAGTTGCCCTCCAATTTTTTGGTCACTTAAAAAGGGCACTAGAACTTTTAATTTCCGTTCGAATGAGCCCTTTCGCGATATTCTAGGACTACTGGATCGATACGATCACCCCTGGGAAAATAAAAAAAACAAACAAACAAACAAAACAAAAACAAAAACAAACAAATAAACACGCATCCGTGATCTTTCTTCTGGCAAAAAATGCAAAATTCCACATTTTTGCAGATAGGAGCTTGAAACTTCTATAGTAGGGTTCTCTGATACGCTGAATCTGATGGTGTGATTTTCATTAGAGTTCTATGATTTTAAGGGGTTGTTCCGCTCTTTTTTCGAAAATAAGGCAAATTTTCTCAGGCGCGTAGCTTTTGATGGGTAAGACTAACCTTGATGAAACTTATATATTTTAAACCAGCATAAAAAAACTGATTCTTCTGATGTATCTGTTGGTATCAAAATTCCGTTTTATAGAATTTCGGTTACTATTGAGCCGGGTCGCTCCTTACAGTTGGAAGGCAAACCAGCCTGTCAACCAATCATCTAAGGTACACAGTGGGAAGGGGCGCGTAACAAAGGATTCAGTAAATTTGAGTGGTGCCATATAGTAATAAACACACAAGCAAACTCTGAATTTTACTTCCTTGGGTTTTGATTTATGAGCCAACTATTGTCTTAATTTCGCTTTATTAGATATCTACCCTACTATTATAAAATAGCTTATGCAAAATTTAAGCGAATTTCAAATGGAAAACAGAAATACTCCTAAGAATTCAGACACAAAATGTCGCTAGATTTATTGGGACTTGACATATGCTTCAGATATCCACGCTACATATTCTCAATAAGCCTTCTAAGTCGCTTAGTCTGCAGATTAATGTACTCCTGAATATTAAAACGAATTGAGAAATAAGGCCCCTGCCCATTGTTACGGACGAAGAACCTAAATAAAACTTTATTACCCATACATCAATTCGCAACCCTCCTTCCCTCAATTTAAAAAGATAATAAAATTGAATTGTCACAAGTTTGTGAAAATGCCCCTTACCAGTGAGCAAGTATAATATGCATTATCCTATACCATTTATAGAACTACAAAAGAGAAGGTGACAACGTCCACAGATCCAAACCTTATTAAAAAAAAAAAAAAAAAAAATCAGGTGCTATATGGATAATTAAAATATTTTTTGCGTATTAAAGATACGATTACCCGTCGCTAAATACTTAGTACCTTCTCCGATTGGCAGAAGATAGTTCATATGGGAGCCACATCATTAGCCCGGTGAAAGAAGAGACCGGAGAACGACCTTAGGGGACGGATGAGATTTAAGTCAAGCAAGTCAACTAAACATCAGGTCAGGTGCGAAGGTGGCAGGGAAGTGATAGGGCCATTCCCTTCTTCTTGAATCTCAAAATCTTGTAGGATTTGCTTTACAGTTTCTTGTAAATACAATTCCCCTTGTTATATTTGCGTTTTCATACTTTTTTTTTTGGCCAAAATTTTGTAATTTTTACACTTCGTTCTGTATTATTTTAAAAAAATATGGTTGATAATGTATTCAATTATCATCAGATGTAAGAGACGTTGAAGTTTTAACACGGACAGAATTCATATTTTGTTCTATTTTTTTGTTTACTGATTTAATAATCCTGTTTACTCAAAAGATCTTATACGGAGAGGTTACTTCTCCTAGACAAGGACAACTTCAGGAGGGAGAGAATAACCCCAAAATGTTCCTTGGATTCAACCTCCTTACCTTACAGCGTTCTAAGCTGGTGCTTGCGCTTCACTACACTATAACAATTGCACAATGGGTCATTCAAAATACTTTATTGATTATTCAACAATTTTCATTTTTTCGACGAAAATATCGAAAGTATGTTATTTTTTTTGTACGACACAAGCAACCACTTTAAATTTGCAGAGTGTTGAGAGGGCTACAGTCTATTCTCTTTCCTTGTATTTGAAAAAAACTTGTTTCTTAAATTTGATTAGCAAAACGACTAGGCAAATTATAATTGCACTATAATTCCCGAGTCTTCTAATCTCAAAACTGAATATTTTCTCTTTTTCTCCTGATCCCCACTTGCCCAGAAATATGACTCAAAATCAGGTTCTCCCATTAAAAAATGTGAAAGGTCGAAATTAATTAGGTTAATATTAAGAAAAAAAACTTGATAACCAGAAAATTGTCACCACACTTAAAAATCATGGTCGCCCGTCTGGAATTAACTCGAGAGGGACTCAAGATGGTCTAGTCTCGATACCGTATCTACTGAAGTGATTTGACATTAAAATATAGGTACTGGTGCATTAGATGGTCACTTCTAAAAAGTCAAGTTTGGTTAATGCTAATAAAATAAAATAAAATAGGATGAATATATAATAGTTTAGAAACAAATTTGGGCTATATACTTGCACATTGTGGGGGGGGAGGGGGGTAAAGCATAGCATATATTGCATACGTAACCTAACCTAGGTGCCCTTTTCCCCCTCAAACCCCAAAAAACAATCGTTTAAATATTGTAGCTCATTGAGAAACCACGGCTTTGCAGTCATTTATGTTAGCCGTCTCTTGAGAATAGCTTGTTTGACGGGTTTTTCGTGACTGGTTTCCTTGTACAATATATAAAAGTGTCCGTATTACGCACCAGTACCAAAATATATAACGGTAATAATTTTTAGATTCGACCGACAAGAATAGGTCCCTAAAATTATCTTAAATGTCCAAAGAGAAAATCAGATTACGGTAATGATAATAATAAACAATGGTTAACAGAATTTAATACAGTTACATAGCAGACATTGAGGTAGCTAAAAGGGAAGGGAGTACAATTTTTCTCTAATTTGCCATTTTCTTCATGATTCACCTTTTGGTGGTTTAAGCTGTCCATCAGTGAAATAAATTTCAGATTATATGCAATGGTGCTGATTGGGGGGAGGGGGAAACATCCAAGTAGATTTTGAATGAATTCCTTTTTGTGTTTTTATTGAAAAAAAATTCATCCCCCAGAGGAAGAATCTAAGAATTTTCCCAATAATTCTTTACATATTTCAATATATTTTGCCCATTTTGATTTTGCCTCCACTCACTAAAACAAAATCCTACATAGGGTATATAGCGTTGGTTTTTTTTTCCAAGACCATACTACCTTTTCATTGACAAAACAACTAAGAGCTCCAAATAGGGATATTACAAATTTAGGGTGTTTTAACGCCCTCTTCTCTATTGTAATGGGCGCTCAACTTACCCTACTTTAGAAAAAAATATTGTCTGTGTTTACAAATGGCATCATATTTAAATAGGAAGCTGAAGTCATGTTATTATCTAAATAAATGATTAATATCAATGGGCCTCCATTCTTCTTACGAAAATTAGCGGATGCCCACCCCTGGCCCCATAATATATAAACTAAAAAGTTAACTTACTTGTGCCATGGATCTTAAAGTCTTGGACTTAGGCTTTTTGAAAGCGTCAACCGCCTTGGAAGATCCTGAAGTGGCCAATTCCCGGTAGGATTCAATCACAGCAAGGATTTCCATACGCTGAGCTGGTCTGTTGAGGTACCCAACTGCCCAATCACGGGGAGTTCTTCCAAACTCATCCCTTTGCCTGAGATCACCACCAGCTTCCACAAGATATGTGAGTACACGAGGGGAGCCACTGAAACATGCTCCATGCACTGGGGTATATCTAAAGAACTGTCCACAGCCTTTATTAGGGTCTGCCCCAAGTTGTAGTAATTTTACCAATGTCTTTTCACTGCCCGAGAAAGCGGCTATAAATAGTGCAGTCTGGTTAAATTTATTTTTGATATCCACTGGTACGCCCTTCTTCACTATAAAGTCTTCGACCTTTTCTGCTTTGTCATCTATGATATACACATGGAGAATTTCTGAGGCATTAGCCGTCTCTAAGTTGGAAACTCGTGTGGGTATTATGCACGGCGGTGAGGAAGAATTGTACATCTTTCTACCACTAAAACAAAGAAAAAACTTAGCTTCTGCTAAAAAAAAAAAAAAAAAAAGTAAAAGATCGAAAGGAACCTTTCTTAGAATTATATGGAAGGAAATATTTTGCAAAATCTATAAAACTCCAAAGAAAAACAATTATTGATAGTTTAAACAATACAGCAGAGCCAGTCTACCGTTTTAGAGAGTCGGTAAGAAAGAGAGATGAATTTTACAAGAGCATTGATTAAAGTTCTTCAAAAAGAGAAATTTCTAAGAAAACAGTGATATAAAACTTAATAGTACTAAATACTAAGCGCAGAAGTAAAGAGCCATAGGCCTGTTTAATCCAAAAACAACCTAATAATCAGTCAAACTAAAAACAAACAGAAATTAATACGAATTGACAAATGAAACCCAAAACAGACACAATTAAAGTGAGTCAAACTTAGAGTGAACAGAAATTACGACCAATGAGAGGTGGGCTGCCTTCAAGGTTCTGCTTTTAGAAAGGAGCAACATGTCCATATTTTCTATTACTGTAAATATACCGGTAAAGAATGGGCCAATTGAATAATTCAGAACCTTTATCCTTGGGGATACCTGGTCATGTTCCTTTATAGGCAACTTTTTATGGACCTTTCGAAATCTCTGAATGGAACGGCTAACTAGAAATTTGGATCCAATGCTAATGGGGACTAGTCGCTGCCGGGGCTAAAAATGGGAGGGGCTGCTAGCCTTCCGATTACTTTCAATCTTTAAAGAGCACCAGACTTCCTAGTTTCTTGGACAATTCGCAGTAGATGAAGTGGCGAGCCAAAAAAAAAGAAAACATATGGAGGACTCATCCCTCTCTATTTTCAATGTCAATGCTACAGCACTGACTCTCAAATAAGGCACAAAAACTAAAAGTTTAATTTATTAATTATTTTTTAAACTTGACTTCATAAATGATTCTGAAAGTACTTCTTAATAAAAACTAGACTTTATTCATTTCAGTAAAAGCGTTCCTCCATATTATCAGCGTCCCTCCATCTTCTACTATGTTATAGAAGAAAGATGCTTGCTCAGTGGTCAACCAAATGCTTGCTCAGTGGTCAGGGGCACCAACTGACCAGAATATAAGCGGTAATAAGTTGTTTTCATTTTTTCGAATGTGAAATGATTTTTTTTCCAACGAAAATGACAAAATTGTATTTTTCAAAATCTACGATGCTACGGGATGCCTGGGTTAAAATTTTGAAATTTTTGCATTTTTTCTGACCTTGGTACTAGGTGGGGATGGCAGAGATTGCCACCCCTGATCGGGTGCCTCTGCAAATTATCCCATTTTCCTTTTCGTTATAGTTGACAACTTTGAGAAGTCAAGAAACTAGTTTAGTCTATAATGTTGGTGTCAGATCAGGTATGTACCAAGGAATTCATTGCTCAGGGGATGACAAACTTGGTGAAAATAAAACTTTAAAAGGGGAATAATCGGACAATCTACGAAAATCAAGGGAGAATTTTTGAAAAATTTGAAAATTTTTGGAAGCAGGATTGGCACGAAGAACCTACATTGGAAAATTTGAGAAATTTAGGTCTATAAAAGAAGCAGAGTCTGATTTACAATTTTGGTGTCAGATCAGACATATACCCAGGAAGAGTGGGTCAAGTTTGTAAAATAACTCTTAAAAGACAGATAATGCTTCAACTATACGAAAATCAAGAGAAAATTTTTATAACTCTTAAAAGACAGATAATGCTTCAACTATACGAAATCAAGAGAAAATTTTTAAACCCAAACATTTTTAGGAAAAGAGATCCGAAAAATTTCTCTCCTTTGCGTAACAATATTAAACAGGCTACGCGACAACAGCATAAATATTAAATCAAGAATAAATCCACTCGCCGAAGACAGTTACAAAGGACCTACTCTGAATGAATTATATGTTTAAGTCTAAAAAGACTTTTCAGATGTGTCGAATTATCCATTAAAAATATTCTGTCCTAATCATATTTTCGACATTCTTAACGCAAATTTAAATTTTCTACTGGAAATTATTTATTTATGACGATCATAAAATTCGTAATTTCGTATTTATAAATTCGATATTTGAATTCGAGGTAAAAATCTATTCGGGGGAGTATCCGGATTTTGATTTCAAAAGGGTATATCTTTACGAGGGGAGGGTTCAACTAAGCAATAGGTTTTCAGTCATTAAATGTTCAAAAGTTACATGTTTAGAATCACATTAAGAGTTCACAAGGCTCCTAAATCCGGTTTTATATTACAACAATGAATTCGATGAAAACTTAGGGGGGAACCATTAGTCTTCATTACCCAAGCAACAGCTGACAAGGCATAGAGTCAAAGCATGTACAAGGTACCCATCTTTTTGAGGAGAGCAGGGTGAAATTTATCTAATCAAAATAGCGATATGAAAATAAAATATATGACTATTACAGAGGGAGGATCTAAATAAGATATATATGCACATATGCCAGTTCCTGAAAATAGACCTTTTGTTAATACCTAGGAAAAACACCAAAAAGCCCTTAACTCAATATCTACACGGTCCCCCCCCCCCTCAATCAGCACCCATGCATAAAAGCTGATTCTTTCCAGGAGAGGGCAGCTTAAACCCACAAAAGGCGAACCATATGAAAAACATTATAAATTAGAGAGAAATCGTGCATCTCCATATTTTATATAATCATTAAGAACATTAAGTACATTAATTTGGGGGGGGGGGAGAGAGAACCCAAAAACCCTTCATTCCTCTGTGTTTGTTCCTGGTCCAGGTCAGACACTAATTTAAAGTCAAGCATCTCGTGTGGAAACTAGCCAAGGAAAGCGGAGGTCCCAAGTTTTTTCGCGGTAATAAAATAATAATAAAACAAGTGGACAACAAGCACAACTATAAAATTATGATCAGAATTCATAATTACGCTAATTAGAATAAGCCAACCAAATTTTTTTCCAGTTTGCCCGCCAGTTTCTTTTTACGTCTCGGTATAAATTATCACAATTCAAACACATCCTCATCCCAGTTTTGGTGGACTGAAGCGGTTGTAACGAACGAATCCATTACAAGATACCTGGGTAGAAAGGCCTATCAAATTATACTACCTGACTGGGGTGGGGATTTGTGTTCCTTTTTTTCGGGCAGTTCGAAGAGCGAAATTTCAAGTCATTAGCCCCCGAGGTGGCACTAAAATTTAAAGCTAAAGGTTATTTCACCACAGAAAATACGGATTTCAGTTCTGAATTGAACTGAGGGGTCACCCACTTTCCACCGCCTGGTGTATATGCCTTTTGAAAGCGGGCCCCTCGGGTTGACCTGAAAGAAACGCATTTCATGTAAAAATTTCGATGATTGCCACTCTCAACAATAGCGTGCAAAGGGCATGCAAAAAGACAAGGTGTACTGGAGGTATGCCACGCATGGCAGAAGAAGTTGTACTCCAATATGTACACGTGGTAGCGGAGCGGGCAAACCCTCGAGATTTATTCAAACAAGTAAATTCAAGCCATATATCTAAGTTACCATCTTAATTGTCTAGCTGAGATTATTTAAATAGGCCTACTGTAAATTCCTTATGTACTTACCGTGACAATTTAGGAAACCAAAATACTAAATAGGTTTCATGTTAGGGACGCCCCTTTGAAAACTTTTTTCATTCGGACCTGCAGAGAGCTAGGGCGGAGACGGTAACCTTAATACTTAGTTCTACGTAGCCTGTATATTGGTTTTTCTAGGTTGACAGTGTTTTTGTTGCTGTTGGTTTGTTTTTATCTTATGTCATTTTTCCTTTGCTGTGACGTTGTATTTTCTTTGCTGAAAGTTTTTAAATGTATTTCTCCAAATCTAGGGGGGGGTAAATTTGTCATTTTTCATAATTTTTCTATGAAAAAACCAAAAAGAATTTTTTTAAATAAAAAAACATAAGTATTTTTAAAAAAATTTGGGAAAAAGTATAATTTCTGGAGAGGAACTAGGTACCCTTTGCGTACCTCCTCGTGAAGGACCTCAATACACATCGATTTGAACCTTGCATATATTCACCGATAATGGATTGTTTAGAAGCTATTTAGCTTTAAGTGAAGGTTTGGATTAATTCCAATTCAATCCATAAAACTCCAGCTTTCTGACACAGCGGATAGCATTTGTAATTGATTTTTTGTTAAAACGTTACTCGTATAAGAAGACATTACGTCATCATTTCAAGTTACCCTTCTGAACCAAAACGAAATGCAGCATTGAATTATTCTTGCCTTTTTTTAAGTTTAGCTGGGAATTCAGAAAACCAGCTCGAAAATTAATTGGTGAATATAATTTTTAATCATATGTAGAATTAATTACATAACTAAATAAATTAGGCAAAGGTTGCCTTCGTGACAGCCGTATAATGATGTCGGTTACATTACGTACACCGGGTGGAGAGACATAGGCAGAGCTTTTTCGGGGAGAGGAGGTATCCAATAACAGAAAAAAATGAGATTTTCCAAGGGAAAGGGTATGTCATTATGTATATACAAAAGGGATGATAGGAGAACCCTTATCAGGACCGTTCAAGGAGCCCCTGGGATTGTGACACAGTTTATATAATTATCCAGTAAGTTTACCGCAGATGATTTCTGGCTCTTCATTCTCGGTGCGAACAAAAAGCTCCTCCCACTTATTGGTGAGCCGGCCAAGTGGTTTTGTCAGTACTTGTTCCGTAGGTGATTATCTTTGTCTACTCGTGAAAAGATCTAATGCCGCTTATGTTTATACGTTCTCTGGAGCACTCGCACCTCGGTCCGGGTTTTTATAATGGGTGAGATAGGGAAAGATCATACTGCTAATTATATAAACTGTGGATTGTGATATTGCGTGTGTGTTTCCGTCATCTAATACCTCAAAATCTGCAAACAAGTTGAAACGATTTCGAAACGTTGCATATATTTGTGCAAGTTTTTGAATCATATCAAACAGTTCGTGATAACGAACTGTAACGACTCGACTCAATAGTAACCGAAATTCTACAAAGAGAATTTTGATATCAATAGACACATCAAAAGAATTGGCTTTTTGTACTGATTCCGAATATATAATATTCATTAAACTTAGTGTTGATCACAATAACTACGAGCCTGAGAAAAATTGCCTGATATTCAAAAAAGGGGGAACACCCCCAAAAAGTCATAGAATATTAATAAAAATTGCACCATCAGATTCAGCATATTAGAGAACCTTGGTATAGAGGTTTTAAGCTCCCATCAGCAAAACTGCAAGATAGTTATTTGGTTGAGCATATTTGAAAGAAACAATAACTATATTTTTGGTGGTGACATGACCCCCCACAGCCCGTGGGAATAGGGCTAAGTTATGAAATTGTTATTAGGAAGTATTCTGACATTTTTCAAAGGAGGGGGAAGTTTCTGCAGGGCTGAATTCCTATTTTGGCAGAATTCCTATGCGATTTTTTTTTATTTGTCTTACTTTCTCTTTGTCGTCTTAATTTTGCATGTAAAGATGTTGGAATTCTTTGGGGGAAATTTGCAGCGGGGTTGGAATTGTCTGGAGAATTTTTTTCGTGGGGGGGGGGGATTTTCCACGGCACAAATTCTACATGGGGAATTTTCGGCGGGAGCTATTTCCTTCTGGCAACCGGGAAAATTTTTCTACGGGACAGATTTACGGCATGATTTGAAAAAGATTAGGAATTAGTCTTTTTTCAAATCAAAGTAGCCTATGCTATAGAGATTTTTCAAATGAAGTTTTTTCAAATGAAGGAGTAACATTAAACTGAAAACGAACAGAAATTATTCCGTATATGAGGGAGTTTCCCCTCTCCTTAATTCCTCGCTCTTTACGCTAAATTTTGATTGATTGCCCCAATTTTTTAAAGAACGACTCCTGAAACACAAGGGCCGTTTAATTAGAATAAGAAGCTTTTTTAAAAGAACTAGAAAACCTTAGCGTGAAGAGCGAGGAATTGAGGATGGGGGGCAACCTTCCCATATACGAAATAATTTCTGTTCGTTTCAAGTTTTAATGTCGCTCCTTACTTTAAACTCAATTTTTTAATTCAAACAACATCCTTATGCTGCCATAGCTTTGGGCTAACATTTACAATTTTTCATCACATTTGCAGCTTTCTTATGATTTTGCAAATCACCCATTAAGTCTTACCATGTCAATACGACGCCTCCAGTTTTATCATGAAGTTGTAGTTTGGTGGCTTTATGCCTTTATATGATAATGTTTTCTCCTCGCCTTTTGTCAATAAGGTTTTGGTCCGTTCTGTCTTGTTGACACGGCACCGATAATCTCATATGCTAAACCTTTGTGGTCCGTGTTCCTGATAAGAGGTTTTAGAAGGGTTAATTCTCATCGAACTTCTGACAAAATGGATAACATGTGAATTAAGCGAAAATGGTCTAGCTAAAATTCAAGACAAGAAAGTGAGGGTTTTGACTGGAAAACGAAAGTAAAGGGGGACCAGCTATGGTATGGATATTTAATACCTTAATTTACGTCGGCCCTCACATATCCACCAATCATGGCTTCCTTAGCAGTTATTATCTATAAGAATATTTTTGACCTTATTCCAATTCGAACAATAAATTCCAGCTTTTTCACTTAACCGATGGCTCTTGGGATGCACTTTTAAAAGTTATTAATCAACTATTCATATTTATTATTATGGATAATTATTATTATTATACTATTATTTTATAATTTGAATAAAAAGTGCCCAGGAATTCGGGAAGATTTATTATTTCGCGGGTAGGCCCTTGGCCCCCTTGCGTACGTTCCGGCTTTAGTTTTGGCCTCAGAGCAAAAAAAATTAAATCTTTTGGTACTTACGTGTTATCCCGACCACACTCAAGGAGTGAAGTTAGGTCAATCATAATGAAATATACCAAAATATGATGAAAATATAATGCTTTAGTAACAAAAATTATGAAAACTATATCAGAGAACTATGGAAAGCAGGCTGCCCAGAACGCTCGGCATAGGAATTCACCGTTGAAATAACCAGATTGACTAGTTTCTTTTATCATGTTCGCTATACAATATCTCGCTTGTTGCCCGGCTACTAAAACACTACCTAAATATCTAATTTAACCAACTTTATATATTAAATATTTAATTAAAATATACCTGCACAGTAGTTTATTTCACTTAGGCTAAGCGGTACTTACGCATTATATGGGCGCTTCTAAAAAGTCAGGTTTGGTAATGCTAATAAAATAAAATAAATATATAATAGTTTAGAAACAAATTTGGGCTATATATTTGCACATTAGGGGGGGCTGGGGGTAAAGCATAGCATATATTAAATACGTAACCTAACCTAGGTACCTTTTCCTCCCCCTAAACCAAAAAACAACAGTTTAAATATCGTAAACGCAATGAAAACCACGCTTTGCATTGCATTACTCTATAGCGGTCTCTTGAATTAACCCGTCTGGCGGGTTTTTCGTGACTGGTTTCCTTTTAAAGGCCATATAATGCGAAAGTACCGGCTAAGCTGATTAACTAAGTGTACACAGAAAAACCGGTTTTAAACAGATACAACTTCTTGAGTGTGGTCGGGATAACACGTAAGTACCAAAATAACATTTATTTGTCTTCATTACTGACCCCCCCCCAAAAAAAAAAAAAATACTGTGTACGGCATCAGGCTGATATTTTCTTAATGTGCTGAGTAAGGACTTTGGGCCCCCACAAAATTCTTAAGAATGTTTACGTAACTCCTGTCCCTTTATACTTTTCTTTTCTTAATTCGGTCTCCCCACAAAAATTAATTAAAGCATATTTGCCTTTTCCGAGATGTTTCTTACGGACATCAATACTCTCTAACCCCTGCAAAAAAAGCAATTAGGATTTGGTTAAGAGCATCAGTCAAGTTTTGCAGCGACTATCTAAGAGAATATCCAATGAATACACATCTGGACTAGCTTCTTTATCTGAGTTTCAAACCGAGAAAACGAGCATGACTTTCAAATCATGGAAAATTTATGGCCTATAGACATTTAAAGGGACTCGACAAGTTTAACTGACACACCAGGCATTTAAGTGGTCGAGTTAGATGGAATTTCATCAAATTTAAAAAGCTAATCGAAGGAGCTCAAGGAGGAGGGAAGAGCTTCATCATGGTCGTTGCCATACAGGGGCGTCGCTTGGGGTGGGAAGGGGGGGGGGGTAGTTGCCCCCCCCCCGATAATGTGGAGAAAAAAATATTATACATCCAATGCCCTTTGACTATCCAGATATGGACCCTTCTTGCCCCCCACCCACCCCCCAAATAAAAATGCTGGAGAGTCGCTCCTGGCTCTAAGATACAATAAACATTTTTTTATACAATAAACATTTCATTGTTTAAAAAAATAGAGTTGCGAGAAAGTCAAACTTTAGCGTAAAGAGCGAGGCGTTGAGGAGGGGACAGCCCCTTTCGTATACGGAATAATTTCTGTTCGTTTTAAGTTTCAACGTCGTTCCTTACTTTCAGTTAAAAAAAAACTTTTTTTTTTATTTAATTTTTGAACGTTTTTGAATTAATGCAGATTTTGATTTTGGCTCACCGTACATGAATAATTAAAACAAAATTTGAATATTAATTTTACTTTCATTTGGTTAAATGGCTTTCTCGAAACTTGTTTAATTTTATTTATGAACGTTTTTATTAGTAATAAATATACGTAACTTACGAATTAACTTACGTAACGAACTTCTATATTCATACATTTTTTAATACGTATATTAGAGGGTTCGCCCCCTAGTCAATACCTTGCTCTTTAAGCTAAAGTGAATTTTGTTCCAATTCTTTAAAAATGACCCCTTAATCACAAATGCCGTTAATTAAATAAATAGCTCTTATGAAAGTACTAAGAAATCTTTGGCTTAAAGAGCGAGGTATTGACTAAGGGGTGAACCTAATCATATACGTAATGTTTTCTGTCGTTTTAAGTATTGATGTTACTCCTTACTTTGAGTTGAAAAACTTGTTTTTTTTATAGGCTATATAATTTCTGATCTTTTTTTAAATAATATTGGGAAATCCGGCGCCCCCTTCATAGCAATGTCCCTTCTCCCATGAAAACTTTCTTCATGGAAAGATCCTCCCACATAACCCCCGACCCCCCCCCCCCACTACCAGAAAAAATCCCCCCTGAAAACGTCTGTATACTTCCCAATAACCAATACTATATGTTAACATTGGGTAAAGTTCATAACTTTCAGCCCTCCCCCCGGGACTTCGGGGGATTAAGTCATCCTAAAAGACATAGTTATCATATTCTCGACCATGCTGAACAAAATGGCTATCTCAAAATTTGATACTGACTTTGGGAAAACAATGAGCGTAGGAGGAAGTCTAGTTGCCCTCCATTTTTTTGGTCACTTAAAAAGGACACTAGAACTTTTAATTTCCGTTCAATGAGCCCCCCACGATATTTTAGGACCACTGGGTCGATATGATCATCCCTGGGGAAAAAAAACAAAAACAAATAAACACGCATCCGTGATCTTTCTTCTGGCAAAAAAATGCAAAAATTCCACATTTTTGTAGATAGGAGCTTGAAACCTCTGCAGTAGGGTTCTCTGATACGCTGAATATGATGGTGTGATTTTCATTAAGGTCCTGTAGCTTTTAGGGGGTCTTTCCCCTTTTTTCGAAAATCAGCCAAATTTTCTCAGGCACTTAACTTTTGATGGGTAGCACTAAACTTGATGAAACTTAAGTATTTGAAATCAGCATTAAAATCCAATTTTTTTTATGTATCTATTGGTATCAAAATTCCGTTTTCTAGAGTTTCGGTTACCATTGAGCCGGGTCGCTCCTTACTTACAGTTCGTTACCACGAACTGTTTGAAAAATCTTTTCTTTCACGAAGATATTCGACAACTTAAGTTGTCTATATAGGCCTATACTTATTTTTCTCGTGTTTTCGAGTCACCTCCCCCCAGAAACGAATCCTGTCCAAATACTTGTAGACTTTATTAGCGCTGGATAGGAAACGGGAGATGTACATCAGAAAAAGGAAAAAACGAGACTAAATAAACAAGGCCGTATCCAGGGGGGTAGGGGGTTTGAACCCCCACCGAAATGTTTGTTTGACTCGTAAAATCGTAACAAAAATGGATATAAACAAATTTTGTTATGCGTTTTTGAGGGTTTTTTTTGTGCCCCCCCCCCAAAAAAAAAAATCATGGCTACGGCAATGCAAATAAATAAAGCCACAAAGTAATAAATAATTACAGGATACAGTGAGGAGATAGTAGGCAACACGTCGGAACGCAGAACTCCAAGGGCCGTATCAAACACTTTTCAAGCCTCGCTGATGGCGTTTTGGGTCTTAACATAGCAAGATGCTATTTGAACCCGTGCTTATGGACATATTTTTAACTTTGGTAAATCAAAAGTGGCAAAGTTATTATATTTTTGGCGAAAATTTTCTCTGCATGGGCTTCGTCGTTTTAAAGTAATTACGACATGATATGATAAAATATTATCAACTTATCAAAAATACGCATAATTTCTAACAATAAAACACTTCTGCGATATAACTTAAATTTAGTATTTTTTTATTGAAAGCAAACTCAAAAAAAATTGCCCCCCTTAGAACTTTAAGTTTTTTTTTGATTCGGCATTAAAAAAAAAAAAAAAAAAAAAACCTTGTTCCTCTACATTTTCAGAAACTGGCGCTTTTCTATAGAAACCCAAAATATGTTAGTTATAAGCTCATATTATGTGCAATATTATGTCCAATTAATTGTTTGCTTGTCAGAAAGCTTGGTGCCAGTCAAATATGCTACCATTATTAGCAGATGGCTAGTTTAAGGTATTTTAGCCATCAAAACAAACTATGCCGAAGGCACCAATTTTTCATAGCAAAAATGCGCCAGCAGTGTAAATTAATAAATATCGTCTTAAAACACGGCGACTGGAACAATGAACCAAATTAGAGATTATTTTCGTTCAACGAAGTTATTTGTTGAACGTTACCTAAATTATTAGTTAATTAAAATTACAATTTGTTAATTAGTTACAATTACAATTAGAATTATTACAATTATCAAAATTGTATTAAAATATATTAAAATTAGAATCAAAATTACAATTCAATGTAATAAAATTAGATTTTATTACAATACAGTTACAATTACAATTAGATTAAATTACAATTAGTTAATTAAAATTACCTAGTTATTATTTACCTAAAATTTAAAGGAAGATGATAAAATTTTAAGTCGCGCCGATTCTTGAACTGTGGGATAGGAAAATTTCAAAAAAGGAATTCTTATAAATACTACTGCTGAAAATGTAAACGGCGAATATTAAAATTTATAGTCGGTATCTTTCCATGCATAGCCACCTAAAAAAGCGGTCAACCTGACAATGCTGCATACTACAGCGACAAATGCATTTTGCAAAAATAATATATTAACTCGCTGTTGAGCATGTTAAAATATAATAGTTCTATTTTCAATTGAACCACAAACGTTGAATTCATTCCAAAGGGTGGTAGTCACCGAAACTAAAATCATTAATGTTCATTGGCCATTCCGGAATTAAACAGGTAACAACAAGGAATTACTATCCAAAATATGTAAATTTCAATCGGCTAAATTTCAATCCTCGAAGTAAACCTTTTGCTTCTTCCAAGAGCCGGCAAGGGTTCCACTACCACGAATTTTTCAGGGTTTCTTCGAATTCCCCCAATAAAACTGGTACCCCGAAATCTTCCAAAAAAAAATATTAACAAATACACTAATATCAACACGAAATAGCGATTTTTAACTATCGTTAAGATTAGTGTTCGGGGAGACTCAATTTTTTAACGAGAAAATCTACAAATACTACCTTTTGTCGACCAAAATTATTCTGAAAACCTATTTCTTGTTTATTGAATGATGGGCACGGGTTTATTTAGCTTCTATGGCCACTTAAAAGTAAAAAAAGGACCAATAATGTAGATGTAGACACAAACAAAGAGGAAGAGGGATCCACTGGTCCTTGGGTCCTTTCATATCATTATTTCCCCTATAGTTTCCAATGATTTTTATAAAACTAACCTTACGGTACTTTTTTAGTAGCCGGGCAACACGCGAGAAGAACTGCATATAGAATCTCAAAGATGCTATTGAAAAACAGATTTCCGCTGACTAGTGAGGTATTGCTCACTCAGTGAAAAATATTTAAACTTAAGTTTTTTGGGGTTAAAGGGGTAAAAGAGGGTACCTAGGTTAGGTTACATATTTAATATATGCTGTGCTTTACCCCCCCCTCCCCCTCCTAACGTGCAGAAATATATAGCACAAATTTGTTTCTAAACTATTATATTTTTATCATACTTTGTTTTATTTCATTAGCATTAACCAAACTTCACTTCTCGCGTGTTGCCCGGCTACTAAAAAAGAACTCTAACATGTTCTACATTTTTTATTTAAATTTGTCCCTCCCTCAATTAAAATTTTGTATACGCGCCTGGCCCACCAAAATTGCAGCGACGCCTCAATTTTACGTCTCATACTAAAAATTGCCTGGGACAAGAAAGAGGAAGGCGAGGAATGCTTAGTGCAAGAGAAAAAACAGAAACAGAAAAAAACAGAAAAGCTGAAACAGAGAAAAGCTGAAACAGAAAAAAAGTTCGCTGCAAAGGTGCATCCTTTGCTTGAGGATTCTTTGGGGCCATGCCCACCCTCAGGTTCAAAATTCACATTTTTTCAAAATGTAACAATTAGTCAATAAGCCCTAGAATGGGTATAAAAATAATATGTCCCCGCAATGCCTTTGAGACTAATATATTTCGACAATGGGTTGCCTAGTCCGCTTGACGGACTGTATCAATCGATTCAGCGGGGGATATAAACCCTGAGTAGTACGTTTAACTCAATACTCAACTCAAAATTTGACATCTGTCCCCCTCCCTTTGGTACGTGCCTGGCAAGTCCCAGGAATGGGTGGTAAGCTAGCACCAATGATAATTTACATGTAGGTTATACCTGATATGGCCCCTTTACAAGACCAACCAGAGTCAAGGGTGTTTCTCTTGACATAATCAAAACATAGCTATACTAAGCAGGTACACACGCAAAAATTAAATTAGGTAGGGCTTTGTGCACAACATACAAAGCACTAACACTGCACTTTATCCCCTCTCCTGAACTAAACATAGTAACAAAAAAAATTATTTCATTATATTCAGGAAACTTCTATTTATTGGATTTTCAGTCACTTCAAGCTTGGCAACATCCACAGCCATTCCTGAGGTTATTAGTTCCCGGGGAATAATTAATTACAGCACCCTCCCGGGTCAAACATAAGCCAAAAATGCCGAATTAAAGTGAAAAATTGGATCAGTTGGTAAACCCCGGCCGCGTTGCGCCCCAAGCCCCGGCGCCCTGGGTAACTGTCTCGATCACCTTCCCCTAGGAACGGCTCTGGGTACTTACGTGTTACAGCGACCACACCCAAGCAGTGAAGTTAGGTTAATCATAATGAAATTTACCAAAAAATAATGAAAATATAATACATTCGTAACAAAATTATGAAAACTACAACAGAGTATTATGGAAAGCAGGCCGCCCAGAACCACAGTAGACAGAATATACCAGTAAGCTTATCGCAGATCATTTCTGGTCTTCGTTCACAAAAAGCTCCTCCCACTTATTT
This sequence comes from Artemia sinica, assembly GCA_027921565.1. NCBI lineage: Eukaryota > Metazoa > Arthropoda > Branchiopoda > Anostraca > Artemiidae > Artemia > Artemia sinica. Next base: position 217,618 of record JAPEVW010000164.1, read on the forward strand.
CTGCATTAGCGGAATGCGGGTTAGTCTGTTTCGATTGTTTCAATGCACTTTGATGGAAACAGACGGAAACAGACTAACCTGCATTCCCGCTAATCTGACTTCGCCTATGTTTATATCTGCAAAAACGTTCTCCGGAGCACTCGCACCCCGGTCCGGGTTTTTATAATGGGTGAGCTAGAGAATGATCATACTGGTATATTCTGTCTACTGTGCCCAGAACGCATCATATTAAATATCTAACCTAACCACTTCTATATATTAAATATTTAATTAAAATATACCTGTATAGTACTTTATCTCGCTCAGGCTAAGATGATTATCTCCGAGTGGACACAAGTGGATAAAACAAGAAAGGAAGAAAACGGCCAGTGAATAAATTGAAAAACTGCAAATATTTCGGTCAAGAACTCCGCTTGACCATCTTCAGTGCAGAATAAAACTGATAAAAATAGAAAAAACAAACCTTAAAACAAAAAGCACAAAACTAAAATTGGACGACCCTTTCTCGGTGAAAGGGTAACTCACACAGAAAATCGGTTTCATTACAGATCAAGAACAAAGTGTGGTTGCTATACCACGAAAGTACCCTGATCTGACTGCACCCCCCCCCCAAAATGCTTCGATATATAGTCCTAGGATATATCCAACAGCTTGATAGGTTTATTGGTAGTCAATTCATTCTCTTGGTTAATGTTACTCGTAGGACAGATATCAGATAGGGGAAAAAAAGAAATCTAGCATTCGATTACTTATTTAAATCTTGGATTATTTAATATCGGATAAATCTTGGATAATCCAAATATCGTAGTCTAATCCCTGCTGTTGTAATTGCGTCTCAGCCCCAAACTCTAACGGTACCAGGCATAGTTTACTGGATAATTTTTTACTTTATTTGTAAATTGACTTTATTTGTAGTTATAAATCAACCTTTTACGGGGAGTAAGCACAAAAATAATGAAGATCTCATAAAATGAGCAAAACTTTGCTTAGGCTATAGCCTAGTACAATATCTGGTCCATTAGGGCCCTTCTCAATTTGCTGTGGGGCAGAAGGGGCAACTGCCCCCCCCCCCCAAACCCGTGTTTGCCCACCAGCTGAAATTTAGCGCCTTCAAAAATCTTATCAAAACTAAAGACATGCATAGCCTACATAATTCAAGCATCCTCAGGAACCGATCTGTTTTCTTTAGCATACCTTTATGGTAGTAGCCTAGCCTATTACTCATTTTTCACTTGACTTGGGAAAATCAGCTCTAACTTTACCCCTCCCCCCCCCAGGATTTTGACGAAATCACGCCACTGGATCCAGGCTGCATAGAGGGGGGAGGGGACTGGGTGCAGTCAGGGGCGTCGTTTGGTGGTGGCAAGGGGGGCAGTTGCCCCCCCCCAATGATGTGGAGAGAAAAAATATTATACATCCCATGCCCCTTGACTATCCAGATATGGTCCCCTCTTGCCCCCCCCCCCAATAAAAATGCTAGAGATTCGCCCCTGGGTGCAGTTAAACTGGAAGTAACTCAATAAATTGACCATTTCAGTGCTAGTCTCTTGTAAAACAGAAATCAGACATAAAAAGGAATATAGGATAGACTTACATTCGACTCCTCATTCAACAGTCTTTCCACAGTACTAGCCTAATCAATGAAATAAGAATTTTGAAAATTTTCTTTTTGGTAAATTCATTTAAAAAAAAATGCCAGTGTAGGCCACATTTTGAAGAATATTTTTGTTTATTTCCATGAAAAAAAAAAACCTACATTTTAGTGAATTGCCACCCTTGGGTGTTTGTTCAGAGCAACTCAATTTAGTCGTAACTCAATTATATGATTTGGTAAATATCTACCCAAAAATGGATATAAACACATTTTGTATGCGTTTTTGAACTTTTTTTGTGCAACCTCCCCGCCCCCCCCCCCCGAAAAAAAATGTTTGAGTAAAACCCCTCCGAAAAAAAAAAATTTGGGTACGGCCTTGCTAGGCTATAGCCTAGACAAAAACAACAAAATTTTATTGTTTTGTATATCGCCTTTGATTGTAGCTGGTCCCATAAGGGGGGGGGGGGTAAATTATAGTTTTTTTAGATTAAATTTGGATATAGTGATAAATGGGGTATTCAATCATGGCCCTATTTTCTTTTGCTAATATATCTATTCCTCCTTAGGAGCATGGGCGTAGGCAGCATATTGTCTAGGGGGGGGGGGCAGTCGATAGTGTGATGGAGGGCCTTTTATCAACTGCTTTTCCAACCATCTGCTTTTTCAGCCATATCTAATGTAAATTTGAAGGTCTGGGGGCGGGGGGGGCAGCTGCCCCCCCCCTCCCTACGCCCATGCTCAGGAGTAAGCAAGTCTTCATGCAGGATTACCGTTTACTCAATAGAAAGTTCATTAGGGTTATATACTCAAATAAAAAAATAATAAATTTCTGGTAAAGTTCTACGAAATCATATTATTGAGTTAGAAATAAAGTGAATACACCATTCGATGCCTTTTTTTTATGCAGATAACGATTATAATAATCATTTCTATCGGAAATGAATTTCAGCCCCCCCCCCTCCCCTATATATACCTAACCTAACCCAGCATTGGCATATATAGGGGGGGGGGCTGAAATTCACTTCCGATAGAAATGATTATTATATTCGTAATCAGCATTAAAAAAGGCATTGAATGGTGTATTCACTTTTGTCCTAACTCAATAATATGATTTCGTAGAACTTTACCAAATTTCTTACCTATATTCATCACTATTTGAACTTATAGGCATTTTTCACATCAATCAGTATCCTTTATCATTAAACTTGACCTTACGATCACGGCGGCTAAAGCGCAATTAAAGAACAAGTGGATTTCGCCACATGTTGACCATCTACGCCTCCTCGCCAGCTAGAGTCACCTAAGAAGTAGCCAAGGCGGAATTTAATTAATCACCACGTAAGATGGGGATGTGATAACCGGGTAGACTGGTTGTCACTGATTGTTCCTTGTCTAGGAAAAATTTTAGGGGCAAAACGTTTTAGGGTGAAATCCTAGAAGATAAGCTTTTATTAGGATAAGCTTAGATCCTGCCTTGTGAAGGTATTTTCCTGCTCCTATTCCGTCTCTATTTCTAAGGTTAACAAGGAGAGTTGCCGATAATGGGGGGGGGGAGATTTTAAAAATACCTTTTGGATGGTTTTTAGATAAAAAAAAGGAACAAAATTGCTGACTACGTAAGTTTTAAAAATATTGGTTTTTGTATCTTCATTTCTAAGAATACAAAAATAAATCCTTACCCCTCCCCTGCATTTTGTTGAATTGGCACCCCTGTTGATAAGACTGCACAGAAGATGGATTTTAACTTTGATTTAAGACCTTCAGTTTTTTCTTTAATTCTAGTTTGAAACTGAATTTTTTTGATTTTAGGTTTAAAGTAAAAGTATAATGCCAATGATATAAACAGGATTTTAAGCCATACAGATTTTTTTTTTTTTTTAATTTAAGACATGTTTTTTTCCAAGTTCCTTAAAATCATACAAATCAGGATTTAGGAAAGCTATGAGACTTTGATATACTTTCCTTGGATCACGTTTGTGCTGTAGATGTACAGGGGCGGACCCAGGATTGTTTAGAGGGGGGGGGCGCAAAACAAGTTGATCCGATAAACTTGCGTTAGGAGCAAATTTAATTAATGCGAACATGCGTTAATTAGGTAAATTACACTACTTTAGACTATGTTAGGGGTAGGGGGCGCGCGCCCCCTCGCCCCCCTCTGGATCCGCCACTGTAGGTGTATATTTGGTTATATGTTCACTGTTATGGCAAATGTTGTCAAGGACAATCAGGGGTCAATGCCTTCAGAGCTGGACACCTAGTGGAGTTGAGGGATTAACCCCTCTAAATTTTGAAAATTTTATTTTTCTTTATTTTCACTTTAAAAAATCACAAACAAACAACCACGCTATATTTTTAAATAGCATTTCCCGAATCTTCATTAACATAATTAAAAATCTTCTTTACCCCTCCATTTCACCCATATTGTCTTGAAATGGTATCATAGCTTCAGAGAGGAAGGCATGGAAATAAATACTTCGAACGACCTTTCTGAGATATATTTTAGTCTCTGCATTCATTCCTCAGATTCCATTCACCACACCCAAACTCCATTCACACATATAGGTCAACATTATTTTTTTTCCTTGTGGAACATCGCGAGAAAAAAAAAATCAGGCGTGGAAATCGCAAGTTAGCGTGACGATTATTATATGAGATTAAATAAAAAAAACAAGTTTTTTAAACTGAAAGTAAGGAGCGACATTAAAACTTAAAACGAACAGAAATTATTCCGTATATGAAAGGGGCTGTCCCCTCCTCAACGCCTCGCTCTTTACGCTAAAAGTTTTTTATTGTTTTAAAAAATAAAGTTGTGAGACAGAGTCAAACTTTAGAGTAAGAGCAGGCGTTGGAGGGGACAGCCCCTTTCATATACGGAATAATTTCTGTTCGTTTTAAGTTTTAATGTCGCTCCTTACTTTCAGTTTAAAAAACTTGTTTTTTTTATTTAATTTCTGATCGTTTTTTAGTTAATGCAGCTTTTATTTTGGCTAACCGTCATTGAATAAGTAAACAAAATTTGCATAAAAATTTTAATTTTCTTTTGCTAAATGGATGTCTTTACAAATTAACTTACGTAACTAACTTCTATATTCGTATATTTTTCTTCTGGCAAAAAAAAATACAAAGCTGCAGATTTTTGCAGATATGAGCTTGAAACCTATGTAATAGCGTTTTCTGATACGCTGAATCTGACGGTGTGATTTTCATTAAAATTCTTTCACTTGTAGGGGATGTTTCCCCCCTCTTTAAAAAATCGGGTAAATTTTCTCAGGCTCGTAGCCTTTGATGAGTAATACTAAACTTAAAAAAATTATATATTTAGGATCAGCATTATAAACACATTCTTTTGATACATTTATTGACATTAAAATTCTGTTTTTAAAAGTTTTGATTACTATTGAGCCGTATCGCTTGTTTTTTTATTGTTTTTTTATTACGTATATGTTATTACGTATATGAGGGGGTTCTCCCCTTAGTCAATACCACGCTCTTTACGTTAAAAGTTAAAACAAATTTGATTCACAAACCCCTGAATCACAAAGGCCGTTTAATTAGAATAGATAGCTCTTTTGAAAGCACTAAAAAAACTGTAGCGTAAAGAGCGAGGTATTGACTTGGGGGAGAACCCCCTCACATACGTTATAATTTCTGTTCGTTTTAAGATCTAATGTTGCTTCTTACTTTCAGTTGAAAAAACTTGTTTTTTTATTTAATTTCTGATCGTTTTTTAAATAATGCTTGGAAATCCGGCGCCCCCTTCATAGAAATGTCCCTTACCCCAAAGAAACATCCTCCACGGAAAGATTCTCCAGAGTAACCCCCCTCCTCTAGCCCCCCCCCCCTCCAGAAAAAAAATCCTTCCTGAAAATGTCTGTATACTTCCCAATAACCAATAAATAATGCTGGCAAGTCCGGCACCCCCTTCATGGCAATTTCCCTTCCCCCATGAAAACTTCCTTCATGGACAGATCCTCCAACATAACCCCCGACCCACCCTTCCCTCCCACTACCAGAAAAAAACCTTCCTGAAAACTTCTGTATACTTCCCAATAACCAATACTTTATGTTAACATTGGGTAAAGTTCATAACTTTTAGCCCTCCCCCAGGGGACTTCGGGGGATTAAGTCATCCTAAAAGACACATTTATCATATTTTCGACCGTGCTGAACAAAATGGCTATCTCAAAATTTTGATCGGGTGACTTTGGGAAAAAAATAAGCGTGGGAGGGGGCCTAGTTGCCCTCCATTTTTGGTCATTTAAAAAGGGCACTAGAACTTTTGATTTCCCTTCCAATGAGCCCTCCCACGATATTCTAGGACCACTGGGTCGATACGATCACCCCTGGGAAAAAAAAAAAACAAATAAACACGCATCCGTGATCTTTCTTCTGGCAAAAAAATACAAAATTCCACATTTTTGTAGATAGGAGCTTGAAACCTCTACAGTAGGGTTCTCTGATACGCTGAATATGATGGTTTGATTTTCATTAAGGTTCTATTACTTTTAGGGGGTCTTTCCCCCTTTTTTTTGAAAATAAGCCAAATTTTCTCAGGCGCGTAACTTTTGATGGGTAGCACTAAACTTGATGAAAGTTATATATTTGAAATCAGCATTGAAATCTGTTTCTTTTGATGCATCTATTGGTATCAAAAACCCGTTTTCTAGAGTTTCGGTTACCATTGAGCCGGGTCGCTCCTTACTTACAGTTCGTTACCACGAACTGTTTGATTATAGTGGACCTTTAAAGCATTCACATCCGATTTTAAGCGGTCGAAAATTCCATGAAATTAAATGATGTATATAAATTCTATAAAAATACCCAGTATAGGTCTAGTTTAGAGGAGATCTGTTTCTATTCTAGAAACCGCGTTATACCTTCTTCATGGAATGGAAATAAAGCTGAAACATGAAACTGTACGGCGGGTCAAATGAAGAACGATCGTTTTTGTTTGCTATCTTGGATAGTGGTTGAGCTAGATAAATAAATTTTCAAGAATAGAGCCAAAGCTTAAATTCTGTCCTAGGAAGATCTTTGGAGGTTTTCTAGTTCCAACCTTTCCACGTCCACGTGGTACTAAACGCTAGGCTATACCAGGTCACTGAAATAGTTCAGAACCAAAATTGTGTGCCAGGATGGAAGGCATGTTTATCCTATCCCTATACACACATGTATACACATGTACACACATGTGTATACATGTGTGTACATGTGTATACATTCCAAGGTTATATTCTTTATATATTTCCATATATTTTATACATTCCATATATTTCCAAGGTTTACAAGCAGAGTTGCTAATTAGGGTCGAGGATTCTGAAATAAATCCTTTTTGGGTGTTTTCAACATCTCCCTAAATTGTGAAAATACTTTTCTGTATCTTCATTACAAGAATACTAAAAAACTCCTTGCCCCTCCCTTGCATTTTCTTAAATTGGCATCATTGGCGTAATTTCGTCAAAATTCTGGAGGGGCAAAGTTGGAGTCAATTTCCAAAATCAAGTGAAAATGACAGTGAAAACTAAAAAATGATTCATATATTACCATAAAGGCAAAGATATACTAAAGAAACAACGGAGGAAGGCTCCTCACCCCCCCCCCCCCCCTAGAAACTCAAATTTACACTAGATATGGCTGAAAAAGCAGATGGTTGAAAAACCAGAAGGTTGAAAAAGCAGTTGAAAAAAGGTATATGGCTAAAAAAGCAGTTGATAAAAGATAGATGCTTGATAAAGCTAGAAATAAACAGCTGGAATGACAGAATAAAAGTCAAACAAGAAGCAATTACCCATAATGTCTTGGAAAGACTTATCTCTAATCCAAGAAGATTAATGCCGAAGCTTATTGATGATTTTTGGTGATTACTTATTAATAAAGATTTCATAGATATGATGGAACTTGCTGGCAATATAAGGTTTTGTGAACTGACAATATAACTTCAGCTTTTCCCCCGCCCTTCATTACAAAGTCAGCTGCCGCCCCCCTCCTAGACAAGAAGCTACGTACGCCCATGAAAGGAAAGTGACCTGCTTATCTGGATACTTGAATTATGCAGGGTTATCTTAGTTTTGACAAGATTTCTTGCAGCAACTAAATTTCAGCTGGGGGCAAACTGAATTCTGGGGGGAGGGGGAATTGGGTCTGGAGGGGATAGCTGCCTCCTTCTCTATAGCAAGTTACGCCCCTGATTGGAACCCCTGTTCATAAGATTGCATAAAAGATAATTCTTAAAATTTAAAACTTGGCTTCAGAAAAATGATCTGAGTCAAAACGTCTTAGTTTTACGTTTAAAATAAAAAATAAAAAAATCAGTGTTTTGAGTACGACTTGAAGCCATATTGTTGTTTTTATTTAATTTAATACACATCTTAAGGGTCAGCCCTTTTGTAACAATGGAAGGTATTGGCGGGGGCAGGGGTGGTACCCCTCTAGATTTTGAAAATATTCTTGTCTGTATTTTTACTTGAGAAATTGTAAAAAACAAAAACAAATCACCAGCCTAGATTTTATAAGAAAAATGTTAAAATTTTCATGAAAAAAACTGAGAACATCTTTGCTTCCCTATACTCCTTATATACTCCTTATACTTCTTATATACTCCCTATACTCCTTCCCTCTTACTCCTATACTTTCTTGAATTGGTGCCGCAGCTTTGGGGGAATGGTGTGGAAGTTGAAACCTAGAACGATTTCTTTGGTATATTTAGTCTCTGGATACTTTCTTTAAAATTTTGGTCCCCTAAATCAGGGCTTACACATATACGATTTTTGTCCTTTTTTTTTCTTTGATGATATGACAAAAAAAAAAACTGCCTTCAACATCGCATTCCAATATCCGTCTTCATTGTGTTCAGCCTATTTCAATAATGCAGATGCGATTTATCAGTCTAAGATATCGGATAAGTAATGATTTATGAGCTAGAACAATAATTTAGAAAATCGGATAGATTTTTATCAGAAATCCACACACCACACGCAAACCTGGCTTCTTTGCGTCCAAATAATTGTATGTGTGTGAACCTTAAGCAAGGCCATACCCAGAGGGGGGTTAGGGGGGTTTGGACTCCCCCCCCCTGAACAGTTTGTTTGACTCGTAAAAACGTAACAAAAATGGATATAAAGCAATTTTGTATGTGTTTTTGAGCGTTTTTTGTGTACCCCCCTCTCAAAAAAATCTTTGAGTAAAACCCCCTCCGAAAAAATCCTGGGTACAGCATTGACCTTAAGTAACTCAACTAACTTCAAAGATACAAGAAATCCCATAACAACAAATGAACCCGATTTTACTGGGTGATCGCTAGAGCCCAAGGCCGTACCCAGGATTTTTTTCGGAGGGAGTTTTACTCAAAGATTTTTTTTCGGGAGGGGGGCGAGGGGTTAACAACTGGGCATTTTGAGGGACACCTGGAGGCATGAGGCACGGAGGCACGCCGGAGGCACGCGGGAGGCATGCCTCTGGAGGCACGCCGGAGGCATATTCCAAAGGGCGCAATATGTAAATATATACAGCTTGCCTGTTATTTGGTATCTGTCGAATATTTCAGCACCTTCAAAAGCGATCTTTTAAAACTTGGAAAAAATCATTTACGGGTTTATTTGGCAAGGAAAAGAACCCCCAAGACTGAAAACAACTGATATGTACCTAAAGAAGAAGAACGGAGGACTGCAAGTTGTTGATATCCATGCAAAAACTAGGTAACCCTACGATGGCACTGATGGTGTCACTTTTTCCTATTACACATGCAGCGTTGCCACCAGCTCAAAAATAAAATTCCGATTTTTCTTCAAAAAAAAATCCCGAAATTTCAAAAAAAATCCCGGAACATGGTTTTTAAGTTATACGACATAGGGCTGCGCGGTGATGACGTAAAAAGCAAGGTGCGAAATTCAAAGTACCGTGAAGCGTGGTTTCTAGTTGTAACTAACAACTGATTGTCAATATTCCTAGTATTATTTCGACGTGAAGACGTTCTGGTGGATTAGTAGGATCGACGACAAATATTTTAGGCCAAAACAATTCGCCAAAGTTCCGAAAAAACGTGTCTACGCATCCACGTTTCATCGTTATTTGAATTTCCCGCCCGGGAATTGGTGTCACGCTTCGTAGCCCTATTCAATATGGCTTGGCCAGCGGTAAAAGTTGCCTTTTATCACGTCTTCACACGTCCCTTCACCTTTTATCATACCTGCTTTTCTGTTTAGTGGCTGTGTCAAGACACACCCTTGGATCTCGGATTCTTAATTGTACTAAAAAAAAGGAATCTGCTGCTTTGACACGAAAGAATCCGGAAGAAACACAGATCCCTTTTTCCCGAATGTACTTAAAAGCCAACTTTCTTGGTATTAAACCCAGGCCTTTGGGTATTTGAAGAGAAAACTGTAAAGCAACAGTCAGAAAACTGTTACTACCGAGTTATTAGTAAAAAGCGCTAAGTAAAGCAACCAACTAAAAAAAAATAACTAGTTTCTCAGATATGTATTGGTACATTGCAGTAATTATCTCGATAATCACAGCTCAAATGACAACCCTAAGAAACTGGACAAATGAGCTTCAGTAAATCAAACTAAGCTCGGTTAGCACAAGTATAAACACTAAGTCTTCTACTACTAAGTCTTCTACTGAGCATAACAAGTTTTCCGATGGTATTCATCGCTTCCGCTGCCCTAGATCTCGGAATGCATTCGAGACTCATAAAATTATATCAAGAACTCAAGGGAATGGGGCACGAGGGGCACACGCATTTTAGCTGGAAGGACCAGCCCCGCCGTGGGTGGCCTCCTCGTCCTTAGGAGAAATGATTCAAGATTCTGTTTAGTTCTGTGCCCTCGTGCATGTCGGTATTAAGGTTATTTTTGGTTTTTTGTTGATGGGTTGGTTGTATTTTGTTTTTTTTGTTGATTAAGGTTGGTCGTAAAAAGGGCTGAAAAAAAAAGAAAAAAAAGAAGGAAAAAGTGCCACCGCAAGAATGGGTTTCTTGTGGACCGAGGACGCCCAGTCTAAGGGAGAGCAAATAGTTTTTTTTTGTGATAAAAATTTTTTAAATTGTAAGAGTAAGCCTTTCGGAAGACCACCTTTAAAATTCAAATTCGTATTAGTGAAAACTGAAGGATATGCATTTTAAGAAATTGAAGTAAAAATGCCACGGGACAAGCGTCTCCTAGAGGGGGAAGGACACCCTGGAACGGGGGGGAGTGATAGATATTTGGCAAGAAAAAAGTTAAATGGTAGTGTGCCTTCATGTCCACTAATACATTGACTGGTTTATAATAATTTTTTTTTTTTGAAGTTTAGGTGATATGATAATGTATAAAGTTGTAAGATTTATATGTTTTTGGTAGTGTGCCTACCATAGAAATTGAAGTAAAAATGCCACGGGACAAGCGTCTCCTAGAGGGGGAAGGACACCCTGGAACGGGGGGAGTGATAGATATTTGGCAAGAAAAAAGTTAAATGGTAGTGTGCCTTCATGTCCACTAATACATTGACTGGTTTATAATAATTTTTTTTTTTTTTGAAGTTTAGGTGATATGATAATGTATAAAGTTGTAAGATTTATATGTTTTTGTATTAAAATATCACCGAGTGGAGAGGAGGAGGGGAGGGAAAAAAAATAACAACTACCTCTGAAAAATGTTAAACAAAATTCCTTCTGTTGACACACAGAACATGGCGATGGTGGTGGTTATGGTCTTGAGGTCAGTTTTGGGCTTATGTGCCATTTTTAACATGATGAATGCGATGCTGACGAGACATCAAAAAAGCGGAACCCTTTCTTCTGGATAAATGAATTCAGCTTTGTGAAGACATCTGAGTCAAAGCCAAAGACAATGTTGGTGCCGATTTCCATAGAAACGGGTTCTGCTGAATGCATGATATACAGGCTGGAGTCACAGTAACCCTGGTCTACCAATGCGGCAGTTAATGTGAGATCAGCATTCAGTCAGAACCACTTGCACAGAATTCCTATGTCGTCAGGGAACGGCATCGCCATATTCTGCGTGTCAACAGAGTGGCATCTTCGCCCAGACAAGTAGCAAAACTGTATGACCCGGCCAACTAATACTCTCTTTCCCCTGCCAACCGGTCTGTAAACGCACCATTCACCGATACGCAATTCTGATTTCACACCGACCTCTGCATTGGTTTGTGGCGACTCACGTAGTCCTCCTCGTCGGCCCTGGACCATCACCTGTTTTAATCGGTCACTACTCAGCTTCTCGGAGCTTACCCTCAGACGCCGCAACAGCGTGGATTTTTTATTGGTGTTATGGAGCCGTCAGAAGTCTTGACAAGACAAAACCTAGAATTCTTCATGTTCGTCGCAGGCTCACTAACCCAATTTTTCTCAACTTGGTGTTTCACAAAGTAAGAAATCACTGGCAAATCTTCAAAGATGCCGTCACTTTCCGAGCCCGATTCAGTGTCAGTCGCGGAAGCCTTTTCCTGCTTATCGGACAGAGTATTTTCCTCTGAGTCATCGTCTGAGTCACAGTCGTGAAGTACAGAAAGACGAACATTCGGTACTTGGTGACCGAAAGCAGAAAGTACGTCGTCGGGTATCAAGGCTTTCATTATTCGCTGGCTTTCAATACGAGCTCGCCCTAGCTCGAGCTTGATTTCATCGTCCCCGGGCAAATAAAAATCGGAACTGACAGACACACCACCAATGGATCTAACTCGCTTGGCCTTGGGCAAGGACAACTGTTCATTAGAATATTGAGCTTCAAATTCCGCTATACTTTCATATCTACGAATTCGATGTAGAAGTTGGAGGAACGAAAAGTTTATTACAGTACTGTAAGTGCTGATTTGAGACCGCATCTTCCTAAAAAAATCTTCACACGGTTGGCTATTCATGTCGGAGAGTTTGAAAAGACGTTCGAGTCCAAGCCGTTTGAATCGACGAATGAGAAGCACTAGGGAATGCATATTTATCTCTAGGCAATGGTAAAGGTTTGTGGTAATAAAGTCCTCGTTCAAAGCATAATGTCCACTTTTTAGGACCTAGGCAGTAAACAACACGACCAAGTAAAGATAACCTCTCAAGACGAGAAAGTTTGCCGTCGTAAAAAACGCTCCGTACGCTTTCCACAAGTCAAAGATAAAACTGTGTTCCTTCGCTTCCAGGAACACGCTGTTTCAGGTGTGCCGGAGGCACGGAGGCACAGCCGGAGGCACCATGGAAGGGACACCTGCGACGGTCAGATATTAGCCCCTCGGAGAGGGGTACACAAAAAACCCTCAGAAACCCATACAAAATTTGTTTATATCCATTTTTGTTACGTTTTTACAAGTCAAAAAAACATTTCGAGAGGAGTTCAAACCCCCTTAGACCCCCCCCCCGGGTACGGCCTTGCTAGAGCCTAAGTTTGTACACAATTCTCAATCAATTTCTTCCTTGGATTTTGTACATTAAAGTATGGAGAATGAGTTTTCGCCCATTTGCGGTAAACACATTATTTTTCTCTAACTGGGTCCCTGCTTACTTGCACTGAGAAGAAGATGGTTCAGAAAAAAAAGATATACTCCCAAGTATTCCCAAGAAAACTAACACTAAATAACAACTAACAATAACATACTACACTAGCTAATATAACAATAAAACTAAATAACATTAATACTAACTAACTAACAATAACAAATTAAAAACTAACAGTTCGATTTAACAAAGAAAAAGGTGCCCAGAAACCAACTGTAACAAGAATTATTCTGACTAGTATTTTGATAATTTGGTCTCTAGTTTAGGATGAATTCAAGTTGCAAAGGGATTTTTTTTCACTTTTTTCATCTCTGTCGTAAACATAATCAGAACCATTTAGTGACGCTCTGAGTAATATGGAACATCAATAGCTAGATTTTGTGGTGCCCAATTAGTAGAAGGCTATCTTATACTCCGATCGCTCACCCCTGCTGCCACCTACAACTTTTTTAACACCAAATATGGGCATAGCCTCCCTAGGGAGAACACGTGGTTAATGGGGTCAATGACCTCTTTTTTCCAAGGTCGATGTTGTTGTTGTTGTAAGTGCACGCTCTCAGCGAATGTCAAGGACGATTTATTTGTTGTTTTGGGCAAGTGCACGCTCTCAGCGAATGTCAAGGTGTCCAGAAATAGGAAACACTATTTGTTGTTGTTGTTGTTTTGGGCACGCTCGAGGCGAATGTTATGAGTTTCCAGAAATAGGAAACAGTTAGATCACGTGTTTCCTTCTCAGCCAATCAGAGGGCTTGCTCTAATATTAGCGGCGGAGGGAATACAACTTTTTTTAACACCAAATAAGGACATAGCCTCCCTAGGGAGAACACGTGGTTAATGAGGTCAATGACCTCTTTTTTCCAAGGTCGATTTGTTGTTGTTGTTGTAAGTGCACGCTCTCAGCGAATGTCAAGGTCGATGTTGTTGTTGTTGTAAGTGCACGCTCTCAGCGAATGTCAAGGTGTCCAGAAATAGGAAACACTATTTGTTGTTGTTGTTGTTTTGGGCACGCTCGAGGCGAATGTTATGAGTTTCCAGAAATAGGAAACAGTTAGATCACGTGTTTCCTTCTCAGCCAATCAGAGGGCTTGCTCTAATATTAGCGGCGGAGGGAATATGAGGAAAGGATTTTTGCTATAGTTTTTATTAGTCTGTGAATAGAATTCAAAGGAGTGAGAACAGTTTTGACATTACTCATTTGGATATATATTTGTGTTGATGGCAAGTGGAATGTTTACCCTCTTAGAAGTTGATAGTGGAGTTGATGATAATAATACAAGAGCACCAAACATTGCGGTGGAAATCACGAAAGGATCACGGCTTTGTCTGGAATGGGATGCAGTATATGCAAGATATGTGATATCCTTGAGCAAATTTAAAATGGAGGATCAATTATGTTTCGCCGCTAAAGTTGATATAGCCCATGTGAATAGACTTCAATGTGCTTTAAGTGCATTGGTGAAACATATTGAAGACAATAAACAGTATCGCTAATTGTACATGCTTAGTATTATTGTTGTAATTATTCAATAAAATTGTTTCGAAATCGAAAATGTTCCATTTCTTTTCTGGTTAGGTTAGGTTAGGGCCAGTCTAGAGTCAGCAGTCAGAGTGAAAGGACTGAAAAATGAATAAATTTGAGAAAGATTAGTGGTTCACGACAGTTGCCTATACACCGAAGAAGATGAAATCTAAAGTGTAGATTTAAAGACATTATTGTATATATATATATGCATTTTAGCAATAAACAAATTTACAAACAATCTATGTTCAAATATTTATTCCGTTGTAATATCCATATTTATCACTGTTTTAATTTATACTATCTCAGGAGGTTCTATTATTTGAACCTCATCCTCCTCCACTGGTATAATGTTTATGAGAGAGGGTATCTCCTCAGCAAATAAATCCTCGGACCCACTCCTCAAGAGATCCTCCTCCATTGGCACAATATTTATGAGAGAGGGTATCTCCTCCGCAAATAAATCTTCACGCACTCGAAGTCTCGGGTTATGTATTCGATCCGAAGACCCACTCCTCAAGAGATCCACCGATCTACATGTACAGAGAAGTTTTTCCTCCTCCTCAGGTGTAATCTCGATGCTCTCGATCTCTGCACATGTAGCTAGAAGATTCTCCTCCTCCTCGATAGTGAGCTCCCACACATGCCATACATCCTAAAAAAGATTGAGAACACTATGATGGAAATATAAATTAAAATTTTAAACAATTTTGTGGGAGAATGATTCTTGGAAATTTTCAGCGGGTTTCAATTTCTGGAAAAAATTACATTTTGACATCATTTGACAATTTACTAAATTTTAAAGTTTTCTTTAGTTTCAAAAATGTTTTTGTCAGTCATCATCTTTTAATAATTCACAAACAATACTAAAGAAAACCAGTTTCCACTGTTTATCAATGTTATATTATTAATCAGGCTATTATTTCTTTGAAATATACATTTTACATTTTAATTTTCATGTTTTTGATTTTATATTGATGAAGAATTTAAATATAACTTCAACTAGTTATTTTTTGTTCGGCATAGATGAAAGGTCCAATACCTCAGTTAAACTAAGAGGTTACTTTCTGTAAACCTATGTATAGTGATAAACTTGTTAGAGTGACAAAAACTTTTTTTACACAAGAGGACATTTTTCAACTAAAAGTAAAGAGCTACTAGACTAAATCAAAGATGTGTAGAAATAATAACGAATAATTGTTCAAACTTAAATTTTCTATAAAGTTATGTCTAGTGATAAACTTATTAGAGTGACAAAAACTTTTTTTTTCCACAAGAGGACATTTTCAACTAAAAGTAAAGAGCTACTAGACTAAATCAAAGATGTGCTGAAATAATAACGAATAATTGTTCAAACTTAAATTTTCTGTAAAGTTATGTCTAGTGATAAACTTGTTAGAGTGAAAAAAACTTTTTTTCCACAAGAGGACATTTTTCAACTAAAAGTAAAGAGCTACTAGACTAAATCAAAGATGTGATGAAATAATAACGAATAATTGTTCAAACTTAAATTTTCTGTAAAGTTATGTCTAGTGATAAACTTGTTAGAGTGACAAAAACTTTTTTTCCACAAGAGGACATTTTCAACTAAAAGTAAAGAGCTACTAGACTAAATCAAAGATGTGCAGAAATAATAACGAATAATTGTTCAAACTTAAATTTTCTGTAAAGTTATGTCTAGTGATAAACTTGTTAGAGTGACAAAAACTTTTTTTTTCCACAAGAGGACATTTTCAACTAAAAGTAAAGAGCTACTAGACTAAACCAAAGATGAGTAGAAATAATAACGAATAATTGTTCAAACTTAAATTTTCTGTAAAGTTATGTCTAGCGATAAAACTTGTTAGAGTGACAAAAACTTTTTTTTCCACAAGAGGTTATTTTTCAACTAAAAGTAAAGAGCTGCTACTCTAAATCAAAGATGAACAGAAATAATGTCGAATAATTGTTCAAACGTAAATTTTCTGTAAACTTATGTCCAATTATATATTAGTTAGAGTGACAAAAACTTTTTTCCACAGGAGGTTATTTTTCAACTAAAAGTAAAGAGCTGCTACACTAAATCAAAGATGAACAGAAATAATAACGAATAATTGTTCAAACGTAAACTTATGTCCAATGATATATTAGTTAGAGTGACAAAAACTTTTTTCCACAAGAGGTTATTTTTCAACTAAAAGTAAACAGCTGCTGCACTAAATCAAAGATGAACAGAAATAATGTCGAATAATTGTTCAAACGTAAACTTATATCCAATGATATATTAGTTAGAGTGATAAAAACTTTTTTCCACAAGAGGTTATTTTTCAACTAAAAGTAAAGAGCTGCTACACTAAATCAAAGATGAACAGAAATACTGAAGAATAATTATTCAAACGTAAACTTATGTCCAAAGATATATTAGTTAGAGTGACAAAAACTTTTTTTCACAAGAGGTTATTTTTCAACTAAAAGTAAAGAGCTGCTACACTAAATCAAAGATGAACAGAAATAATACGATAATTGTTCAACGTAAACTTATGTTCAATGATATATTAGTTAGAGTGACAAAAACTTTTTTCCACTCAAAGATGAACAGAAATAATGTCGAATTATTGTTCAAACGTAAACTTATGTCCAAAGATATATTAGTTAGAGTGACAAAAACTTTTTTTCACAAGAGGTTATTTTTCAACTAAAAGTAAAGAGCTGCTACACTAAATCAAAGATGAACAGAAATAATAACGAATAATTGTTCAAACGTAAACTTATGTTCAATGATATATTAGTTAGAGTGACAAAAACTTTTTTCCACAAGAGGTTATTTTTCAACTAAAAGTAAAGAGCTGCTACACTAAATCAAAGATGAACAGAAATAATGTCGAATAATTGTTCAAACGTAAACTTATGTCCAATGATATATTTAATAGAGTGACAAAAACTTCTTTTTCCACAAGAGGTTATTTTCAACTAAAAGTAAAGAGCTGCTACACTAAATCAAAGATGAACAGAAATAATGTCGAATAATTGTTCAAACGTAAACCTATATCCAATGATATATTAGTTAGAGTGACAAAAACTTTTTTTTTCACAAGAGGTTATTTTTCAACCAAAAGTAAAGGGCTGCAACACTAAATCAAAGATGAACAGAAATAATATCGAATAATTGTTCAAACCTAAACTTATGTCCAATGATATATTAGTTAGAGTGACAAAAACTTTTTTTCACAAGAGGTTATTTTTCAACTAAAAGTAAAGAGCTGCTACACTAAATCAAAGATGAACAGAAATAATAACGAATAATTGTTCAAACGTAAACTTATGTCCAATGATATATTAGTTAGAGTGACAAAAACTTTTTTCCACAAGAGGTTATTTTTCAACTAAAAGTAAAGAGTTGCTACACTAAATCAAAGATGAACAGAAATAATGTCGAATAATTGTTCAAACGTAAACTTATGTCCAATGATATATTTAATAGAGTGACAAAAACTTTTTTTCACAAGAGGTTATTTTTCAACTAAAAGTAAAGAGCTGCTACACTAGATCAAAGATGAATAGAAATAATAACGAATAATTGTTCAAACGTAAACTTATGTCCAATGATATATTAGTTAGAGTGACAAAAACTTTTTTCCACAAGAGGTTATTTTTCAACTAAAAGTAAAGAGTTGCTACACTAAATCAAAGATGAACAGAAATAATAACGAATAATTGTTCAAACGTAAACATATGTCCAATAATATATTATTTAGAGGGACAAAAACTTTTTTCACAAGAGGTTATTTTTCAACTAAAAGTAAAGAGCTGTTACACTAAATCAAAGATGAACAGAAATAATGTCGAGTAATTGTTCAAACGTAAATTTTCTGTAAATTTATGTCCAATGATATATTAGTTAGGGTGACAAAAACTTTTTACAGGGGGGCAGCCCTATTCATATACAGAATAATTTTTGTTCGTCTTAAGTTTTAGTGTTGCTTCTTACTTCCAACTGAAAACTTATTTTTAATTTGATGTTTTACCTTTTTTTTCAAAAAATGCCATTAATATCTCTTTGAATAGACCCTCTCTTATCAGTTTAATTTGATTTGAGTACTGGTTCAATTCGAACAGCAAACATTCTTTCTAGTCTTTAGACTTTTCAAACACAGTAAACATGATTACGGTATGTAATTTGTAGGGTTGGTTCTGTGGGAGTGTGCTAGCTACCACAGACCCAAATGGGCTGAATTCACATTTTAGAGTTAAAAAGTGCACACAGAAAAAAAAAGCAAATATAATAGTCGTTTAAAATCTCCCTTCTCCCCAAACTCAAAAATTTCTGGGGGAACGTATTTTCAAGGTTTTATTCTAAATGAACGGCCTTACCTTTCAGGAGTGAGGAGTCGTTCACATTGGATTGGGAATAAAAGTCAAACTTATGCGCAAAGAGCGAGAAGTTTTAGTGTTGCTTCTTACTTCCAACTGAAAACTTATTTTTTAATTTGATGTTTTACCATTTTTTCAAATCATGCCATAAATATCCGTTTGAATAGACCCTCACTTATCAGTTTAATTCGATTTGAGTACCGGTTCGATTCGAACAGCAAACATTCTTTCTAGTCTTTAGACTTTTCAAGCATAATAAACTTGATTACGGTATGTAATTTGTAGGACCGGTGGTGTTTTCCTTCAAAAACTTCTCGTACAGCTAACTGTTTTTCTGTAAAGTTATGACTAGTGATAAACTTGTTAGTGACAAAAACTTTTTTTTCCACAAGAGGACATTTTCAACTAAAAGTAAAGAGCTACTAGACTAAATCAAAGATGAGTAGAAATAATAACGAATAATTGTTCAAACTTAAATTTTCTGTAAAGTTATGTCTAGCGATAAAACTTGTTAGAGTGAAAAAAACTTTTTTTCCACAAGAGGTTATTTTTCAACTAAAAGTAAAGAGCTGCTACTCTAAATCAAAAATGAACAGAAATAATGTCGAATAATTGTTCAAACGTAAATTTTCTGTAAACTTATGTCCAATTATATATTAGTTGGAGTGACAAAAACTTTTTTCAACAGGAGGTTATTTTTCAATTAAAAGTAAAGAGCTGCTACACTAAATCAAAGATGAACAGAAATACTAACGAATAATTATTCAAACGTAAACTTATGTCCAATGATATATTAGTTAGAGTGACAAAAACTTTTTTTCACAAGAGGTTATTTTTCAACTAAAAGTAAAGAGCTGCTACACTAAATCAAAGATGAACAGAAATAATGTCGAATAATTGTTCAAACGTAAACTTATATCCAATGATATATTAGTTAGAGTGACAAAAACTTTTTTTCACAAGATGTTATTTTTCAACTAAAAGTAAAGAGCTGCTACACTAAATCAAAGATGAACAGAAATAATAACGAATAATTGTTCAAACGTAAACTTATGTTCAATGATATATTAGTTAGAGTGACAAAAACTTTTTTCCACAAGAGGTTATTTTTCAACTAAAAGTAAAGAGCTGCTACACTAAATCAAAGATGAACAGAAATAATGTCGAATAATTGTTCAAACGTAAACTTATGTCCAATGATATATTTAATAGAGTGACAAAAACTTCTTTTCCACAAGAGGTTATTTTTCAACTAAAAGTAAAGAGCTGCTACACTAAATCAAAGATGAACAGAAATAATGTCGAATAATTGTTCAAACGTAAACCTATATCCAATGATATATTTGTTAGAGTGACAAAAACTTTTTTTTTCACAAGAGGTTATTTTTCAACCAAAAGTAAAGAGCTGCAACACTAAATCAAAGATGAACAGAAATAATATCGAATAACTGTTCAAACGTAAACTTATGTCCAATGATATATTATTTAGAGGGACAAAAACTTTTTTCACAAGAGGTTATTTTTCAACTAAAAGTAAAGAGCTGCTACACTAAATCAAAGATGAACAGAAATAATAACGAATAATTGTTCAAACGTAAACTTATGTCCAATGATATATTAGTTAGAGTGACAAAAACTTTTTTCCACAAGAGGTTATTTTTCAACTAAAAGTAAAGAGCTGCTACACTAAATCAAAGATGAACAGAAATAATGTCGAATAATTGTTCAAACGTAAACTTATGTCCAATAATATATTATTTAGAGGGACAAAAACTTTTTTCACAAGAGGTTATTTTTCAACTAAAAGTAAAGAGCTGTTACGCTAAATCAAAGATGAACAGAAATAATGTCGAGTAATTGTTCAAACGTAAATTTTCTGTAAACTTATGTCCAATGATATATTAGTTAGGGTGACAAAAACTTTTTACAGGGGGGCAGCCCTATTCATATACAGAATAATTTTTGTTCGTCTTAAGTTTTAGTGTTGCTTCTTACTTCCAAATGAAAACTTATTTTTAATTTGATGTTTTACCTTTTTTTTCAAAAAATGCCATTAATATCTCTTTGAATAGACCCTCTCTTATCAGTTTAATTTGATTTGAGTACTGGTTCAATTCGAACAGCAAACATTCTTTCTAGTCTTTATACTTTTCAAACACAGTAAACATGATTACGGTATGTAATTTGTAGGGTTGGTTCTGTGGGAGTGTGCTAGCTACCACAGACCCAAATGGGCTGAATTCACATTTTAGAGTTAAAAAGTGCACACAGAAAAAAAAAGCAAATATAATACTCGTTTAAAATCTCCCTCCTCCCCAAACTCAAAAATTTCTGGGGGAACGTATTTTCAAGGTTTTATTCTAAAAGAACGGCCTTACCTTTCAGGAGTGAGGAGTCGTTCACATTGGATTGGGAATAAAAGTCAAACTTATGCGCAAAGAGCGAGAAGTTTTAGTGTTGCTTCTTACTTCCAACTGAAAACTTATTTTTTAATTTGATGTTTTACCATTTTTTCAAATCATGCCATAAATATCCGTTTGAATAGACCCTCACTTATCAGTTTAATTCGATTCGAGTACCGGTTCGTTTCGAACAGCAAACATTCTTTCTAGTCTTTAGACTTTTCAAGCATAATAAACTTGATTACGGTATGTAATTTGTAGGACCGGTGGTGTTTTCCTTCAAAAACTTTCTCGTACAGCTAACTGTTGATGTAAAACTATAAAACTAATTCATATTAAATATTTACAATTGGAATAAAAAGCAAATTCTGTGTGGACGTACTAGCTACCACAGACCCAGAAGGGCTGAATTCACATTTTAGAGACAAAAAGTGCACACACACAAAAAAAGCAAATATAATAGCAATTTAAAATCTCCCTTCCCCCCAAACTCAAAAATTTCTGGGGGGACATATTTTCATTGTATTTTGAATATTTTCATTTGGAAAACACACCGAAAAGCCATATTAAGAGCTAAATTTGTGAGTTTTTCACTGACAATTCCTTTTTCGCCAAGCCTTTATAATCAAGGGAGCATAGTTCATCGTATTTTACATATTTTTGGTTGGAAAACACACCGAAAGGTCATATTATTTGAACTTACATCAAACGTTGGAGAGCATACATTTGAAGAACTATCCATTATTTTTATATATTGTTCTATATTTCAGCTTATACTGATTTCTAAAACTTCAAAACCCTGAAATATACTGACCTAACGGTTATCTATTTGCGAAAATCGTACAAGGTGACGCTCTTAGAACAATAATTACCTTTCTATCTATCACTTAACACTCGCGGGAATTACCACATCACTCACGGGGAAAGGACTCAAACAATACTTCTTACATCATATAGTCTAATTGCAACAAACGAGGCATGTTCAATGCAGATTAAAACCAGAAAAGAACAGAAACGCATAAAAATAAGAAAAAAAGGGAATTGCAACCAATCATATGCAGAGCGCTAGTGCTGTCTAAGTAAAGAATGATGTGGGACACAACATGTTGTTTTGGTTTTTTCTACATAGCCGGGCACTTCATATAGAAGGAGTCGTCAAAGAAACTTTGAAAAAGGCTCATTTGATTGGAAATTAAAGTGGCTAATGCCCAATTCACAGGAGGGGGCGTGAAAACTATGGTTTTTAACTATGATATGCAAGACTAGAAAGAAAAGTCTTTAGGAGTTGCCCCCTCCCCTTCCGCCTCAACCCTCGCTCTTGAAATCTCCACACCCCCTGCCCCCAAACTCAAATTTTCCAGAGGATTTTAAATCCCCCCCCCCAAACAAAAAATTTCTAGAAACGTATTTTCATCATATTTAAATATTTTCGTTGGAAAACTTGCATGCCGAAGCGCTAGTGCTACCTAAGTAAAGAACGATGTGGGCACAATATGTTGTTTTTGGTTTTTTATTCATAGCCAGGGCACTTCGTATAGAAGGAGTCGTCACAGAAACTTTGAAAAGGGCTCATTTGATTGGAAATTAAAGTGGATAGTGACCAATTCACAGGAGGGGGCGTGAAAACTATGGTTTTTAACTATGATATGCAAGACTAGAAAGAAAAGTCTTTAGGAGTGGGGCTGCCCACCGCCTCAACCCTCGCTCTTGAAATCCCCCCCCCCCTAAAGTTTAAGTTTAGTCTAAACTAGCATAATCACAAAATTACACAATATTGCATAGAAATACCAAAACCATAGGTTAGGCTAGGTCAGATTAGGTTAGAAGTTAGGTTTCTCCACGTTTAAGTTAGGTTAGATTAGGTTAGCTTACCATGAGCGCTCATTAGGTTAGATTAGGTTAGCTTATCATGAGCGCTCAAGTGCCCTGGCTATGAATAAAAAACAAAAACAACATATTGTGCCCACATCGTTCTTTACTTAGGTAGCACTAGCGCTTCGGCATGCAAGTTTTCCAACGAAAATATTTAAATATGATGAAAATACGTTTCTAGAAATTTTGTGTTTGGGGGGGGATTTTAAAATCCTCCGGAAAATTTGAGTTGGGGGCAGGGGGTGTGGAGATTTCAAGAGCGAGGGTTGAGGCGGAAGGGGAGGGGGCAACTCCTAAAGACTTTTCTTTCTAGTCTTGCATATCATAGTTAAAAACCATAGTTTTCATGCCCCCTCCTGTGAATTGGGCATTAGCCACTTTAATTTCCAATCAAATGAGCCTTTTTCAAAGTTTCTGTGACGACTCCTTCTATATGAAGTGCCCGGCTATGTAGAAAAAACCAAAACAACATGTTGTGTCCCACATCATTCTTTACTTAGACAGTACTAGCGCTCTGCATATGATTGGTTGCAATTCCCTTTTTTTCTTATTTTTATGCGTTTCTGTTCTTTTCTGGTTTTAATCTGAATTGAACATGCCTCGTTTGTTGCAATTAGACTATAAGATGTAAGAAGTATTGTTTGAGTCCTTTCCCCGTGAGTGATGTGGTAATTCCCGCGAGTGTTAAGTGATAGATAGAAAGGTAATTATTGTTCTAAGAGCTCCACATTGTACGATTTTCGCAAATAGATAACCGTTAGGTCAGTATATTTCAGGGGTTTGAAGTTTTAGAAATCAGTATAAGCTGAAATATAGAACAATATATAAAAATAATGGATAGTTCTTCAAATGTATGCTCTCCAACGTTTGATGTAAGTTCAAATAATATGACCTTTCGGTGTGTTTTCCAACCAAAAATATGTAAAATACGATGAACTATGTTCCCTTGATTATAAAGGCTTGGCTAAAAAGGAATTGTCAGTGAAAAACTCACAAATTTAGCTCTTAATATGGCTTTTCGGTGTGTGTTTCCAAAGGAAAATATTCAAAATACAATGAAAATATGTCCCCCCAAAAATTTTTGAGTTTGGGGGGAAGGGAGATTTCAAATTGCTATTAAAAATTATTTGCTTTTTTTTGTGTGCACTTTTTGTCTCTAAAATGTGAATTCAGTCCTTCTGGGTCTGTGGTAGCTAGTACGTCCACACAGAATTTGCTTTTTATTCCAATTGCGAATATTTAATATGAATTAGTTTTATAGTTTTACATCAACAGTTAGCTGTACGAGAAAGTTTTTGAAGGAAAACACCACCGGTCCTACAAATTACATACCGTAATCAAGTTTATTATGCTTGAAAAGTCTAAAGACTAGAAAGAATGTTTGCTGTTCGAATTGAACCAGTACTCAAATCGAATTAAACTGATAAGTGAGGGTCTATTCAAACGGATATTTATGGCATGATTTGAAAAAATGGTAAAACATCAAATTAAAAAATAAGTTTTCAGTTGGAAGTAAGAAGCAACACTAAAACTTCTCGATCTTTGCGCATAAGTTTGACTTTTATTCCCAATCCGATGTAAACGACTCCTCACTCCTGAAAGGTAAGACCGTTCACTTAGAATAAAACCTTGAAAATACGTTCCCCCAGAAATTTTTGAGTTTGGGGAGGAGGGAGATTTTAAACGACTATTATATTTGCTTTTTTTTTCTGTGTGCACTTTTTAACTCTAAAATGTGAATTCAGCCCATTTGGGTCTGTGGTAGCTAGCACACTCCCACAGAACCAACCCTACAAATTACATACCGTAATCATGTTTACTGTGTTTGAAAAGTCTAAAGACTAGAAAGAATGTTTGCTGTTCGAATTGAACCAGTACTCAAATCGAATTAAACTGATAAGAGAGGGTCTATTCAAAGAGATAATAATGGCATTATTTGAAAAAAAAGGCAAAACATCAAATTAAAAATAAGTTTTCAGTTGGAAGTAAGAAGCAACACTAAAACTTAAGACGAACAAAAATTATTCTGTATATGAATAGGGCTGCCCCCTGTAAAAAGTTTTTGTCACTCTAACTAATATATCATTGGACATAAGTTTACAGAAAATTTACGTTTGAACAATTATTCGACATTATTTCTGTTCATCTTTGATTTAGTGTAGCAGCTCTTTACTTTTAGTTGAAAAATAACCTCTTGTGAAAAAAGTTTTTGTCACTCTAACTAATATATCATTGGACATAAGTTTACGTTTGAACAATTATTCGTTATTATTTCTGTTCATCTTTGATTTAGTGTAGCAGCTCTTTACTTTTAGTTGAAAAATAACCTCATGTGGAAAAAAGTTTTTGTCACTCTAACTAATATATCATTGGACATAAGCTTACGTTTGAACAATTATTCGTTATTATTTCTATTCATCTTTGATCTAGTGTAGCAGCTCTTTACTTTTAGTTGAAAAATAACCTCTTGTGAAAAAAAGTTTTTGTCACTCTATTAAATATATCATTGGACATAAGTTTACGTTTGAACAATTATTCGACATTATTTCTGTTCATCTTTGATTTAGTGTAGCAACTCTTTACTTTTAGTTGAAAAATAACCTCTTGTGGAAAAAAGTTTTTGTCACTCTAACTAATATATCATTGGACATAAGTTTACGTTTGAACAATTATTCGTTATTATTTCTGTTCATCTTTGATTTAGTGTAGCAGCTCTTTACTTTTAGTTGAAAAATAACCTCTTGTGGAAAAAAGTTTTTGTCACTCTAACTAATATATCATTGGACATAAGTTTACGTTTGAACAATTATTCGACATTATTTCTGTTCATCTTTGATTTAGTATTGCAGCTCTTTACTTTTAGTTGAAAAATAACCTCTTGTGGAAAAAAAAGTTTTTGTCACTCTAACTAATATATCATTGGAAATAGGTTTACGTTTGAACAATTATTCGACATTATTTCTGTTCATCTTTGATTTAGTGTAGCAGCTCTTTACTTTTAGTTGAAAAATAACCTCTTGTGGAAAAAGAAGTTTTTGTCACTCTAACTAATATATCATTGGACATAAGTTTACGTTTGAACAATTATTCGACATTATTTCTGTTCATCTTTGATTTAGAGTAGCAGCTCTTTACTTTTAGTTGAAAATGTCCTCTTATGGAAAAAAAGTTTTTTGTCGCTCTAATAAGTTTATCACTAGACATAACTTTACAGAAAATTTAAGTTTGAACAATTATTCGTTATTATTTCATCACATCTTTGATTTAGTCTAGTAGCTCTTTACTTTTAGTTGAAAAATGTCCTCTTGTGGAAAAAAAGTTTTTGTCACTCAAACAAGTTTATCACTAGACATAACTTTACAGAAAATTTAAGTTTGAACAATTATTCGTTATTATTTCTATACATCTTTGATTTAGTCTAGTAGCTCTTTACTTTTAGTTGAAAAATGTCCTCTTGTGGAAAAAAAGTTTTTTTTTCACTCTAACAGGTTTATCACTAGACATAACTTTACAGAAAATTTAAGCTTGAACAATTATTCGTTATTATTTCAGCACATCCTTGATTTAGTCTAGTAGCTCTTTACTTTTAGTTGAAAAATGTCCTCTTGTGGAAAAAAAAGTTTTTGTCACTCTAATAAGTTTATCACTAGACATAAATTTATAGAAAATTTAAGTTTGAACAATTATTCGTTATTATTTCTACACATCTTTGATTTAGTCTAGTAGCTCTTTACTTTTAGTTGAAAAATGTCCTCTTGTGGAAAAAAAGTTTTTGTCACTCAAACAAGTTTATCACTGTACATAGGTTTACAGAAAGTAACCTCTTAGTTTAACTGAGGTATTGGACCTTTCATCTATGCCGAACAAAAAATAACTAGTTGAAGTTATGTTTAAATTCTTCATCAATATAAAATCAAAAACATGAAAATTAAAAATGTAAAATGTATATTTCAAAGAAATAATAGCCTGATTAATAATATAACATTGATAAACAGTGGAAACTGGTTTTCTTTAGTATTGTTTGTGAATTATTAAAAGATGATGACTGACAAAAACATTTTTGAAACTAAAGAAAACTTTAAAATTTAGTAAATTGTCAAATGATGTCAAAATGTAATTTTTTCCAGAAATTGAAACCCGCTGAAAATTTCCAAGAATCATTCTTCCACAAAGTTGTTTAAAATTTTAATTTATATTTCCATCATAGTGTTCTCAATCTTTTTTAGGATGTATGGCATGTGTGGGAGCTCACTATCGAGGAGGAGGAGAATCTTCTAGCTACATGTGCAGAAATCGAGAGCATCGAGATTACACCTGAGGAGGAGGAAGAACTTCTCTGTACATGTAGATCGGTGGATCTCTTGAGGAGTGGGTCTTTGGATCGAATACATAACCCGAGACTTCGAGTGCGTGAAGATTTATTTGGGGAGGAGATACCCTCTCTCATAAATATTGTGCCAATGGAGGAGGATCTCTTGAGGAGTGGGTCCGAGGATTTATTTGCTGAGGAGATACCCTCTCTCATAAATATTATACCAGTGAAGGAGGATGAGGTTCAAATAATAGAACCTCCTGAGATAGTACACATTAAAACAGTGATAAAAATGGATATTACAACGGAATAAATATTTGAACATAGATTGTTTGTAAATTTGTTTATTGTTAAAATGCATATATATATATATATACAATAATGTCTTTAAATCTACACTTTAGATTTCATCTTCTTCGGTGTATAGGCAAATGTCGTAAACCACTAATCTTTCTCAAATTTATTCATTTTTCAGTCCTTTCACTCTGACTGCTGACTCTAGACTGGCCCTAACCTAACCTAACCAGAAAAGAAATGGAACATTTTCGATTTCGAAACAATTTTATTGAATAATTACAACAATAATACTAAGCAGGTACAATTAGCGATACTGTTTATTGTCTTCAATATGTTTCACCAATGCACTTAAAGCACAATGAAGTCTATTCACATGGGCTATATCAACTTTAGCGGCGAAGCATAATTGATCCTCCATTTTAAATTTGCTCAAGGATATCACATATCTTGCATATACTTCATCCCATTCCAGACAAAGCCGTGATCCTTTCGTGATTTCCGCCGCAATGTTTGGTGCTCTTGTATTATTATCATCAACTCCACTATCAACTTCTAAGAGGGTAAACATTCCACTCGCCATCAAAACAAATATATATCCAAATGAGTAATTTCAAAACGTTTCTCACTCCTTTGAATTCTATTCACAGACTAATAAAAACTATAGCAAAAATCCTTTCCTCATATTCCCTCCGCCGCTAATATTAGAGCAAGCCCTCTGATTGGCTGAGAAGGAAACACGTGATCTAACTGTTTCCTATTTCTGGAAACTCATAACATTCGCCTCGAGCGTGCCCAGAACAACAACAACAACAAATACTGTTTCCTATTTCTGGACACCTTGACATTCGCTGAGAGCGTGCACTTACAACAACAACAACATCGACCTCGACATTCGCTGAGAGCGTGCACTTACAACAACAACAACATCGACCTTGGAAAAAAGAGGTCATTGACCCCATTAACCACGTGTTCTCCCTAGGGAGGCTATGTCCTTATTTGGTGTTAAAAAAAGTTGTATTCCCTCCGCCGCTAATATTAGAGCAAGCCCTCTGATTGGCTGAGAAGGAAACACGTGATCTAACTGTTTTCTATTTCTGGAAACTCATAACATTCGCCTCGAGCGTGCCCAGAACAACAACAACAACAAATAGTGTTTCCTATTTCTGGACACCTTGACATTCGCTGAGAGCGTGCACTTGCCCAAAACAACAAATAAATCGTCCTTGACATTCACTGAGAGCGTGCACTTACAACAACAACAACATCGACCTTGGAAAAAAGAGGTCATTGACCCCATTAACCACGTGTTCTCCCTAGGGACTCTATGCCCATATTTGGTGTTAAAAAAAAGTTGTAGGTGGCAGCAGGGGTGAGCGATCGGAGTATAAGATAGCCTTCTACTCCAATTTCCAAAAATAGTAGTACTGTCCACCACTAAATAACCCGAAGCACTTACGAGGGGCATTTGTGGGAATGGAGGCAAAAGAAAAATGTAAAAAGTAGAATATTACAAATGGGCCTAAGAATAGGATTAATCGAAAAAAATCTCGAAATTTCGGGGCGGGGATACCCAAGGTACCTTGCTCTTTAAGCTAAAGTTCGAATTTTGTTCCAATTCTTTAAAAATGACCCCTTAATCACAAAGGCCGTTAATTAGAATAAATAGCTCTTATGAAAGTACTAAAAAATCTTTGGCTTAAAGAGCGAGGTATTGCCTAGGGGGTGAACCCAATCATATACTTAATATTTTCTGTTCGTTTTAAGTTTTGATGTTGCTGCTTACTTTCAGTTGAAAAATTTGTTTTTTTTAATTTAATTTCTGATCTTTTTTTAAATAATGCTGGGAAATACGGCGTCCCCTTCATAGCAATGTCCCTTCCCCAATGAAAACTTCCTTCAAGGAAAGATCCTCCCATATAACCCTTGCCCCCCCCCCCTACCCTCGCTACCAGAAAAAATCCCCCTGAAAACGTCTGTATACTTCCCAATAACCAAAACTATATTTTAACATTGGGTAAAGCTCATAACTTTCAGCCCTCCCCCCGAGGACTTGGGGGGGATTAAGTCATCTTGAAAGACATAGTTAGTAGTAAGTTATATAAAGCCGAGGAACCTACATTGAATTGCGCAACAAAAACCCATGCCATTGACACTTTTGGAGGGAAAACCAAAAATACTCAGAATCGACAATAAACGGGATCTGCCTCAAGGGGAAGGCTCAGAGGTCCTTCGTTCCCCCATTTCTTAGGGCAGGGGAGGGGGGTCAATTTTGGAGGGAAAACTAAAAATACTCAGAATCGAAAATAAATGGGATCTGCCTCAAGGGGAAGGCTCAGAGGTCCTTCGTTCCCCCATTTCTTAGGGCAGGGGAGGGGGGTCAATTTTGGAGGGAAAACCAAAAATACTCAGAATCGAAAATAAATGGGATCTGCCTCAAGGGCAAGGCTCAGAGACTCCTCCTTCCTCTATTTCTGAGGGCAGGGAGGGGGGTCAATTTTGGAGGGAAAAGCCAAAATACTCAAATCGAAAATAAATGGGATCTGCCTCAAGGGCAAGGCTCAATTTTGGAGGGGAAACAAAAATGCTCAGAATCGAAGATAATTTCCATTCGTCTTAGTTTTTCAACGATGCTCCTTATTTCTAGTTGAAAATGCTTCTTTTTTAATTTAATTGGGAATGAAAAGTCAAATTCTAACATAAAGAACAAGGTATTTCGGCGGGGGGTAGCTAACTTCATATACGGGTTAATTTCCTTTCGTCTTAGTTTTTAACGATGCTCCTTATTTCTAGTTGAAAAAGCTTATTTTTTAATTTAATTGGGAATGAAAAGTCAAATTCTAACATAAAGAACAAGGTATTTCGGAGGGGATAGCTAACTTCATATACGGGATAATTTCCATTCGTCTTAGTTTTTAACGAAAAATGGTACTTGTTAAATATTCGGGTAAACATGTGACTAAGAAACACTTCACTATAAATAAGGCTATTGTGTTTTTCTGAACTTTCTAGGGCGGGGGTAAGTATTTAGTTTAAATAATTCTAGGAGGAATTGAGTTTTATGGATGATATGGAAAAATGGTACTTTTTAAATATTCGGGTAAACATACGACTAAGAAACGCTTCACTGTAAATAAGGCTATCGTGTTATTCCGAACTTTCTAGGGTGGGGGTAAGTATTTAGTTTAAATAATTCTAGGAGGAATTGATTTTTGTGGGTGGTAAGGAAGGATGGTACGTGTTAAATATTCGGGTAGACATTCGACTATAAATAAGGCTATTGCATCTTTCTGAACTTTCTGTGAGAAGCGGGGGTAAGTATTTAGTTTAAATAATTCTAGGAGGAATTGAGTTTTATGGCTGGTGTGGAAAAATGGTACGTGTTGAATGTTTGGGTAAACATACGACTAAGAAACACTTCACTATAAATAAGGCTATTGTGTTTTTCTGAACTTTCTAGGGCGGGGGTAAGTATTTAGTTTAAATAATTCTAGGAGGAATTGATTTTTGTGGGTGGTACGGAAAAATGGTACGTGTTAAATATTCGGGTAAACATTCCACTATAAGTAAGGCTATTGTGTCTTTCTGAACTTTCTGTGAGAGGCGGGGGTAAGCATTTAGTTTAAATAATTCTAGGAGGAATTTAAATAATTCGAGGTTACGTGCGCGCACGTAACCTCGTCTAAATTAACCTTAAAAAATGAAATAAAGCTATGTCAACTTTGCATGTCTCTCTCACTATGTATGCGCCGTGGTGGTGTGTAACCAATCACCAATCAAGTTATTGTATATTGAGCAACCTCCGCTGTCTCTGATTGGCCCCTAAAAATGGGTGTTGTCTAAAAAACCAGTCTGGTTGAAAACGTGGAGTTGAAACAAACTTGTGTGGGGAATCCCCGTTCGTACTGCTCACTTTTTTGTAATGTTTAGGAACCATTGGGGAATCCCCGCTTGTTTGGAAAGGTACCAAGGAAAGGCAAGCAAATAGCATGTAGTTTCAAAACGTGTTTAATCACGTGTAGAGGTCCCATAGAATGAAATTTCTGTATTGTGCATGCAAACGGCGAATTCAAGAATGAGTTTTTTACTTACTTAGAATTTTGTCATAATTTCTTGAATGAAATGTCTTTTTTTGTATCCAAGAGGTGAAATCAATAAAGAGTTTGTTACTTACTTTCCTTTTTTTATAATTTCTTGAATAAAATATCCGTATTGTGCATCCAAGAGGGGACTTCAAGAAAGAGATTGTTACTTACTTAGAATTTTCTCATAATTTCTTGAATGAAATTTCCGTATTGGGTATCCAAGAGGTGTATTCAAGAAAGAGTTTGTTACTTACTTACAATTTTTTTATAATTTCTTGAATGAAATATCTGTATTGTTCATCCAGGAGGAGAATTCAAGAAACAGTTTGCTACTTACTTACAATTTTTTCATAATTTCTTGAGTGAAATTGCTGTATTGTCTGTCCAGGAAGCGAGTTCAAGAAAGAGTTTTTTTGCAATGTTTTTCATAGTTTCCTGAATTAAATTTCTGTATTGTGCAACCCAATGGCGAATTCAAGAAAGGGTTTGTTACTTATTTAGAATTTTGTCATAATTTCTTGAATGAAATGACTTTTTTGTTTATCCAAGAGGCGAATTCAAAAAAGAATTTGTTACTTACTTACTTACAATTTTTTCATACTTTCTTAAATGAAGTTTCTGCATTGTGTATCCAAGAGGTGACTTCAGGAAAGAGTTTGTTACTTGCTTACAAATTTTTCATAATTTATTGAATGAAATTTCCGTATTGCATATCCAAGAGGTGAAAACAATAAAGAGTTTGTTACTTACTTGCGATTTTTTCATAATTTCTTGAATGAAGTATCTGTACTGTATATCCCAGAGGTGAAATCAATAAAGAGTTTGTTACTTACTTAGAAATATTTTCATAATTTCTTGAATGAAATTTCCGTATTGTGTATCCAAGAGTTGACTTCAAGAAAGAAATTGTTACTTACTGAGAATTTTTTCATAATTTCTTGAATTAAATTTCTACATCGTGTATCTAAGTCGTGAAAACAATAAAGAGTTTGTTACTTACTTAGAATTTTGTCATAATTTCTTGAAAGGAATGTCTTTTTGTTTAACCAGCAAGTGAATTCAAGAAAGAATTTGCTACTTACTTACAATTTTTTCATAATTTCTTTAATGAAATTTCTGTATTGTGTATCCAAGAGGTGACTTCAATAAAGAATTTGTTACTTACTTACTTACAATTTTTTCATAGTTTCTTAAATGAAGTTTCTGCATTGTGTATCCAAGAGGTGACTTCAGGAAAGAGTTTGTTACTTGCTTACAATTTTTTCATAATTTCTTAAATGAAATTTCTGCATTGTGTATCCAAGAGGTAACTTCAAGAAAGAGTTTGTTACTTACTTAGAATTTTGTCATAATTTCTTGAATGAAATGTCTTTTTTATTTATCCAGGAGGCGAATTCAAGAAAGAATTTGCTACTTACTTACAGTTTTTGATAATTTCTTAAATGAAATTTCTGCATTGTGTATCCAAGAGGTGACTTCAAGAAAGAGTTTGTTACTTACTTACAATTTTTTTTCATAATTTCCTTAATTAAATTTCTGTATTGTGTATCCAAGAGGTGAATTCAAGAAAGAGTTTGTTACTTACTTAATTACAATTTTTTCATAATGACATATCCAATAACGGATGTTGATAAATAATTTTTTCATTCTGATACCAAGATTTTGTCAATGTTATCCCATGTGTCTGACAATAGATGTATGCAAATTCCTTTTCTTACATCTCCGACGTTTTATTAGATATTATAAACGTTTGATATGCTAGCTTACTCTAAAAATAATGAACACATAACAATGTAATGCATGATATATTTTTAATGAAATAATGCTATGTAGAATATTAATACAAAAAATATATTATGATACATTATTAATATCAATGATTAACTTTGGACATTTTGAATCTGTTCCATAAAATAGTTCACCATGTTCTCTCTTGATATTATAGCTATTGTCTTCTCTTAGTTCGTAATCAGTAGAATAATCATTATTCGTTTTGAGTCATACACAATTTTTACTGGTGTCTCATCAACAGGCTCAATATGCTTTTCGTCCTTGGTATTATTTGGTTCATTGACTGTTTGATCAATGGCAGTAACGTTTGCTGGTGCTTTGTTTTTCATCGATTCATCTTTATATTCCATAGTGATATTTTCTGACAATGCCCTTTTTATTTTTCTGGCAATTTCACTGTCTATTATCACATTATTTTTACACAGGTAACAGTTTCGGCACGTAGACAAGATATGGTTTACGATATTAGTAGAAGAGTAGGCCTTTCTTTTATTGATCTTCCGTTGAATGCTAATACCCGAAAGGTGACGATTGGATATATCAGTAGAAAATGTGTTACCTGCAACAGTAGCAAGGAGTTGTCCTCTATCATCAACGATTTTTATGTTGGCATTCTCTTTGAGTGCAATCATCTCTGGAGATCTCAATCTCGCATAACCACCAACATAAGAGTTGAATTTTTTCGGTATTCCAAAGAAATTTAATTCCTTACTGTCATGACAATGCGTGCATACATTTCCAATAGTGCTTCCACTTGTACTTGTTTCATAGTTTAAATACTTATCCTTGTTGGCATTCAATGCTACAATAACCTTGTTATGTGAACACACTTTATTAAAATGCTCCATCTTCACTTTTTTAGAGATATGAGTTATGTGTTTATCGTTCCACTGTGTAAAAAATACTGATTTAATACATGCAATAAACTAGGTAGTGTCGATAACCGGCCATAGAGCAATAGTGGGAAAGCCACATCGTCTCTCTGGGCAAGCATAGAGTACAATTGTTAGAGCCATAAAAATATCGGTCGAGGAGGTATCATTAGCAATAACCTACTTCTAATGAAACATATCAAGTCCCCTGTTTACCGGGTACTAAATAACTACCATTTTTACTCCCCCTAGCATTATATTGGCTTACACTGAAAATAATTGAAAGGAAAAAATAAAAGCCCGATAAATATTTACTAGTTGGTGTGACAAAGACAGTGCAACGTTTAGCTAGATAAGAAGAAGAAGAAGAAGAATACGGAGAATTAATAGTCTTTTGTTCACCATTTTACATGAATAAACTGATTTAGTCGAGGGAATGAATCCTTATTCTAGAAGTCCTATTCCTACAAGTTAAGTGAGAATAAAAGAATGAGGTAATTATATTGGCTTACACTGAAAATAATTGAACAGAAAAAATAAAACCCCGATAAATATTTACTAGTTGGTGTGACAAACACGGAGCAACGTTTGGCTAATAGCTATAAAATACAAAAAAAAAATATCTGTCAAGGAGGTATCATTAGCAATAAACTATTTCTAATGAAGCATTTCAAGTCATCTGTTTATCGGGTACTAAATAACTACCATTTTTACCCCTCTCAAAACTTAATTTACCCCACACGTACCATTTTTCCGCACCAGCCACAAAACTCAATTCCTCCTAGAATTATTTAAACTAAATACTTACCCCCGCCTCTCACAGAAAGTTCAGAAAGACACAATAGCCTTATTTATAGTCAAATGTTTACCCGAATATTTAACACGTACCATTTTTCTGTACCACCCACAAAAATCAATTCCCCCTAGAATTATTTAAACTAAATACTTACCCCCGCCCTAGAAAGTTCAGAAAAACACAATAGCCTTATTTATAGTGAAGTGTTTCTTAGTCGTATGTTTACCCAAACATTCAACACGTACCATTTTTCCACACCAGCCACAAAACTCAATTCCTCCTAGAATTATTTAAACTAAATACTTACCCCCGCCTCTCACAGAAAGTTCAGAAAGACGCAATAGCCTTATTTATAGTCGAATGTTTACCCGAATATTTAACACGTACCATTTTTCCTTACCACCCACAAAAATCAATTCCTCCTAGAATTGTTTAAACTAAATACTTACCCCCCCCCCTAGAAAGTTCGGAATAACACGATAGCCTTATTTATAGTGAAGCGTTTCTTAGTCGTATGTTTACCCGAATATTTAACAAGTACCATTTTTCCATATCATCCATAAAACTCAATTCCTCCTAGAATTATTTAAACTAAATAGTTAGCCCCGCCCTAGAAAGTTCAGAAAAACACAATAGCCTTATTTATAGTTAAGCGTTTCTTAGTCACATGTTTACCTGAATATTTAACAAGTACCATTTTTCGTTAAAAACTAAGACGAATGGAAATTATCCTGTATATGAAGTTAGCTACCCCCCCCCCCGAAATACCTTGTTCTTTATGTTAGAGTCTGACTTTACATTCCCAATTAAATTAAAAAATAAGCATTTTCAACTAGAAATAAGGAGCATCGTTAAAAAAACTAAGACGAATGGAAATTATCTTCGATTCTGAGCATTTTTGTTTCCCCTCCAAAATCCTCTGGAGGGGCTCAGAGGCCCCTCCAGAGGAGGAGCCCCTGAGCCTTTGAGGCAGATCCCATTTATTTTCCATTCTGAGTATTTTTGGTTTTCCCTCCAAAATTGACCCCCCTCTCCCCTGCCCTCAGAAATGGGGGAAGGAGGGGCCTCTGAACCTTGCCCTTGAGACAGATCCCGTTTATTTTCGATTCTGAGTATTTTTGGTTTTCCCTCCAAAATTGACCCCCCTCCCTCCCTTGCTCTCAGAAATGGGGGAACGAAGGGCCTCTGAGCCTTCCCCTTGAGGCAGATCCCGGTCATTTTCGATTCTGAGTATTTTTGGTTTTCCCTCCAAAATTGACCCCCCCTCCCCTGCCCTCAGAAATGGGGGAAGGAGGGGCCTCTGAGCCTTGCCCTTGAGGCAGATCCCGTTTATTTTCGATTCTGAGTATTTTTGGTTTTCCCTCCAAAATTGACCCCCCCCCTGCCCTCAGAAATGGGGGAACGAAGGGCCTCTGAGCCTTCCCCTTGAGGCAGATCCCATTTATTTTCGATTCTGAGTATTTTTGGTTTTCCCTCCAAAATTGACCCCCCCCCCTCCCCTGCCCTCAGAAATGGGGGAACATAGGGCCTCTGAGCCTTCCCCTTGAGGCAGATCCCGTTTATTTTCGATTCTGTGTATTTTTGGTTTTCCCTCCAAAATTGACCCCCCCCCCCTCCCCCGCCCTCAGAAATGGGGAAACGAAGGGCCTCTGAGCCTTCCCCTTGAGGCAGATTCCGTTTATTTTCGATTCTGAGTATTTTTGGTTTTCCCTCCAAAATTGACCTCCCTCCCCTGCCCTCAGAAATGGGGGAACGAAGGGCCTCTGAGCCTTCCTCTTGAGGCAGATCTCATTAATTTTGATTCTGAGCATTTTTGGTTTTCCCTCCAAAATTGACCCCCCCCCCTCCCCTGCCCTCAGAAATGGGGGAAGGAGGGAACGTTAAACTATTTTAAATTGACAACACTGTCCAAACATCACATGTGTATTATACAGTGCACAATCACCCCATCTTCCCAAAACACTTTTCAGCCATTTCTTGTTAAAATTTTTTATTTCTAAACTATTAAATTTTTTTATTTCAAACTTTTTATTTCTTTTAACAACACAATGAAGTATTTGCAAATGTTAAACCCTTTTCTTTTTTTACTCCACCTTAATAGGATCAAATTCGCGAATCCTACACTCCAATTCGCAAATCTCATTACCCCTTTTTAAATGTACCAGTTTTTTTAAGAAAAATGTGCACGTTAACTGACGACGTACATTCATTGTGCAATTGACAACAATAACAAAAACCTTGGCAGCTTTTCAAAATGTTCACGTGTAAATACAGTGTCAATGGCATGGGTTTTTCTTGCGCAATTCAATGTAGGTTCCGCGGCTTTATATAACTTACTACTATAGTTATCATGTTTTTGACCATGCTGAACAAAATGGCTATCTCAAAATTTTGATCGGGTGACTTTGGAAAAAAATGAGTGTGGGAGGGGGCCTAGTTGCCCTCCATTTTTTGGTCAATTAAAAAGGGCACTATAACTTTTAATTTCCACTGGGTCGATGCGATCACCCCTGGAAAAAAAAATAAATAAATAAAAATAATAATAAAAAAAATAAACACGCATCCGTGATCTTTCTTCTGGCAAAAAATGCAAAATTCCACATTTTTGTAGATAGGATCTTGAAACCTCTACAGTAGGGTTCTCTGATACGCTGAATATGATGGTGGGATTTTCATTAAGGGGGTATAACTTTTAGGGGGTCTTTCCCCCTTTTTTCGAAAATCAACCAAATTTTCTCAGGCGCGTAACTTTTGATGGGTCGGACTAAATTTGATGAAACTTATATATTTGAAATCAGCTTTAAAATCTGATTCTTTTGATGTATCTATTGATATCAAAACCCCGTTTTCTAGAGTTTCGTTTACCATTGAGCCGGTTCGCTCCTTACTTACAGTTCGTTACCACGAACTGTTTGATTTGTAATATATATTTCACAAATAGTTTATTTCTTTTGAATTTATTCATTTCTTGGCTATAAGAAATGACTGTTAAACATAAGTCAATTCAAGCAATATGTTTAGTTTTCAAAAAATTGCAAATGAGAGTACACTTTTGAAGGGCCTGAGGATGGCAAAAATCTTTTATTTCATTACTTTATGTTTTTCTTTAAGTTTGTCTTCGTTGTTCATTGTATTGTCTCTTGTTTTACAATTTTGTATAAGCTAATGTTGCTGCAAGCCTCTGTTTTGAATTAATTTAAAAAAAACTAAGTTTTTCCAAGAGAAGTAAAGAGCGAAGTTGAAACTTAAAACAGACAAAAATTATTGCTTCACAGCCTATTTAATATAGATCGATCAAACTAGTACAAATAAACCAACTAATTATGTTTCCCTGTGTTTCTAGGATTATAGAAAACTAGCGCTTTACTGAAAACATAAAATAATATATGAGTTTTGGTACAGTAAAAGCAAACCAAATAAGGACACTTTTTACAAAATAAAAATATTACCAATCTTTTTTAGGATCAATCCCTTTTAAGATAAATAACAATTCATTTTAGTATTGTTGCTTTATTTTATTTTTTCTCGTTTAATTTGCTATCACTTCTGCACGATGGCTCAATTCAATGCCTGGCTGTCGTTTTGGCTTTAAAAAGAACATATCATGATTACTTTGTAGACAAGTTCGAAGTAAAGCCCTCTTGATAGCATTAGGATTAGGACTATAGACTAGCTTTAGAATCATAGCTTGAAATTCACTGTTGCATAGAGACAAATAACCGCATTTTCAGAGTTCATATTATGTCTTTTTTATCTTCATTTCAAGTAATACTAAAACATGTTTCTTACATTTGAAGATTGTTTATTAATACTATTGATATTATAGCTTATAGCACTATTGAATATTATACCAAAATGCTACCTGATAAGTCAATCCAATATTTCTGTATGCTGTTCAATGACTTTGCGGTTATTAAAAAAATATTTAATTTTATGCTTATGTTTTTAAGATAATTTTAATTGTATATGGAAAGTTACCGATGTCACAACTGGTGTAAGAATATGAAAAGCTTTATAGATTAGTTTATTGTTGTCAGGCTTCATACTCATTTTTCACTCCCAAATCAATATTCCTGTTTTTAATACTTGATTTTTGTGTTTTCAGTAAAGTGCTAGTTTTCTATAATCCTAGAAACACAGGGAAACATAATTAGTTGGCGTATTTGTATTAATTTGATTAATATATATTAGATAGGCTGTGAAGCAATAATTTTTGTCCGTTTTAAGTTTCAACTTCGCTCTTTACTTCCCTCGGTAAAACTTTGTTTTTTTAAGTTTATCTTTGTTCGTTTTTTGATTAAAATTTAATGTAGAAACAACGCTGCCATGATCTTTTTTATTTATTCGGAATAATGTATGTTCGTCTTAAGTTTTAATGTCACTTCTTAGTTTTAGTTGAACATTTATTTTTAATATAATTTCTAATTATCACCGATCTAGGGGAGATAAGACACCTCTACAAAATACTGCAAACAACCTTGAAAGCTAAGAAAAACTTTCAGTCTATAACATAAAGCTCATTATCCGTACTTCACAAACAATTCATGTTTTTCAGGAACGTTTGTTTTTCGATCAGCAAAAAGCTGTTTTTACTCGGCCGACTTCGCCTGAAAAAGCCATAATGAAGACAGGCTTTATAAATCACCTACTGACTAGCAGAAACTAGATGGCTACTATAACAAAAGAAAGCTGTTTAAGGGCTCATTTAAAAGCTCATATTTATACTTAATCGCTTCTTATAAATTTGACTTGATGGCACATTCCCACAAAGTGTCCTTTCGGTTGTTTCCCAGCCTTTTTTAAATGAAACAAGTGCCTTTTCCAATGAAATGACCAAATAAAGGTGATTTCAAAACCTGGGCAAGAGCAAAAACTAAGGGGGCGAGGACGTCCCTTCCCCTCAATCACCGCCACTAGAACTAGGACACAGGCTGCATCATAGAGTGAAGTTTGAAGGTTCAATTCAAAACTACTGATCAATCAAGCTTAATTTTTGGCAGATATTTAGTTGAAAAGTTTTTAGTTTTAGTTAATTTGTTTTCGCAATAATCTTTTACTTTTAATATGACTAGGGGATTTATGATACTTAGTAAGAGGATCTGGAGGGGGAGCATATGTGAGGGGATCTTATAAATCTCTAGTTAAGGGCTTTGGACCATAATTATTGCAATGGTACCATTTTATGCTTCCAAACTCTTCCACTTAAGAAGTGGTACCAAAAGTGCCGTTTTTAGTGCTATATGGCAATTTTGGATGGTAACATTGATAAAAGGCACGTAGATGTGAGTAATAGGTTTAAAATCTGCCTTCCTGGGATATGGCTTAAAAAATGAGTGCATCAATCGAACGCATGATAATCTAATTTGAAGTCTAGTACTGACAGAACCACGTCTCTAATAATGTAATTTAATATATTGATGCTTGTAGGACTTTAACTGTGAAGCTTATTAAGGGGGACTGGAGGAGGATAAGATAAGATAAGTTTTATTCTTCATTAAATACACATATAATATTACATGTTATTAATCCCTCAAAGGCTCATTGGCCTGTACAAAGAGGGACGACATATGAATTACATACTCAGAGATAAAAAACAAAAGAAAATTTAAAATGATCACTTACTCACATATGAAGGAGAAGAAAAAAATATAGATAAACTGAAAACTATAGAAAAAAATTAGAATAAATAAACTAAATTTATTAATTATATTAAATAGACTCAAAAAAAAAAAAATTATATTATTATTACTATAAACGAATCCCTATCGTCGAAACAGAATTATGTGTATTGTCAGGTAGAACCAACATCATAATAGCTGTTACGATATTATTCATAACTCTTATCCAAAATATTAAAAAATCAAAACTTAAGCCATGTACAGCCCTTTTAAGCTTGTATTTAAAACTATATAAATTCTAATTCAATCAGCTCTGCTTATTTCTGAGGCTAGGTAGCAAAATTGAGGTTTATGGGTTAATTCAGTCATAAGGCTTATAATTATTGGACTGTAATTAAATGGTGCGAAAGCAATAAAATTTAACCCGTCTTCATGAATGCTACTCCTTAGTGAACTATACAAGTTTCAGCAATAAATATTGATAGTCATACCTGAGGTCTGGGAGTCATAGCGTAGAGAAGACCACCATAAAACAAAACTAAACATTCAGGGGACATCAACTCCAAAAAAAAAAAAAAAAAAAAAAAAAAAAAAAAAAAAAAAAAAAAAAATAAAAATATTCAGTTTGATTCTTAACTAAATGGTCCTTAAGAATCCTCTTGAAAGTGCCAAACGAGTGGTATTTCTGTACTGAAGAAGGCAGGGAGTTCCAAACCTGATGACAAGCGATGAGGGGATTGAAATCTGACCGCACAGTGGGAGTAGGAGGAATGCAGATATTATGTGACGAACGAAGGTTATATGGAGCTGAATCAGAAATAAACTGAGGAGTTTTTTGAAGAGATTTTGGAAGATTG
Organism: Artemia sinica; assembly: GCA_027921565.1. Taxonomy (NCBI): domain Eukaryota; kingdom Metazoa; phylum Arthropoda; class Branchiopoda; order Anostraca; family Artemiidae; genus Artemia; species Artemia sinica. Next base: position 259,459 of record JAPEVW010000164.1, read on the forward strand.
CCATGAAGCTGATGAAAAACAAAAGAAGCACAAGAAAGAATGTAGATAGACTGTAGATTTAGAAGTGGTCTTGGTGAAGAACGGTTGGTGTCCATAAGCAGACGCCGTGTTTTATCATACATGACAGAAAGCGACCGCAGTGTAGAAGGAAAAGTAGACATCCATATTATGGGCAATAAGAGACATATGACTGGACAAGGCAGAAAAAAAGAAGCTTCAGAATAGATCCAGGAAAGGCGTGTTTGAGTTTTCGAATGACACCCAAACTCCGTGATACCTTAACCCTAATCATGGCTCTATGGTGTCTAAACGAAAGGTTCTCATCAAGCAGGATACCAAGAAACCGGACCAACCGATTCTTTGGTCTACACAAGGAGCCTTGTGACACCTGAAGCTGTGTCAGTTGAGGGAAAGCTACACCAATTCAAGAAAAAATAAGAAAATGTGACTTGGTAACATTCAAGGCCAAGCAATTCGCCTCAAACCATGAAACTACTTTCTCAAATATTGCCACCAGATTAGATCTGACATCACATTCCGTCCTCCCTAAAGTCCCAAAAGTGCTGTCGTCAGCAAAAGCAACGAGGCAATCTTCATTAGAAGTAGCATTGGGAAACAAAGGAACATCCGGATGACAAAGATTGCAGCATACTAGAGGACTGGTGTTCTTGACTGCTGAAATCAGATCATTGACATAAATCAGAAATAAAACGGGGCCAAGAACAGATCCCTGGGGGACACCATATTCTACTTCAGAAGGGCTCTGGAAAAGCGGATCAATTGAAATAAGTCTACCAGAAAGATATGATTCAAACCAAGAGAAAACATTTGATCTTATACCAATATGCGATAATTTCCAAAGAAGAATCTGATGAGTCAAAGAATCAAAAGCTTTACGAACATCCAAAAATAAAGTTGCCGGGATAAGACCAAAATCTATTGCCGAATGAATGAAATTCAAGAGAGATGCACAAGCATGCTCTGTAGAGTGATTCGCTCGGAATCCAAACTGGAAATCATGTAAAAAATTTTTGACATCCAGAAAACTAAGAAGCCTGGATAGCATAGCCTTCTCAAAAATTTTGCTGAAAACAGATAGAAGAGAAATTGGCCTATAATTAGCAGGATCACTCCGGGACCCACCTTTATACAGCACTATAACCTTAGCTCGCTTGAGTGATTCAGGGAAAATTCCATTCACGAAAGACAGATTGACAAGCTTAGTCAATGGTGACAGAATAGCAGGAAGAACGGCACGGATAACCCTTGTAGGAATTCTGTCTGGCCCTGAAGACGAAGAACCTTTAAATGCATTTACGATCCGAGCTACCTCAAACTCAGAAACAGGGTTCAAGACCATTGACTTTAAACATGGGGGTCCAAGATAGGCTCTGAAATCGCAACGAGGAGTTCTAGAGCTCACAGATGAAGCAGTCGTTTTTCCTATATTAGCAAAATAAGACGTAAGCTCTAGCTGAACATTTTCTTCTCCTTGGACAATTTTACCGTCAACTATCAGCGTTGTTGGAACTGAAGGCGGAGGGGGAGTAGGTTTAAGTACAGAATTAATAATTTTCCATGTCTTCCCAACATCCTTTCCACACTCAGAAAATTTCCTGTGATAATACTGAGACTTGGCCTTCCGACACAGAGAATTAAATATATTCCTATAGGCCTTGAACCGCTGATGATGAGAAGCAGATGACGAAGCCTTGTATAGTTTCCACAGATAATTTTTCCTTTTCCAGCTTGTATGGAGACCTGGAGTCATCCACGGATTCAGCAGTACTCTCCTTTTCGAGGTATGAGGCTTTGGATTCCGGTGGCAAACTTCTAGGATACCATCTTTTACTGAATCATAAAAGAAATCAAAAGAGCGGTTAAAATCAGATTCAGAATCCAAACTATCCCATGGCTGATCAGTCAAACGAGATTTAAGTAGACTGATCTCACTGACACCAAAACGGAAAAATGGGAGATTAGATGGCGAAGCTTTACGCTGCGATCGATTAGCAGTCCTATATCGTGAAATAGCAGGGAAATGATCAGAAATATCATTCCCGAATTAAATGACCAAAAAAAGGTGATTTCAAAACCTGGGCAAGAGCAAAAACTAAGGGGGCAAGGACGTCCCTTCCCCTCAATCACCGCCACTAGAACTAGGACACAGGCTGCATCATAGAGTGAAGTTTGAAGGTTCAATTCAAAACTACTGATCAATCAAGCTTAATTTTTGGCAGATATTTAGTTGAAAAGTTTTTAGTTTTAGTTAATTTGTTTTCCCAATAATCTTTTACTTTTAATATGACTAGGGGATTTATGATACTTACTAAGAGGATCTGGAGGGGGAGCATATGTGAGGGGATCTTATAAATCTCTAGTTAAGGGCTTTGGACCATAATTATTACAATGGTACAATTTTATGCTTCCAAACTCTTCCACTTAAGAAGTGGTACCAAAAGTGCCGTTTTTAGTGCTATATGGCACTTTTGGATGGTAACATTGATAAAAGGCACGTAGATGTGAGTAATAGGTTTAAAATCTGCCTTCCTGGGATATGGCTTAAAAAATGAGTGCATCAATCGAACGCATAATAATCTAATTTGAAGTCTAGTACTGACAGAACCACGTCTCTAATAATGTAATTTAATATATTGATGCTTGTAGGACTTTAACTGTGAAGCTTATTAAGGGGGACTGGAGGAGGATAAGATAAGATAAGTTTTATTCTTCATTAAATACACATATAATATTACATGTTAGTAATCCCTCAAAGGCTCATTGGCCTGTACAAAGAGGGACGACATATGAATTACACACTCAGAGATAAAAAACAAAAGAAAATTTAAAATGATCACTTACTCACATATGAAGGAGAAGAAAGAAAATATAGATAAACTGAAAACTATAGAAAAAAATTAGAATAAATAAACTAAATTTATTAATTATATTAAATAGACTCAAAAAAAAAATTATATTATTATTACTATAAACGAATCCCTATCGTCGAAACAGAATTATGTGTATTGTCAGGTAGAACCAACATCATAATAGCTGTTACGATATTATTCATAACTCTTATCCAAAATATTAAAAAATCAAAACTTAAGCCATGTACAGCCCTTTTAAGCTTGTATTTAAAACTATATAAATTCCAATTCAATCAGCTCTGCTTATTTCTGAGGCTAGGTAGCAAAATTGAGGTTTATGGGTTAATTCAGTCATAAGGCTTATAATTATTGGACTGTAATTAAATGGTGCGAAAGCAATAAAATTTAACCCGTCTTCATGAATGCTACTCCTTAGTGAACTATACAAGTTTCAGCAATAAATATTGATAGTCATACCTGAGGTCTGGGAGTCATAGCGTAGAGAAGACCACCATAAAACAAAACTAAACATTCAGGGAACATCAACTCCACAAAAAAAAAAAAAAAAAAAAAAAAAAAAAAAAAAAAAAAAAAAAAAAAATTATTCAGTTTGATTCTTAACTAAATGGTCCTTAAGAATCCTCTTGAAAGTGCCAAACGAGTGGCATTTCTGTACTGAAGAAGGCAGGGAGTTCCAAACCTGATGACAAGCGATGAGGGGATTGAAATCTGACCGCACAGTGGGAGTAGGAGGAATGCAGATATTATGTGACGAACGAAGGTTATATGGAGCTGAATCAGAAATAAACTGAGGAGTTTTTTGAAGAGATTTTGGAAGATTGCCATGAAGCTGATGAAAAACAAAAGGTTCTCATCAAGCAGGATACCAAGAAACCGGACCAACCGATTCTTTGGTCTACACAAGGAGCCTTGTGACACCTGAAGCTGTGTCAGTTGAGGGAAAGCTACACCAATTCGAGAAAAAATAAGAAAATGTGACTTGGTAACATTCAAGGCCAAGCAATTCGCCTCAAACCATGAAACTACTCTCTCAAATATTGCCACCAGATTAGATCTGACATCACATTCCGTCCTCCCTAAAGTCCCAAAAGTGCTGTCGTCAGCAAAAGCAACGAGGCAATCTTCATTAGAAGTAGCATTGGGAAACAAAGGAACATCCGGATGACAAAGATTGCAGCATACTAGAGGACTGGTGTTCTTGACTGCTGAAATCAGATCATTGACATAAATCAGAAATAAAACGGGGCCAAGAACAGATCCCTGGGGGACACCATATTCTACTTCAGAAGGGCTCTGGAAAAGCGGATCAATTGAAATAAGTCTACCAGAAAGATATGATTCAAACCAAGAGAAAACATTTGATCTTATACCAATATGCGATAATTTCCAAAGAAGAATCTGATGAGTCAAAGAATCAAAAGCTTTACGAACATCCAAAAATAAAGCTGCCGGGATAAGACCAAATTCTATTGCCGAATGAATGAAATTCAAGAGAGATGCACAAGCATGCTCTGTAGAGTGATTCGCTCGGAATCCAAACTGGAAATCATGGAAAAAATTTTTGACATCCAGAAAACTAAGAAGCCTGGATAGCATAGCCTTCTCAAAAATTTTGCTGAAAACAGATAGAAGAGAAATTGGCCTATAATTAGCAGGATCACTCCGGGACCCACCTTTATACAGCACTATAACCTTAGCTCGCTTGAGTGATTCAGGGAAAATTCCATTCACGAAAGACAGATTGACAAGCTTAGTCAATGGTGACAGAATAGCAGGAAGAACGGCACGGATAACCCTTGTAGGAATTCTGTCTGGCCCTGAAGACGATGAACCTTTAAATGCATTTACGATCCGAGCTACCTCAAACTCAGAAACAGGGTTCAAGACCATTGACTTTAAACATGGGGGTCCAAGATAGGCTCTGAAATCGCAACGAGGAGTTCTAGAGCTCACAGATGAAGCAGTCGTTTTTCCTATATTAGCAAAATAAGACGTAAGCTCTAGCTGAACATTTTCTTCTCCTTGGACAATTTTACCGTCAACTATCAGCGTTGTTGGAACTGAAGGCGGAGGGGGAGTAGGTTTAAGTACAGAATTAATAATTTTCCATGTCTTCCAACATCCTTTCCACACTCAGAAAATTTCCTGTGATAATACTGAGACTTGGCCTTCCGACACAGAGAATTAAATATATTCCTACAGGCCTTGAACCGCTGATGATGAGAAGCAGATGACGAAGCCTTGTATAGTTTCCACAGAAAATTTTTCCTTTTCCAGCTTTTATGGAGACCTGGAGTCATCCACGGATTCAGCAGTACTCTCCTTTTCGAGGTATGAGGCTTTGGATTCCGGTGGCAAACTTCTAGGATACCATCTTTTGCTGAATCATAAAAGAAATCAAAAGAGCGGTTAAAATCAGATTCAGAATCCAAACTATCCCATGGCTGATCAGTCAAACGAGATTTAAGTAGACTGATCTCACTGACACCAAAACGGAAAAATGGGAGATTAGATGGCGAAGCTTTACGCTGCGATCGATTAACAGTCCTATATCGTGAAATAGCAGGGAAATGATCAGAAATATCACTAACCATCACCGAATTATCTAAGACATCTAGTGACGAAAAAATATTATCAATAAGTGATGCATGCATCTCAGTAACTCGGGTTGGTATACAAACTGAAGGTAGAGTTCCCGCAGAAAGCATCATTGACAAAAAATCTGCAGCCGAAGCAGAATTTTGATCCAGCAGGTTAAGGTTGAAATCCCCCATAAGGATTAGTTCGCAAGGATGCTTTTGGACTAAGTCCAAAACCTCTTCCAGAATTTTCATAAACGAAGGAATAGATCCACTAGGGGATCTGTAAACCAAACCGACAACTAAATCCTTACAACCTGACTTAATCTCAATAAAAAGGGATTCAAAGATTCCTTCCTCATTTCTACTCAAATCACTTCGGAAATTATATACAAGATGATCGGCAATATACAGGGCAAGGCCACCTTTCGCCATCTGTTTCCGGTTCATCCTCTCCATCCTAAATCTTTGGATATCTAAAAGCATATCCTTTTTTGAATCCAGGAAAGTTTCACATAAACCAATAACATCCAGAGTTCCACCACTGACGATCCGTTTCAGCTCATCAAAAGAGGAGCAAAGTCCCTGAATGTTTAGGTGAAGCACAGAGAAAATACCATCTTGTTTAGAAGAGGCAGAACCACTTAATTGCGAAACATATTTACTTTCAATAACTGATTTAGGATCATTATAATTCCTATTTCTACTTCCAACTGAATTATTAATTATACTTTCCATATCTAAAGGATTATTTTGTAACTCAATAAAACGTTCCCCCAAAGAGTTAGCATCACCCTGGTCACTAAAAGAATTAATCATTTTACTTACGGTGGATGGTAGATCCGCTCCGCGACCAAACTCACCAGAGCAAAGGTTAACGACATAAATAAATAAATAAAATCACAATGATCATACCAATAAGTAAGATAGATATACATTTTATATTATTGAACAAATTAATAATAATAATTTCAGATAGATTTAGTAACTTTCTTAAATCATTAATCATACTACTCAGTTCCTGAAATAAAAAATAAATAACGCTAAAGCTCCACTGCATTAATGTACCCATGAGACCAATAAAAGTAAAATTATTTTCAAGATAACAAAGGATTAAAATCCCAAACTGACGCAATGACCTGTGAGAACAGGCATGTAACAAAAAAGAATAATTATTGAAATCCATAAATTTCATTGAAGTTAATTGGAACGAAAGTAAATCATTAGACAGATACGCACAAAGAAAAAAAATAAGCAAAAGATAAATAAAATACGCTGAATATATGAATGGCAAGATACTAAACATATCTAAAAAAAAAAAAAAAAAAAAAAAAAAAAAAAAAAAAAAAAAAAAAAAAAAAAAAAAAAAAAAACTTAATCTTAAACACAGTCGGCTAGAGTATGAATTTTTTTAGTGACACTTTCACCGTTAGGCCTTGCCAAAATTTGCCCACGATCAGTCCAAACATTTCTATGACCAGATCTGTCCTTAGGGGCATATAGGATCTCACGTCGCCTTTTTGTTAATGCTTCCGATAGGAAAATTCCACTTGAAGCTAACCTAGCTTTTGCTTTGAAGACTTTCTTCGCTATATCACTATTCACAAATTTAACTAAAAAAGGAGGGACTTTGTCGTTTAGGGAGGCATCGGTTAAAGCAGGGGATATTTTGAATCTGTAGATATTCCTAATTTGGGCAACATTAATTTCAGTCAGGTTCATTTTGGTTATGAAAACTTGCAGGATTGTTGATTGGAGGTCAGATCCGGACTGTTGCTTAACACCATGCAAAATTAGCGAATCAAGCAGCACTTCTTGTTCAAATGAATCTAGTTTCATCTCAATTTTCTTGATTTTCTCTTCTTGATTTATAATTTGGTTGCGAAGAGTTTTCAGCGATTGTTCAATTTTTTCAAATTTTGGTTGATAATCAAGAGTAATCGCATCATATATTTGACAAATAATGTCGTGGGATGACTGGCGGAAGGAATCAGCATCCGAAAACCTTTCATTAACCTTCTTAGTTATATTTTGTAGTAACTCTCGCTTAGTTTTTTCCAGGTCAAGTTCTGTAGAAGTGATTTTATCCATCAACGAAGCACATTCTCCTGTATTAGATTCCTTAATTGTTAATGCATTAAATGTCTTGGAAAGGGATTTATAAATATCGGGTGAATTTTTCAATTCCTCAAATGCAGCCTTTACACCTGCAGTCTGTTTTGTTGAAGTTCGGCTAACGCTTGGATTATATTCTGCCAAGTTGGCTTCAACAAGTCTGTATTCGTCATGTGTCCCATAGCAAAATACCAAATATGATGGCTTTCCTTTGCTATCCTTGGACACTTTTAGTATCTTTACTGGCCAATGAGGATAATTTTTGAAGTTAGCTAACGCGATATCAAACTCTTTAAATGCAGGCATTTCCTATTAAGGAGAGGACAAAAGTAAAAGCAACTTATCTTTATCTAAGTAAAGAACCTTAAGGAAAAATTTAGTTGGAAAAATGCTCCAAAGATGCAATAATATGTATCCAAAATAATCTATAAAATCCACTAATATCTGTCTATTTTAATACCAATTAGTTTGGCACCAAAGGTGAACACCGATCAATTGGCTCACAGTATGTTTACTCAAGAAAAGTCAATGGCGCAATAAATTTCACCTGTGTCTTAATTCGTTTAGTTGAAGAAACCAGTTCTTTATTGTTCAGAGACTATAAAATATCCGTTTTAAGCTAGGTGTTCACTGAATGAACACCTAGCTGTTCACCTCTAGTTAAGGGTTTTGGACCATAATTATTACAGTGATACCGTTTTATGCTTCCAAGATTTTCCACTTAAGAAGTGGCACCAAAAAGTTGTTTTCAGTGCTATATCTCACTTACGAATGGTAGGATTAATAAAAAGCACGTAGATATGAGCAAAAGTTTTCAAATGAGCCATTAAACATCACTCTAAAAAGTTCTAGTAGCTCACTCGCCCTAGTTTTTCCAATTGAGACATGGCACCAAAAGTGCTTTTTTTAGTGCTATTTGAAACTTGCAGATGGTGGAATTTATAGGAAGAACATAAATATGAGCAATGTTTTTAATATGAGCTATCAAAAATCTATCTAAGATGTTCTGGTAGCCTGCTAGCCACACCCCTCGAGAAACGGCATCCAAAGTACCTATTTTCGCGCCATATGGCACTTGCACACAGGCCTTTTACCATTTTTTAACTTTTAGTTACTATACGCTGTGGTTCGCTCTTTACTAGGTTGCAGCTAATGCTTCAACCATGACAAAGAGTTCATTGCAAATTCTCCTCAGAAACTAGTTAACATTAAAATCTGTGAAATATGATAGATGGTAGAATTATTAAAAACCTAGTAAATATAAGCAATAGCTTATAATTGAGCCGTTAAACATCTATGTACGACGGTGTGATAGCCTGTTAATGTTTCAGTAGCTTACTGATGAGCAGCCGATTATGAAACTTACTAAGGGGCTTGGAGGGTTGTGTACGGGAGGGTTTCTTGTGAACCTCCAGTTAAGGGTTCTGGAACATAACTATTACCATGATACCTGTTTTGTACTTCAGAGCTTTTCCACTTAAGAAGTGGCACCATAAGTTTTTTTTCAGTGCTATATCGCACTTACGAATGTAAAATTGAAAAAAAAAACACGTATATAAGAGCAATAGCTTTCAAACGAGTCATTAAACATCACTTTTGTAAGTTCTGCTAGCCCAATAGCCCCAGCTTTTCCACTTGAGACACGACACCAAAAGTGCCGTTTTTAGTGCCATTTGGAACTTGATGATGGTGGAATTTATATGAAAGACGTAGATATGTGCAATATCTTTTATATGAGCTATAAAAAGGTCTGTCAACGATGTTCTGGTAGCCTGCTAGTGGCACCCCCTGAGAAATAGCACAAAAAGTGCCATTTTAGTACCATATGGCACTTGCAGATGGCAGAATTTATAAAAAGCACGTGTATATGAGAAATAGCTTTTGAATGAGCCATTAATAATCTCTCTAAGATGATCTGGTAGCCCGCAAGGCCTGTTGAATAAAAAGAAAAAAAAAAGAAAAAAAACGACAAAAAAACGGGAGACGGATCAGTGCTACCGGTGCAAAAAAAGTTATTTTCCTTGTTGTTCAGGGAGGGGGAATGTAACTTCCCTGTACAAGGTTTTCGACCATGTTGATTCCAATGGTACGCTTTTCATTTTGATCTGACTCCATTTTCGAGAGGTTTGAGGCTTTTTTTCGAAATCACCATAAACTTCTTTTCGCAATAGACTTTTACTTTTAAGACGAGCCGAAATAATAGTTAATATTCCTCAGTCAGTATCCGATGGGAATTTTTTTTTCAATACGCGTTTTTTAACTTTTGGTTACTATGGGCTGTGGTTCGCTCTTTACTAGGTTGCACTGCCGCTGCAACCATGATACCTTGCCGGGACATGCTTTAAAAAACGAGCCTAGAAAATGACTGAAAAAAACAACAGACACCGATACCGATATTCCCGATACGATACAAGCGATACCAATACGCCCGATACCGATACTCGCGATATCAATATGCCCGATACCCCATACAGCCCTTCCCAGGGACTATGGAGGGCCATATAATCATCAAAACCATATATATTGCACCTTTGAACTATGTGAAACAAAATGGCTATATCAAAATTTTTATAGGACTAGTTTGGGGGGAGGGGGCCTGGAGGGAGGGGGGCTATTTGCCCTCCAATGTTTTTGGTCACTTAAAAAGGGCACTTACAAATTTAATTCCCTTTATAATGAGCTATTACACACCTCTCTATGGTGCTCTGGTTACCCCCTAGCCCTCCTAGAAAAAAAAAGGAAGACAGATCAGTGCTACGCGCTACCCATGCAAAAAAAGTCATTTTCCTTGGTGTTCTATGTGGGGGACTTTAATTATCTTTAAATGGGTTTTGGACCATGCTGATTCCAATGGTGCACTTTTTATTTCGATTTGACGCCATCTTCAAGAGGTTTAAGGCTCTTTTTCGAAATCACCATAAATTTCTTTTCACAATAAACTTTTGCTTCTAAGATTAACAGAAACAATTGTTTACCATTCCTGATTCAGTGTCAGATGACAATTTTTTCTCACTAGACAATTTTGTTGAAAAAATTTTTTTTTCAACTTTTGATTACTATGGGCTGTGGCTCCCTCTTTCCTAGGTTGCAGCTGCCTCTGCAACCATGATGGACTATATACATAGTTTAGAACCCTTGCCACCAGAGCTGCACAGATATTGTCCGCACTCGAAGCAGATTTTTCAGCCCTTCGAATGTTTTTGATTTAAATTATGTATTTGGTGTATTGTTGGGATGCAATCGCAACCAGGAGCCCAGAGAATGGAGAAGGATCATGTGATCAGAATTTTTAATTTCTAACAAAATGCACCATCTCCCATGTATGCCTATCTATAACAATCCACTGAGTAAAAAAATTAACATAGCTCTTTACTGAGCCAACATTATTGTATTGACTGTGAGATGTATAAATGAAACCTATGTTTTATATGCCCAATTTGCATAAAATAGATCCCTTGTCCCTAGGATTACGATTACCAAAACCATTCTATACCGAAGGAATGTTAATGAACCTTCCGATTGTTACGACTAAATTGGCTGACTTGAAATTTTGATCCACTACCATATGGGGCTGCTGGGTGTTGAAGGGGCGTTGGGTCCCCCCCCCCCCTGTGGAATTTAAGCCCTTAAAAAGGGCAGTAAAAGTAAAAATTTGTATTTGAGTGAGTTCTATCTTAAATGTAGTGGAGGATGGGTATGGGAGGAGCGTGCACAACACTGCTGACCTTAGGTGACATTGTGCTGTAGTGAGTTGTTGGTATTATTAGTTATTGCTCCCACTTTCTAGGACCACCTATTCCGTATTATCAGGCGAGGGAAAAAAAAATCAAACATGGGAGACAGTCTCCACTCTTAAAGTCAACAAGATTCAACAAGCTTTAAAGGTTATCTTTGACAACCTGATAAGACAAACTACCCCCTTTAAAGATAATAGCTTAAAGGGTTGTAATTTAAAACGATTTATTTTGTGACAGGGCACCACTTAATAGCTGTACCCTTAACCCTTTTCTCGTGAGAAACCCTACTTTTCTTATCAGTCCTAAATATAACAGGTGGCTAGTAGGTCTATTAATTTTTTTTTTTTAATTTTCTTGTGTCAATCAATCTGAAGTACATGTGTGTTCATTTATGCACATCGGCCAAGCAAAATCAAAACAAATTAATGCCAATAAGAAATTTTGAGCGATTGCAGCTAGAATTAGATGAATAAATGAATCCTAAAGCGAACAGAAATTTAAATAAATAATCAAATGGGCCTGAGGGTCATTTACCATTTACTCTAATCAAATTTTATAAAACAATTTTATTGTTTTACTGCCTTGGTCCTTCAGTTGGATCTATAGCAAAATCTACTTCTTCCTTCAATAGCAAGTAAACACAGTAAAGGTAATACAGTAGCGAAAAGTCCTATACCATCTAATGAAAAATTTTGACATAGATCTAAAACCACACAAGCTTCATGACCCGGTTTCGCGCACGCGCAATGACAAATGTTTCCGATAGAAAACCAAATAGCAACGGAAACTATGGCTCTGCCGTAAAACGTTTTGCCCTGACGGTCCGTCAACTTGCCTAATTACGCGCTATGAAACGTGTGTCATGTTTGGAGAAACATTTCGCTAGTGTATATTACTTATACTGTACGCGTAAATAACTGACTTAAATCAAAGACTAACTTTATAGTTAGTCTTTGATTCAAGTTACTTCTAAACTCTCTTTGAACAGTGCATCTATGTCCAAATCCTCTTCATATGTTTTCGTGCTCAACTCCATTGCATTGTTCCAACTGCCTTGGTCTTTCACTACCATCTATATCAAAAATCTACTTGTTCCTTAGATAGCGCGTAAACAACTGACTTAAATCAAAGACTTTAAAAGCTGAAGACTCTGTCAGTTGTAAAGCTGATGGCAGTTTGCAGTCGCTTAGTTGTAAAAGCTTATCAGATCGCGCGATTTGCAGGCGCTGCTCTATCCATTTGGCTGACACAGGGTATTCTTCAACTGCTTAATGTGACCAATTTATTAATGAGCTTCCTCCTTACGAGCCAGCAGTAAAAACTAGTCTTTAAGGTGGTGTTTTTTTTTAGACTGCAATAACGCTAGAGTGCAAAACTAAATATTACAGATGTGTCTTGGGCGTAAACAGTAGCTAAATTATAGTTTAAATGGACAGGAAGAGAGCCAAATTTAAAATTAATATCATTATAGTTTTCTTGGACGTTTCCTCTTTTCTGTATACAGGATGTTTCTGTCAAAGAAAATTATATTGATAGATTTTCAGTTTACCCACCCCCCTAATGTGCAAATATATAGCCCAAGTTATAGAAGTCCAATGTATTCTGTCACCCAAGTCTTGTGGCTATGAAATATGAAACCGGTTTTTACAGATCTACAGATCAAAATTCTTGAGTGTGTTCTGAATAATTAACAAGTACCGATTTTCTTTTTAGAAACGACGGGCTATAGACTAAGCAGCATTCAGATGCACTTCTGTTCAAAGTTAAAAGGACGTATCTACACTTTTCATTATTTCGAGAAATCACGGCTCGAAGTTTGAGTTCCTTCGAGAGCTCCAAATACGGTTTACGGTAAAACAAGACACTGGCTAGTTCTGGAAGTTGGTTAAATAGGTAAAGTGATGAGGGAATTTAATGTTTTAAAATAAATTTTTCCATTATTACCTCCTTGAAGCCTTAAACAGTAGATACGTGCTTTTACCACTGGATCGTTACTAATATAAAGAGGCGCTTCCAAAGGTAAAAGTGCGTATCTGACATATACGCACTTTTATCTTTGACTCGAGACTCAAACTTAGATCAAGCTCCAAAGTTAAAAGTCTGTATACAATATTTAACGCCGTTTTACATGTCTAAAAACCCCGTGTTACAGATGTATGACGAAGGTAAAACCACGTAAGAAGCATGTAGAAAGGGCATATTTTTCAACTGAATGTTCAAGATGCATTTACTTCATATTTTGCGAATATTGGTAAAAGGACCGCTTCGACTGTTAGTTCTTCTCCTTCAAGATCCAACTTCAGGTCTTATCTTGGGCCACCTTGTATGAAGTCAATGTTTTTGGAACTAGCGACGGAGAAAGAAATTGCTAAAATTGTTATGGGATTGAAAAATCCCATAAAAGTTCATACTTCCTTCCATTATTTCTCCCTTAACAAAACTTATTAACCTCTCCTTTCAGCATGGTATTTTCCCGAGTAGTTTCAAGCGTGCTCGAGTCATCATATTATATAAGGGGGAGACACGAGATGATCCAGCCAACTATCGGCCAATTTCTTTGTTGTCTGTGTTTAGTAAAATATTTGAGAAGGCGATGCTTTTTCGTCTTGATAATTTTCTTACTTCTAAAGATTTTTTTTTCACGATTTTCAATTTGGTTTTCGAGCAAATCATTCGACTGAGCATGCTTGTGCAGTTTTACTGAATTATCTTCACTCGGCCCTAGACTCCCTTTTGATTCCTGCTGCTTTGTTTCTGGATGTTCGTAAAGCCTTTGATTCTTTAACCCAGATTGTTCTTCTATTTAAACTTTCTCATTTTGGCGTAAGAGGTAGTGCGTTTTATTGTTTCAAGTCTTTCTTGTCTGGTAGAATAATTTCTGTTGATCCACTTTTTCGCTCACCATCAAGTGTTGATCAGGGGGTCCCTCAAGGGTCAGTTTTAGGGCCGGTAATGTTTTTAACTTATATAAATGACCTAATTTTTGCAGTTAGAAATAAAAATCCTCTTTATTGCTGTCGTCTATGTCATCCAACAGTCTCCCTTACCCATAACTATAGTTTGCATACCTCGGATTCTCTTGTTACTTTTGCCGATGATACCACCCTTATTACTTCTGGGAGAACAGAGGATGAGGTTCGTACAAAGTTAGTGGGCCTCTTCGAGAGAGTTTCAATTTGGTTTGATGCTAACTCTCTTGCCTTACTTACGATAAAGCTATAAATCTTATCCAGGATGTAAATCGTTCGGCAACTAAACCGTTACTTGATATTAAAAAAACTTTATATTCTTTCCTGTGCGTCTTTTGCTTTTCTTCAGCTCCATGGTGATATTCCTAGGTCCCTTAGGTTTACGTCTTCTTTTGTTTCTGATCGGTCAAATTATCAACTCCGTAGTTCTTTAAATATCCAAATTCCCCATACACCAACAATAAGATCCGATTTTAATCCTCTTGTTGTGTGTCATTTGACATGGAACACCCTTCCCGATTCGGCTCGAGAATGCCATTAGTTTGGCACCTTCAAAAGACTAGTAAAAGAATATTTGTTTTCGTGTGATTAATTTTATTTACTTTTGCCTGCTGCCAATAGTTTTTTCATTTAATTGTTTTTTTTTCTGTTTTTTTTTATAGATGTTCTGATTGATTGTAGTTTAATAAAGCTTATTTAGTGAACTCTCCTTGTTTTTGTTGTTGTTTTTTTCTCTCCATTTTATGAAGCAAATGCTTTACATGCTAAGAGTTCAAATGTTCATGTTTATATTTTTAAATGTTAATGTTATGTTTATATTGTTTAAATGTTAAGCGTTTAAATGTTTTATGTTTATTTGATCTTTTCATAATCCCCCTCCTACAGGCCAGGGAGCCTTTGTGGGGATTTTTAGATTGTTATGTAATTATTTTACTGATATATGGAAAATAAATCCATCTATCTATCTATCTATCTAAATACTTTTTTCAAACATCAAATATTTTTTTTTCAAGTATATCAAACAATTTTATTCAAATACTTCAAAAAGGTAAAAACACGTAAAGAAAATAGCTGTAAGGCTGCAGGCGGCCAAGAAACTGAGCCGTGCTTCAGTAAATTGACAGAAGCTAATGATGATGGCACAGATTGCCAAAACACACGACGATTTTCATTCATAAAATGTGCAATTTTGTTTAAGATGGCCTTTTTCTTTTTTGGCTTGGCCCCCCTTGGGCCCAGAATTTGATCTTGCAAAGGATACTCACTTTTCTTCACCCTCGAGGCTAGTTTTATAGGACAATTCTGTTTTTCCTTTCTTAAAATAGACCTGAACAGCGTTGCCAACACTTTGATATAAATCGTACCAGTTTTCCGACCAAAGTTGTACCACAAGAGATTAATTTGTACCATTTGAACAGTAGATTAAAAATTCGCCACTCGCGTCGCTTTGTGACGCTCACCGGTAATTATGTTTAACTAATTTCACTGAAAACTGAGAAAAAGTTCTAGGGCAAGAGCAGGAAAAATAAACCCAAGGTAGTAGCAACCTCATAGCTTGAAATACGAAGAATGCTTCTATAGACATTCAGCTTAATAAAATAGCAGACCCAAACCGCTAAAAGCATTTTAGAAGAAGGTTTCAGTAAAATTTTCTGTAAGTGTTTTCTAATCTGATTGCTGGGCTTAATCCTTTCTTTCAAAGTTTTTGGCATTAAGGCGAATAATGGATAAAGTAAGAAGGCCAATAACGTCCACTTTTAGGAAGAGTAAAGAGCACCCGAAGTTACAATCAAAACATATCAGCAATCACGCCATGAAAGTGGCTAACATTACAGATTCCCATGGGTCCACGGACTAGGCTACCCACCGGCGAGTGACGCGTTGACCACATAATTCACTGGTCATCCTACATAAGTTCTTGGTCGATTCTACTAATCAGAATTAAACTAATTTATCAGAAGTATTTCGATTATATTGCAAAAGAAATCAGGTTAAACCGTACAAAGGTAATAAAACTGTAACATTAAAAAAAGAAGAAGAGGAACATGTGTGCTAGTTGGTCATTTTTTTCTGCTGTTTCTTCTTGTAGCCCAGCTTTTTCATATCCCCTTCCACGGTTTTTCCACTTTGGATGCGGAACCGTTTTCAAGGGTGGTTTCCAATTCTTTGAGACGATCCGTTTTGCACTGAAAGCCCGTCAAGGTGTGAAACCGAGACGACTTCTAATGCTGGTTTTGTTCAGATTGACAGCTGAGAAAGTTCACACAGTAGCAGCGGAAACGTGGGGGAGAACAAGTAGGCTTAAAGTAAAACGCCCGAGCAGATGAAAACGCTTTGACCCATTAATATCTTTTTGCCTGTAAACCCGAGTCCAAAACACGGCTGGATCTGAGTCGATTGAAGTAGCAAGCTCAAAGCAAAAGGGTGATCTCTTCCACTCTTCAACGATATGTTCGAGGTCATTGTCACTCAGTAAATTCGGAAACTGAGCCAGAAGCGGTACCAGGTTTGGCGAATTTTACTCTACTCCCATAGCAATGCGTGGATAAAACCTATCGAAGTTTCTTACCGATGAATACCTGGAGTTGAAAAAAACGCTTTATCATCTCATCACAGAGCATGATCAAAAATTTCCTACATTCTTTTTCAAACTCAACTGCAACACACAGTGTTCATTCAGAGTTCATGGTGAAAAGACCTGTTTTGGATTCAAACCTATTGCAAAGGATTATATCAATGCAGACGAAAAAAATAGCTTTCTCCTGGATTATAAACAAACCTGTGTGGGAAGTTTATGTTTAATGAACTTAATTTACTATTATTCAGCGCTCGTTGCCTGACCATCACGTGTACTTCGCATGTGTTGGTTTAAATTATTTTTGAAGTGAATTTATAACGAGATGAGCGTTTCCGAGCTTTTGTATTCACCGCTGTTGAACTTTGTTTTTGAAAATTTAAGTGGTGTTGATGAAGCCGTTATTTTACGGAAAGGAGTGGACTTTTTTTAAAGATTTGGAAACTGTTAAGTCAGAGAAAGCAAAGCTATGGAGTTTTGTGAATGAAAATGATCCCCCTGTCAGAAGGGGCACTAATGCAATTCTCAGTCACCTGCAAGATATTATAGACCTTATGAAGAAATGTGATGCCGATGGAAAACAGCTCCCTTGTTTTGTCATCAAAAGGCCAACAGAAGTCCCTGTTATCTCTGCTACAGCGTTTACACACGTCACAGCCAAGATTACGAGCCTTGAGCAAGCGATTTCGCTAGTTTCTGCCAAGATTGATTCGTACAATCTGAACTTTCCTCAAATACCTGTGATTAGCCAACCTGCTGCGTGTGATACGCATACTACAATTTTGATCTCCAATCCCCCGCCTGAGCATGGTGACCCGCTAAAGCGAAAATCAGTAATAGACTCAATTTCTGGTCATCAGCTGGTGTCCAGAGTGCGAGCGACTAAAAAGCGGTGGACGGTGAATATTGAGAAATCTGCAGCTGAAGATTTTTGCAAATCAGCAAAGGAAGCTCTACCTGGTTCTAGTGTGAAAATTTTATCTAAAAAACACACTGGTGTTATTCGAGAAGTCCCGTCTGATTTTGACCTTGAAATGCTACGGAACCAATTTGGTATAATCGGGTCTAGTCGATTTGGAACAAGCAAATCGGTTAAGCTTGAATTTGCAGACGCGATTACTAAAGGGTCATTTCTGCGAAACGGTGTGAAGATTGGGTATGAAAACTTCCGTGTTTATGAGTTCAAGCAATTGCCAAAGTGTTGCTTCAAGTGTCACTCCCCTGGGCACTTGGAAAGTGCATGTACTAGTAGCACTCCCAAGTGCGCTCGTTGTGCTGGACCGCATTTATCTACGAACAGTGATCGTTGTACGGAATCTCCGAAATGTGCCAATTGTGGAGGATCTCATCCTTCTTACAGCCTACGATGCCCTGTGATTAAGAAGATCACTGATAAGGTCTATTCTCAGAAATGAATCCGGACATAAGTATAGTCTCATTTAATATTAATGGAACGAGAGGTAAGGACTTTTTTATTGATGATCTGTATGTTAATTACGACGTTGTTTGTCTCCAAGAACATTTACTGACCGGCTTTAGTGAAAATTTTCTGAGACGAAGCAGTAATCACGTTGTTTTTGTGCGTCCAGCAAAAATTACGCGTGGCCGCCCTTCTGGCGGCTTAGCATGTGCTTTTAAGAAAAATATTTCTGGTGCGAGTCCTGTGCTTTTCCAATCAGATGACACTTTTCTTGCGGTGCGTCTTGGTAATGTTGTATTAATTAATGTGTATCTGCCATATAATGATCGTTCCATTCGTTCACTTCTGGGAGTACGTCTAAGAGTCGTGGTGTACGTTCTAAATGGTTTTATAAGCCTGATTGGAATGATGCGAATTTTTCTGTTTATCTTATAACATTGGCTTCACTTCTAAGTACGATTTATGTTCCTTATCAGCTTTTGCAGTGTAGTCAGAATTTTATTTATGCTAAATATGAAATAGACCGATATTATCATTCTATCCTCTCTGCTATGAAAGAAGCTGAAAAAATTTCTGTCCCAGTAAAGCGAATCCGAAAGAATACTCAAAAGCCTCTTTGGTCACTTGACCCTAACCTTAAGGCCTGTAAAAATAAAGCTAAATTTTGGCTAAAAATTTGGACAGATTGTGGTCGGCCTAGGTTTGGTAATATTTTTCTTATTAAACAGAAAACTAAATTAGAATTTAAGAAGTATCTAAAAAGTGTCCGATACCGATGGCTTGATTTTCCATCTTCGCCTAAAGATTGGAGGAAAGTAATTAATTCAAGTAAAACAGACGATTCTGATGCAAGTAGTAATGCTATTCCACCAAGTTCTTGGCATGCATATTATTCGAAGATTTTCTCCGTTTTGAATTATCCTGTTCATAGAAAGTTTGGCGAAGCGTTTGTTAAAATTGTCCCTAGATTTCTAAGTCAGCGCTTTGTTTTGCCTATATCGCGTTGTGAAGTTTTGAATGCTTTGAATCATCTTAAGTCGAAATCTATTGATGCTGATGGTATCTCTAAAATGCATCTAACTCGCCAATGTGCTGAACTTGTGTCACATCTTGCGCTTTTGTTTCAAATGTGCTTGGCATCTTCTGTCGTCCCGGAAAGCTTTTTGTGCGGCAGCGTGACTTCAATTTTAAAAAGAGGAAAACCGCCAACAGATTGCTCTTCTTACCCTCCAGTTTCTGTTTCTTGCAATATTAGCAAGGTCTTCGAGTATATTCTTTTAACTAATTTAACTCGAAATATTTCTTTCTTTGGTGAAAATCAACTTGGTTTCAGACCTGGTGTAGGGTGCCAACATGCTCATCGTGTCCTTTCTTCTATTCTAATTTCTAATTCTTCTAAGGGTAAAGGCGTATATCTCTGTACACTTGATCTTTCAAAGGCTTTTGATTCTGTTGTTCATAACCAGCTTTTCTTTTCTTTGGCTTTTTCTGGTGTTAATTTTTCAGTTATTTACCTTTTACGGTTTTGGTATTCTAATTCTTATCTCCGCCTGAAATCTTCTCCAGAAATAACTATTAAAGTGCTTCGTGGTGTTAGGCAGGGAGGTGTTTTATCACCAACCCTTTTCAAAATTTGTATTTCTACTGTTCTGGAAAAGATCTCAGGCACTTATTTTTCTGGTTCTACTGATATTTCTTACATTGCCTATGCTGATGACATTCTGTTGATTAGTCGTACTAAGTCTGCTCTTTCTGCGATGGTTTCCTTAGTTTCTCAGTCTTTCCTAAATATTGGTCTATCCCTGAATCTTGACAAGTGTGAATTCTTATCTTATAATCTGTCTTCGTCTACTCCTCTGGTATGTAATGAATTTTCTGTACTTTCTGTCTCTTCCTTTCGGTGGCTTGGTATTACTGTTTCTAATTCTCTAGCTCTCTTTCGTAAACAGATTGTTGCTTATTCAGTAAGAAAAATTCAGTTCAGTTATTCAAAAATTGTAGCAAACCGTGGAAAATATAACAGAAGAGCTCTTGGGCGCTTATTCTCGACTTTTTCTGATCATTCTATGCTTTATTTTTTGGGTGTTCATTCTGTTCTTAAGCTAAAGGATTTAAAAAAGATTAAAGTTACATATTTCAAATTTTGCAAATTTCTTCTTTCTCTGCCGCCATGGACTAAAAATCGGTATCTAGTTAAAAATTTCTATGTTACGGATGTAACTCAAAAGCTCGGTGACCTACACAAAAAGCTTTCTGCAGATGCATTTTGTAATATTGGCCCTGACCACGGTCTTTTACAGTTCTTTTCTTAGGTTAATTTAATTGCTAGTGTTTGTTGAAGTTCTTTTTTGTTTTTATTTTTTATTATTATGTTTATACTCCACTTGTACTACTTATTGTCTTGTAGTTGTGGGTAATAAATGATTGATTGATTGATTGAGAGATACCTTTTCTTTGTAAAAAATCACCTCCCTTCTTGACATTGACGTAGTAGTTGGTGCCATTTGGGTTTATGAGACGGGAATTACTTTATTTGGTATAACTAGGCAACAATAAGTGGGATGCTATTTTCTTGTACACTTCAGCAAACGATTGAAAACCGCTGAGAGTAGATTTTTTAGTATGGCAGTGGCCTTCCCCGGCTCGTTGGTCTCTTTAAGACTTTCCGCACGGAAGAATAAAGTCAAGCAATCCCACTGCTCCAAATATCGAGCTACAACGGTTTGTCTGGACAACCATCGAGTTACTATATGTCTCAAAATTCGATGTTCTTTCAATTACATTTACTTTTGCAATTCCAAAATCTCACTGGCCCATTTTGGGCATCTACAAATATAGCCGTATACATCCTGACAAAAATCTTCAATTTCTTTTGGCAATTGTTTGCCGGCACCACTAGCACATATGTGAATGGAATGGTATGAACAACCAAATTCAAATAAAATTGAGCAGTCTTCTGACAGCTTCGTCTAAACACCACCTTGCTCCCCCATCAAAACCGACGCATTGTCTGCGGCAAATCCTACTAGGTTTGCCTTTGGAGCTCCAATTTTTTGAAAAAGTAGTTTAGTTGCGGCCCGGTAAATATCTTCGGCTGTACATTGCTGAACTTCTATAAGTTTCAAGGAGGAGTAAAATTACAGGAAAACTGTCTTCTCGATTAACACTATTCAGATCAAGATGGGGAACAATTATAACCAGGCTATTTTTGTCACTCAAGTCTGTGCTTTCATCAACTATTATCGAGAATTTCTGCTTCTTGATGATTTCGCACAGATCTTCGAAACTAACTTCTCCAATAACGTCGCTCACGAGATGTGAACGACGTTAGAATTTTGATTGTACCACAGTGGCAGATCCAGGGGGGACGAGGGGGTGCACACCCCCTAGCGTAGTCTAAAGTAGTGTAATTTACTTAATTAACTCACTTTTGCATTAATTAAACTTGCTTCTAACGCAAGTTTATCAGATCAACCTATTTAGCGCCCCCCCTAAATTTTTATTATCGGGTCAACCTATTTTGCGCCCCCCTCTAAAGAAATCCTGTATCCACCCCTGTTATACCAACAAATTTTCAAATGTACCGCATTGTACCACGACCTCTAAATTGTACCAAAAACGGTACAATTGTACCGCGTTGGCAACACTGAACCTGACTGAACTCATCAGTGGTGACGCCCAAATTTTTCATAATGATGCCAGGAGCTTTCAAGCCTTTCCTTTGGCTGAGGTCTCTTATGTCCATTTTCATGGCTTTCGTGAATTTTCTACTTTTTTCTATGGTGTCGCACAAATCCTCAAAGTCAAGAACATCCCTTTTTCGGATTCGGGACACAAATTTACTAAAAATTGTCAATTTTTGTTTCGGGCACAACAATTGTCATTATAAAAAACAAAGTGCAAAATACCTCTATTCATTTCTATGACCTTGTGGTAGGCACCCCCTAGATCAGGTGCATCATGTCATTGTAGAGATTCATTCCTAACAACGCAAAGATTCTGGTTTGTTGGGTGGCCTTAACAGGAGCAAATGTCTCATCATATCACACAAGTCTTGATACAAAAAGCCTCCTTTCTGCTGTGCATAATGGGAAGCAATAACACTTTTTGTAGTTCCACTGTGAACAACATGAGCAGTTGCATCTTTTTTGTATTTCGCTTATCTTTAGAAAATACTTTCTTTTTTCTGTCTCTTCTTCAGTTGCCTCACCATTTGTACCAGCAGTTCCCACTGGCCTTACTTTCTCTTTAAATAGTGTGCAAGGGTCACAGCTGTTGCTGTGGGGCATGCGCAATCATACTTTCATGCTATTAAGAATCTTTCGATATGTCTCAGGAAAGATTTTATTGGCTGGATGTTTTACTTTAAACTGTTCTGCCATGAATCTGTAGCTCAAGTCACGAGAAAGGCACCAAACATTTGAAGCATGAACTCCAAGATAGTGTGAAATTTCTGTATGAAAGCTTTCAATGTGCTGCATCACAAGGCTTCGATCGGCCTTGTTTGGTGGCCCTGCTACTGATAGCCATTGTGTTCAATGTAGTTGAAAGTTTTGGAAATTATATCTTTGAGCATTGAGCAGGAAACTCCCCCCACATCCTTCAGGGCAAGGGTTATAAGTTATGCCCTGGGGGCATATAAGGTTTTTATTGAAAGCTTTGTCGTAGAAACGTCAAAAAGAGCTCATTCGATTGGAAATTAAAAAGGTTAGTGCTCTTTTTAATAGTCGAAAGTGATTGGAGGACAACTAAAGGTAAAAGGTAAGGTAAAGGATGCGGCACTAGACCCTTAAGGTCCAAACCGGCGGTGCTGATCTCCGTTTCGTGGCCCTTCAGCCAGGAAGTGCAATGGGGGGCTGGGGGCCAGCCAACCTATGCTTTCGCAAACCCTTCCTGTTTACCTTCCCCAGATTTCTCCAGGTACCCATTTAGAGCTGGGTTGACTCTGGCTAAGCTTACAGGGTCACACCACTGACCCGCGTCCCAAACTAAGAAACTGACCACACCAGGGATCGAACCCGAATTCTCGGATTCTCAGCCCAGCGCGCGTCCACTTAGCCAGAACGGCTATTGGAGGACAACTAACCCCCCTCTAACGCCCACCTTGTCCCCAAACACATCCAATCAATATTTTCAGATAGCCATTTTGTTCAACGTAGTTGAAAGTTTTGAAAATTAGGTCTTTAAGGATGACAACCCCCCCCCCCCCACAGCCCTTAGGGCGAGGGTTGTAAGTTATGCCCTGGGGGCATATAAGGTTTTTATAGAAAGCGTTGTCGTAGAAACTTCACAAAGAGCTTATTCAATTGGAAATTGAATTGGCTAGCGCCCTTTTTAATAGTCAAAAGCAATTGGAGGGCAACTAACCCCCCTCTGACGTCCACCATTTCCCCAAACACATCCAATAAAAATTTTGAGATAGCCATTTTTTTCAACGTAGTTGAAAGTTCTGGAAATCAGGTCTTTGAGGATGACACCCCCCCCCCCACAGCCCTCAGGGCAAGGGTTGTAAGTTATGTCCTGGGGGCATAGGTAGTTTTTATAGAAGGAGTTGTCGTAGAAACTTCAAAAAGGGCTCATTCGATTGGAAGTTCAAAGGGCTAGTGCTCTTTTTAATAGTCGAAAGTGATTGAAGAACAAGTAACCCCCTCTCATGCCCACCATTTCACCAAACACATCCAATCAAAATTTTGATATATTCATTTTGCTGTAATTTTAAATATTTTAGCATTTTCAGTTTGAGAGAATTTCTGGGAGTAATTGGATAGAAATTTCTTTATCTAGTTCTTATTAGTGTATTTTGATGTGTCTTAACGTCCCTTCGAAATTTCTTGAAACTTTTAACTTTCTTCCCATACAAAACTTTACCTTATTAAAGTCTTTGGGGTGGGGGCAGCGTAGTTGGCATAAAGAAGAAAACTTTGGCATAGACAGTAGGAGAGGGGGGAAGGTGAGGTCTTTGAACTATTTAAAAAAAAATGTATCTCAAAGTTCTTATCGGATGGGTTTGAGGAAAAAAGGGCATGAGGGGGGGGGGCTAGGTGCCCTCCAATCTCTTTTGACTCTTAAAAAGTGAACTAGAACTTTCAATTTCCAATCAAATGATCCCTCTTTGAAGTTAATACGAGCCTCCCTTCCATAAGACCTATATATGCCCCCAGGGCATAACTTACAACGCCTGCCCCCGGGCCCTGGTGGGTTGTGTCAACACTTGAATTTTTGTTATATGATCTTTGAACTATTTGTAACAAAATAGCAATCTTAAAATTTTTATTGGATGCATTTGGGAAAAAAGGGTTTGGGGGGAGGAGCTGATTACCCTCCAATATCTTTTGACGCTTAAAAAGTAAACTAGAACTTTCCATTTCCAATCAAATGAACCCTCTCTGAATTTTATACGAGCATTCCTTCCATAAGAACCATATATGCCCCAGGGCATAACTTATAACCCTTGCCCCTGAAGACTGTGGGGGAGTGTCCTGCTCAAACATATCATTTCCAGAACTTTCAACTACGTTGAACAAAATGGCTGTATCAAAATTTTGATTGGATGTGTTTGGGGAAATGGTGGGCGTGGAAGGGGTGTCTGGTGCCTTAGAAGCACTTTCGACTATTAAAAAGGGAACTAGTCATTTAAATTTCTAATCGAATGAGCCCTTTCTGAAGTTTCTATGACAGCGATGTCTATACAAAACCTTATATATCCCCAGGGCATAACTTACAACCCTTGCCTTGAGGGCTGTGGGGGAGTTGTCATCCTCAAAGACCTAATTTCCAGAACTTAAAACTACGTTTAATAAAATGACTGTCTCAAAATTTTGATTGGATGTGTTTGGGGAAAAGGTGGGCGTGAATGGGGGTTTAGTTGCCCTCAAATCACTTTCGACTATTAAAAAGGGCACTAGCCCTTTGAATTTCCAATCGAATGAGCCTTTTTTTAAGTTTCTACGACAATGGCTTCTATAAAAACCTTATATGCCCCTAGGGTATAACTTAAAACCCTTGCCTTGAGGGTTGTTGGGGAGTGTCCTCCTCGAAAACATATTTTCTATCCGGAAATCAACTACTCTGAACAAAATGACTATCTCAAAATTTTGATTGGATCTGTTTGGGGGAATGATGGGCGTGGGGGAGGGCCAGTTGCCCTCAAATCACTTTCGACTATTAAAAAGGGCACTAGCCCTTTGAATTTCCAATCGAATGAGCCTTTTTTTAAGTTTCTACGACAATGCCTCCTATAAAAACCTTATATGCCCCCAGGGCATAACTTAAAACCCATGCCCTGAGGGTTGTTGGGGAGTGTCCTCCTCGAAAACATATTTTCTATCCGGAAATCAACTACTCTGAACAAAATGGCTATCTCAAAATTTTGATTGGATATGTTTGGGGAAATGATTGGTGTGATGGGGGGGGGGGCTTTTTATTTTAAAGATTATTATATACATGAAAACGCACACAGATTTGTATTTTATTAAGGTTCTGGTTAGCAAATGAAAACGGATGACAGATTTAGATTTCAAGATGTGGAAATCTTACTGAAACAGAATATAAAAAATTACCAACTATAATTGCTAAAATTGCCTTTGCCGCTAAATTAATTTGGAGGAAAAATCAAAATATATTCAGTTACATAGAAAATTCTCTGAATCTAAGATAACTGTTCTTTTTACAATACAACTCCAAATTTATCTCCAAGTCTAGCTGGACTTGCATGACCTTCCAAACGGAAAAGGACGTATCTACACTTTTCACTTTTCGACTTATTGATGCCAATATACTAAAAAAAAAATGCTCTGAATTGAATGGTATATGTAAAAAGGTTGTCATACAAATATTAACGAAAATAGCATATGGCTAAAGCACGTATCTGATAAATGTTGAGGTATATCCAAAGGTAAAAGTATGCATCTGCGCATTTACGCACTTCTACCCTTGGTACGTAGTTTCGCCTTTTACTGGCAGAATGGAATGAACAAGGAAACCAAATGGTCAATGTACATATATGTAATGATTCTCAGTAGAGTCATCATGTTTACCAGAGCAAAACGCAATCCGTCGATTGTTGGTAAAAACAAATCGCAACAGAAATAATTTTTACACCATGTTGTAGATAAAAAAACTGACACAGTTGCTCATTCTAGGTCGACGGTAAACTAGCTATTTTTGTGTATCGTGTCAGTTTTCTCACTTTCCTAACGAAAAAAAAATAAGTTACGGTAATTGTTCCTTTTTTTTAACTGAATTATTATTCCGATGTAAAAAGACGAAATGAATGGGAAAATGGAGTCAAATTTGGTGTACGGAATGTGAAAAAGTTTTATAATCATCAATATGAGATTTTTACGCTTCTCGTCGTCGTGACCCCCATATTTTTTTTACCAGACCATCTTTTGCTGGCTAAATTGTCGGTTTTGAGATCGAATAATTAGTTAGCCTGAATCTGATCGTTGCTGGCTCCATCACCTGATGGGTCGGCCTAAAAAAGTGATTGCAAGATGTTTATTAAAAACATTAAAAATATTAGAAAAGAGAAATCATCTATGAAACTAGTTTTCTGCAGCAGACATTTAAAATCTTTCTTAGAATAAACTATTATCAATACACTGACTAGTCTTCACAACTGATAAAATTATCAAATCAATTTCATGAACATTAGAAAGACAGAATCAAAATCCGACTAATATTCACAATTTATTCTTTTAATTCAGATATCTAAGCTTCGACGGTGTCCTCATCGTTATAGCTTTCGAGTCTTGGAGAGTTAGAACATGCTGTCCCTTTGCACGTTTTCCATGCTGCAGTGCAAGCTAAGCTGTTTTTAAAGCAGCTACATCTCGTTGAGCTACATTCCAGTTGACTGGAGCACTTCACGATTTTCAGAAGCAGAAGAGGGGCTGGTAGGACGTCAGTAGTCAATGGATACAAGAAGTCATCTTCATTTTTCCGACCCCATTCCTCGGCTTTAAGTTCAGAATCAGGATCTCCACTCCGTACCTGAACTTAATAGAAAACCCTGTAACTGTGGAATTTAGCCGCATCAGAAGTTGGTGGTAACTGTTCTGGGTAGACAAATGGGCTAGCAGTAGTCACCTTCTTTTTAAAAACGTCCCTGCAGATTTCTTCAGATTTCCCCCTTTTGATGAGCCATATATCATGAGCAGAGCGTCTTCTACAGCAACCCTTACTTCCTCCTCCGAAGCAGACTTCAGCATGAAAACTGCAGCTGATGTACGAAAATCGGCATCTGTCATTAGCTTCTTCAGAGCAAGGCCTTTTCCCACACTGTGAATCCGTGAAATAGAGTCACAGCTTAAGATGGCGTGAGCAAAAAGAATCAGATGGCATGTCTCTTGGCCAAGCTTCTCTTTCAATTTGTTAATATTCCATTTTCGGGGAGCTTTGTTTGACTTTGGCTCAGTTGCAAATAATAGTTTCTTTCTTGATAGGTCACCATGATCAGAGGCAACGCTCTAGCGTTGCCTATAGTAAAGGCCATACGGCTCCAATGTTTTATTATTTATTATTTTTTTTTTCCCAGAGGCACTTCATATGGAAGGGGTCATCTTAGATACTTCAAAGGGGGCTCATTCGATTGGAAATCGAGAGTTCTAGTGCCCTTTTTAATAGTTGAAAGTGATTGGAGGGCAACTAGCCCCCCCCCACACCCATCATTTCCCCAAACACATCCAATCAAAATTTTGAGATAGCCATTTTGTTCAGCGTAGTTGATTTCCAGATAGAAAATATGTTTTTGAGGAGAACAATCCCCCCAACCCTCAGGGCAAGGATTTTAAGTTATGGCCTGGGGGCATATAAGGTTTTTATTTAAGGCGTTGTCGTATAAACTTGAAAAAAGGCTCATTCGATTTCAAGTTCAAAGGGCTAATGCCTCTTTTAATAGTTGAAAGTGATTAGAGGGCAACAACCCCCTCCCCCACGCCCTTCATTCCCCCAAACACAACCGATCAAAATTTTGAGATAGCCATTTTGTTCAGCGTAGTTGATTTCCAGATGGAAAATATATTTTTGAGGAGGACACTCCCCCACAACCCTCAAGGCAAGGGTTTTAAGTTATGCCCTTGGGGCATATAATGTTTTTATAGGAGGCATTGTCGTAGAAACTTCAAAAAAGGCTCATTCGATTGAAAATTCAAAGAGCTAGTGCCCTTTTTAATAGTCGAAAGTGATTGGAGGGCAACTGGCCCTCCCCCACGCCCATCATTCCCCCAATCAAATCCAATCAAAATTTTGAGATAGTCATTTTGTTCAGAGTAGTTGATTTCCAGATGGAAAATATATTTTTGAGGAGGACACTCCCCCACAACCCTCAGGGCATGGGTTTTAAGTTATGCCCTGGGGGCATATAAGGTTTTTATAGGAGGCATTGTCGTAGAAACTTCAAAAAAGGCTCATTCGATTGAAAATTCAAAGAGCTAGTGCCCTTTTTAATAGTCGAAAGTGATTTGAGGGCAACTAAACCCCCCCTCACGCCCACCTTTTCCCCAAACACATCCAATCAAAATTTTGAGACAGTCATTTTATTAAATGTAGTTTTAAGTTCTGGAAATTAGGTCTTTGAGGATGACAACTCCCCCGCAGCCCTCAAGGCAAGGGTTGTAAGTTATGCCCTGGGGATATATAAGGTTTTGTATAGACATCGCTGTCATAGAAACTTCAGAAAGGGCTCATTCGATTAGAAATTTAAATGACTAGTTCCCTTTTTAATAGTCGAAAGTGCTTCTAAGGCACCTGACACCCCTTCCACGCCCACCATTTCCCCAAACACATCCAATCAAAATTTTGATACAGCCATTTTGTTCAACGTAGTTGAAAGTTCTGGAAATGATATGTTTGAGCAGGACACTCCCCCACAGTCTTCAGGGGCAAGGGTTATAAGTTATGCCCTGGGGCATATATGGTTCTTATGGAAGGAATGCTCGTATAAAATTCAGAGAGGGTTCATTTGATTGGAAATGGAAAGTTCTAGTTTACTTTTTAAGCGTCAAAAGATATTGAAGGGTAATCAGCTCCTCCCCCCAAACCCTTTTTTCCCATATGCATCCAATAAAAATTTTAAGATTGCTATTTTGTTACAAATAGTTCAAAGATCATATAACAAAAATTCAAGTGTTGACACAACCCACCAGGGCCCGGGGGAAGGCGTTGTAAGTTATGCCCTGGGGGCATATATAGGTCTTATGGAAGGGAGGCTCGTATTAACTTCAAAGAGGGATCATTTGATTGGAAATTGAAAGTTCTAGTTCACTTTTTAAGAGTCAAAAGAGATTGGAGGGCACCTAGCCCCCCCTCATGCCCTTTTTTCCTCAAACCCATCCGATAAGAACTTTGAGATAGATTTTTTTTTAAATAGTTCAAAGACCTCACCTTCCCCCCTCTCCAACTGTCTATGCTAAAGTTTTCTTCTTTATACCAACTACGCTGCCCCCACCCCAAAGACTTTAATAAGGTAAAGTTTTGTATGGGAAGAAAGTTAAAAGTTTCAAGAAATTTCGAAGGGACGTTAAGACACATCAAAATACACTAATAAGAACTAGATAAAGAAATTTCTATCCAATTACTCCCAGAAATTCTCTAAAACTGAAAATGCTAAAATACTTAAAATTACAGCAAAATGAATATATCAAAATTTTGATTGGATGTGTTGGGTGAAATGGTGGGCATGAGAGGGGGTTACTTGTTCTTCAATCACTTTCGACTATTAAAAAGAGCACTAGCCCTTTGAACTTCCAATCGAATGAGCCCTTTTTGAAGTTTCTACGACAACTCCTTCTATAAAAACTTCCTATGCCCCCAGGACATAACTTACAACCCTTGCCCTGAGGGCTGTGGGGGGGGGGTGTCATCCTCAAAGACCTGATTTCCAGAACTTTCAACTACGTTGAAAAAAATGGCTATCTCAAAATTTTGATTGGATGTGTTTGGGGAAATGGTGGACGTTAGAGGGGGGTTAGTTGCCCTCCAATTGCTTTTGACTATTAAAAAGGGCGCTAGCCAATTCAATTTCCAATTGAATCAGCTCTTTGTGAAGTTTCTACGACAACGCTTTCTATAAAAACCTTATATGCCCCCAGGGCATAACTTACAACCCTCGCCCTAAGGGCTGTGGGGGGGGGGGGGCTGTCATCCTTAAAGACCTAATTTTCAAAACTTTCAACTACGTTGAACAAAATGGCTATCTGAAAATATTGATTGGATGTGTTTGGGGACAAGGTGGGCGTTAGAGGGGGGTTAGTTGTCCTCCAATCACTTTCGACTATTAAAAAGAGCACTAACCTTTTGAATTTCCAATCGAATGAGCTCTTTTTGACGTTTCTACGACAAAGCTTTCAATAAAAACCTTATATGCCCCCAGGGCATAACTTATAACCCTTGCCCTGAAGGATGTGGGGGGAGTTTCCTGCTCAATGCTCAAAGATATAATTTCCAAAACTTTCAACTACATTGAACACAATGGCTATCAGTAGCAGAGCCACCAAACAAGGCCGGTACAGTAGAGTAGGGGGCCATACAGTAGCAGGGCCACCAAACAAGGCCGATCGAAGCCTTGTGATGCAGCACATTGAAAGCTTTCATAGAGAAATTTCACACTATCTTGGAGTTCATGCTTCAAATGTTTGGTGCCTTTCTCGTGACTTGAGCTACAGATTCATGGCAGAACATTTTAAAGTAAAACATCCAGCCAATAAAATCTTTCCTGAGACATATCGAAAGATTCTTAATAGCATGAAAGTATGATTGCGCATGCCCCACAGCAACAGCTGTGACCCTTGCACACTATTTAAAGAGAAAGTAAGGCCAGTGGGAACTGCTGGTACAAATGGTGAGGCAACTGAAGAAGAGACAGAAAAAAGAAAGTATTTTCTAAAGATAAGCGAAATACAAAAAAGATGCAACTGCTCATGTTGTTCACAGTGGAACTACAAAAAGTGTTATTGCTTCCCATTATGCACAGCAGAAAGGAGGCTTTTTGTATCAAGACTTGTGTGATATGATGAGACATTTGCTCCTGTTAAGGCCACCCAACAAAACCAGAATCTTTGCGTTGTTAGGAATGAATCTCTACAATGACATGATGCACCTGATCTAGGGGGTGCCTACCACAAGGTCATAGAAATGAATAGAGGTATTTTGCACTTTGTTTTTTATAATGACAATTGTTGTGCCCGAAATAAAAATTGACAATTTTTAGTAAATTTGTGTCCCGAATCCGAAAAAGGGATGTTTTTGGCTTTGAGGATTTGTGCAACATCATAGAAAAAAGTAGAAAATTCACGAAAGCCATGAAAAGGGACATAAGAGACCTCAGCCAAAGGAAAGGCTTGAAAGCTCCTGGCATCATTATGAAAAATTTGGGCGTCACCACTGATGAGTTCAGTCAGGTTCAGTGTTGCCAACGCGGTACAATTGTACCGTTTTTGGTACAATTTAGAGGTCGTGGTACAATGCGGTACATTTGAAAATTTGTTGGTATAACAGGGGTGGATACAGGATTTCTTTAGAGGGGGGCGCAAAATAGGTTGACCCGATAATAAAAATTTAGGGGGGGCGCTAAATAGGTTGATCTGATAAACTTGCGTTAGAAGCAAGTTTAATTAATGCAAAAGTGAGTTAATTAAGTAAATTACACTACTTTAGACTACGCTAGGGGGTGTGCACCCCCTCGTCCCCCCTGGATCTGCCACTGTGGTACAATCAAAATTCTAACGTCGTTCACATCTCGTGAGCGACGTTATTGGAGAAGTTAGTTTCGAAGATCTGTGTGAAATCATCAAGAAGCAGAAATTCTCGATAATAGTTGATGAAAGCACAGACTTGAGTGACAAAAATAGCCTGGTTATAATTGTTCCCCATCTTGATCTGAATAGTGTTAATCGAGAAGACAGTTTTCCTGTAATTTTACTCCTCCTTGAAACTTATAGAAGTTCAGCAATGTACAGCCGAAGATATTTACCGGGCCGCAACTAAACTACTTTTTCAAAAAATTGGAGCTCCAAAGGCAAACCTAGTAGGATTTGCCGCAGACAATGCGTCGGTTTTGATGGGGGAGCAAGGTGGTGTTTAGACGAAGCTGTCAGAAGACAGAAGACTGCTCAATTTTATTTGAATTTGGTTGTTCATGCCATTCCATTCACATATGTGCTAGTGGTGCCGGCAAACAATTGCCAAAAGAAATTGAAGATTTTTGTCAGGATGTATACGGCTATATTTGTAGATGCCCAAAATGGGCCAGTGAGATTTTGGAATTGCAAAAGTAAATGTAATTGAAAGAACATCGAATTTTGAGACATATAGTAACTCGATGGTTGTCCAGACAAACCGTTGTAGCTCGATATTTGGAGCAGTGGGATTGCTTGACTTTATTCTTCCGTGCGGAAAGTCTTAAAGAGACCAACGAGCCGGGGAAGGCCACTGCCATACTAAAAAATCTGCTCTCAGCGGTTTTCAATCGTTTGCTGAAGTGTACAAGAAAATAGCATCCCACTTATTGTTGCCTAGTTATACCAAATAAAGTGATTCCCGTCTCATAAACCCAAATGACACCAACTACTACGTCAATGTCAAGAAGGGAGGTGATTTTTTACAAAGAAAAGGTATCTCTCAATCAATCAATCAATCATTTATTACCCACAACTACAAGACAATAAGTAGTACAAGTGGAGTATAAACATAATAATAAAAAATAAAAACAAAAAAGAACTTCAACAAACACTAGCAATTAAATTAACCTAAGAAAAGAACTGTAAAAGACCGTGGTCAGGGCCAATATTACAAAATGCATCTGCAGAAAGCTTTTTGTGTAGGTCACCGAGCTTTTGAGTTACATCCGTAACATAGAAATTTTTAACTAGATACCGATTTCTAGTCCATAGAGAAAGAAGAAATTTGCAAAATTTGAAATATGTAACTTTAATCTTTTTTAAATCCTTTAGCTTAAGAACAGAATGAACACCCAAAAAATAAAGCACAGAATGATCAGAAAAAGTCGAGAATAAGCGCCCAAGAGCTCTTCTGTTATATTTTCCACGGTTTGCTACAATTTTTGAATAACTGAACTGAATTTTTCTTACTGAATCAGCAACAATCTGTTTACGAAAGAGAGCTAGAGAATTAGAAACAGTAATACCAAGCCACCGAAAGGAAGAGACAGAAAGTACGGAAAATTCAGTACATACCAGAGGAGTAGACGAAGACAGATTACAAGATAAGAATTCACCCTTGTCAAGATTCAGGGATAGACCAATATTTAGGAAAGACTGAGAAACTAAGGAAACCATCGCATAAAGAGCAGACTTAGTACGATTAATCAACAGAATGTCATCAGCATAGGCAATGTAAGAAATATCAGTAGAACCAGAAAAATAAGTGCCTGAGATCTTTTCCAGAACAGTAGAAATACAAATTTTGAAAAGGGTTGGTGATAAAACACCTCCCTGCCTAACACCACGAAGCACTTTAATAGTTGTTTCTGGAGAAGATTTCAGGCGGAGGTAAGAATTAGAATACCAAAACCATAAAAGGTAAATTAACCGAAAAATTAACACCAGAAAAAGCCAAAGAAAAGAAAAGCTGGTTATGAACAACAGAATCAAAAGCCTTTGAAAGATCAAGTGTACAGAGATATACGCCTTTACCCTTAGAAAAATTAGAAATTAGAATAGAAGAAAGGACACGATGAGCATGTTGGCAGCCTACACCAGGTCTGAAACCAAGTTGATTTTCACCAAAGAAAGAAATATTTCGAGTTAAATTAGGTAAAAGAATATACTCGAAGACCTTGCTAATATTGCAAGAAACAGAAACTGGACGGTAAGAAGAGCAATCTGTTGGCGGTTTTCCTCTTTTTAAAATTAAAGTCACGCTGCCGCACAAAAAGCTTTCCGGGACGACAGAAGATGCCAAGCACATTTGAAACAAAAGCGCAAGATGTGACACAAGTTCCGCACATTAGGGAGTTAGATGGATTTTAGAGATACCATCAGCATCAATAGATTTCGACTTAAGATGATTCAAAGAATTCAAAACTTCACAACGCGATACAGGCAAAACAAAGCGCTGACTTAGAAATCTAGGGACAATTTTAACAAACGCTTCGCCAAACTTTCTATGAAAAAAATAATTCAAAACGGAGAAAAATCTTCGAATAATATGCATGCCAAGAACTTGGTGGAATAGCATTACTACTTACATCAGAGTCGTCTGTTTTACTTGAATCAATTACTTTCCTCCAATCTTTAGGCGAAGATGGAAAATCAAGCCCTCGGTATCGGACACTTTTTAGATACTTCTTAAATTCTAATTTAATTTTCTGTTTAATAAGAAAAATATTACCAAACCTAGGCCGACCACAATCTGTCCAAATTTTTAGCCAAAATTTAGCTTTATTTTTACAGGCCTTAAGGTTAGGGTCAAGTGACCAAAGAGGCTTTTGAGTATTCTTTCGGATTCGCCTTACTGGGACAGAAATTTTTTCAGCTTCTTTCATAGCAGAGAAGATAGAATGATAATATCGGTCTATTTCATATTTAGCATAAATAAAATTCTGACCACACTGCAAAAGCTGATAAGGAACATAAATCGTACTTAGAAGTGAAGCCAATGTTATAAGATAAACAGAAAAATTCGCATCATTCCAATCAGGCTTATAAAACCATTTAGAACGTACACCACGACTCTTAGACGTACTCCCAGAAAAAACAACAGACTTTGATAAACAAAAAGACAGCGGAAGGTGATTAAGATCATTCTCGTCAAAATGAACCGTAACTGGCGAGCAGACAAGAGCTGCAGAACAAATAACGTGATCAATGTCTGATTTACTACCTGAATGGTGAATATATGTATAATCATGGGACTTCTGAACAATTTTATAAGCCGGGAGAGAATCAAAAAGCTGACCATTCCTTACATTATCAGAAACCAGATCGGTATTAAAATCACCAGCAATAACAAAATACTACCGTTATCCGATATCTTTTGAATTAAAGTTTTAAGACCATTACAAGCACAAGATAAATTCTGAAGTGAACGAATGGAACGATCATTATACGGCAGATACACATTAATTAATACAACATTACCAAGACGCACCGCAAGAAAAGTGTCATCTGATTGGAAAAGCACAGGACTCGCACCAGAAATATTTTTCTTAAAAGCACATGCTAAGCCGCCAGAAGGGCGGCCACGCGTAATTTTTTCTGGACGCACAAAAACAACGTGATTACTGCTTCGTCTCAGAAAATTTTCGCTAAAGGCGGTCAGTAAATGTTCTTGGAGACAAACAACGTCGTAATTAACATACAGATCATCAATAAAAAAGTCCTTGCCTCTCGTACCATTAATATTAAATGAGACTATACTTATGTCCGGATTCATTTCTGAGAATAGACCTTATCAGTGATCTTCTTAATCACAGGGCATCGTAGGCTGTAAGAAGGATGAAATCCTCCACAATTGGCACATTTCGGAGATTCCGTACAACGATCACTGTTCGTAGATAAATGCGGTCCAGCACAACGAGCGCACTTGGGAGTGCTACTAGTACATGCACTTTCCAAGTGCCCTGGGGAATGACACTTGAAGCAACACTTTGGCAATTGCTTGAACTCATAAACACGGAAGTTTTCATACCCAATCTTCACACCATTTCGCAGAAATGACCCTTTAGTAATCGCGTCTGCAAATTCAAGCTTAACCGATTTGCTTGTTCCAAATCGACTAGACCCATTATACCAAACTGGTTCCGTAGCATTTCAAGGTCAAAATCAGACGGGACTTCTCGAATAACACCAGTGTGTTTTTTAGATAAAATTTTCACACTAGAACCAGGTAGAGCTTCCTTTGCTGATTTGCAAAAATCTTCAGCTGCAGATTTCTCAATATTCACCGTCCACCGCTTTTTAGTCGCTCGCACTCTGGACACCAGCTGATGACCAGAAATTGAGTCTATTACTGATTTTCGCTTTAGCGGGTCACCATGCTCAGGCGGGGGATTGGAGATCAAAATTGTAGTATGCGTATCACACGCAGCAGGTTGGCTAATCAGTTCAGTTGTACGAATCAATCTTGGCAGAAACTAGCGATTAGTAGAATCGACCAAGAACTTATGTAGGATGACCGGTGAATTATGTGGTCAACGCGTCACTCGCCGGTGGGTAGCCTAGTCCGTGGACCCATTGGAATCTGTAATGTTAGCCACTTTCATGGCGTGATTGCTGATATGTTTTGATTGTAACTTTGGGTGCTCTTTACTCTTCCTAAAAGTGGACGTTATTGGCCTTCTTACTTTATCCATTATTCGCCTTAATGCCAAAAACTTTGAAAGAAAGGATTAAGCCCAGCAATCAGATTAGAAAACACTTTCAGAAAATTTTACTGAAACCTTCTTCTAAAATGCTTTTAGCGGTTTGGGTCTGCTATTTTATTAAGCTGAATGTCTATAGAAGCATTCTTCGTATTTCAAGCTATGAGGTTGCTACTGCCTTGGGTTTATTTTTCCTGCTCTTGCCCTAGAACTTTTTCTCAGTTTTCAGTGAAATTAATTAAACATAATTACCGGTGAGCGTCACAAAGCGACGCGAGTGGCGAATTTTTAGTCTACTGTTCAAATGGTACAAATTAATCTCTTGTGGTACAACTTTGGTCGGAAAACTGGTACGATTTATATCAAAGTGTTGGCAACGCTGTTCAGGTCTATTTTAAGAAAGGAAAAACAGAATTGTTCTATAAAACTAGCCTCGAGGGTGAAGAAAAGAGAGTATCCTTTGCAAGATCAAATTCTGGGCCCAAGGGGGGCCAAGCTAAAAAAGAAAAAGGCCATCTTAAACAAAATTGCACATTTTATGAATGAAAATCGTCGTGTGTTTTGGCAATCTGTGCCATCATCATTAGCTTCTGTCAATTTACTGAAGCACGGCTCAGTTTCTTGGCTGCCTGCAGCCTTACAGCTATTTTCTTTACGTGTTTTTACCTTTTTGAAGTATTTGAATAAAATTGTTTGATATACTTGAAAAAAAAAATATTTGATGTTTGAAAAAAGTATTTAGATAGATAGATAGATAGATAGATGGATGGATTTATTTTCCATATATCAGTAAAATAATTACATAACAATCTAAAAATCCCCACAAAGGCTCCCTGGCCTGTAGGAGGGGGATTATGAAAAGATCAAATAAACATAAAACATTTAAACGCTTAACATTTAAACAATATAAACATAACATTAACATTTAAACATATAAACATGAACATTTGAACTCTTAGCATGTAAAAGCATTTGCTTCATAAAATGGAGAGAAAAAAACAACAACAAAAACAAGGAGAGTTCACTAAATAAATTGTATCATACTACAATCAATCAGAACATCTATAAAAAAAACAGAAAAAAAAACAATTAAATGAAAAAACTATTGGCAGCAGGCAAAAGTAAATAAAATTAATCACACGAAAACAAATATTCTTTTACTAGTCTTTTGAAGGCGCCAAACGAGTGGCATTCTCGAGCCGAATCGGGAAGTATGTTCCATGTCAAATGACACGCAACAAGAGGATTAAAATTGGATCTTATTGTTGGTATATGGGGAATTTGGATATTTAAAGAACTACGGAGTTGATAATTTGACCGATCAGAAACAAAAGAAGACGTAAACCTAAGGGACCTAGAAATATCACCATGGAGC
Organism: Artemia sinica; assembly: GCA_027921565.1. Classification (NCBI taxonomy): domain Eukaryota; kingdom Metazoa; phylum Arthropoda; class Branchiopoda; order Anostraca; family Artemiidae; genus Artemia; species Artemia sinica. The sequence goes on from JAPEVW010000164.1 coordinate 297,442, forward strand.
TGAAGAAAAGCAAAAGACGCACAGGAAAGAATATAAAGTTTTTTTAATATCAAGTAACGGTTTAGTTGCCGAACGATTTTCATCCTGGATAAGATTTATAGCTTTATCGTAAGTATTCAAAACCGGTTTGAGAAAAGAAGGGAAAGTAGACATCAATATGACGGACAATAGGAAACATAAGAATGAATTAAGCTATGAAATAGGATTCATAGAATTGGTCCTGGATAAATATGTTTTAGCTTTCTTAGAATACCAAGGTTTCTGCAATCCTTCATTTTAATTAAATCAATATGGTGTTTAAAAGATAAATTTTCATCTAGGAGGATACCTAGGAAACGGACATGGCCATCTTTTGGTCTACTAATAAAGCCTTCAAATATATGAATTTCAGATAATTGAAGACAAGCCTGGGATATACGAGAAAAAACTAAAAAACTAGTTTTAGAAACATTTAAGGCAAGAGAGTTAGCATCAAACCAAATTGAAACTCTCTCGAAGAGGCCCACTAACTTTGTACGAAGAAAAGCAAAAGACGCACAGGAAAAAATATAAAGTTTTTTTAATATCAAGTAACGGTTTAGTTGCCGAACGATTTTCATCCTGGATAAGATTTATAGCTTTATCGTAAGTATTCAAAACCGGTTTGAGAAAAGAAGGGAAAGTAGACATCGATATGACCGGACAATAGGAAACATAAGAATGAATTAAGCTATGAAATAGGATTCATAGAATTGGTCCTGGAAAAATATGTTTTAGCTTTCTTAGAATACCAAGGTTTCTGCAATCCTTCATTTTAATTAAATCAATATGGTGTTTAAAAGATAAATTTTCATCTAGGAGGATACCTAGGAAACGGACATGGCCATCTTTTGGTCTACTAATAAAGCCTTTAAATATATGAATTTCAGATAATTGAAGACAAGCCTGGGATATACGAGAAAAAACTAAAAAACTAGTTTTAGAAACATTTAAGGCAAGAGAGTTAGCATCAAACCAAATTGAAACTCTCTCGAAGAGGCCCACTAACTTTGTACGAACCTCATCCTCTGTTCTCCCAGAAGTAATATAGGTGGTATCATTGGCAAAAGTAACAAGTGAATCCGAGGTATGCAAACTATAGTTATGGGTACGGGAGACTGTTGGATGACATAGACGACAGCAATAAAGAGGATTTTTATTTCTAACTGCAAAAATTAGGTCATTTATATAAGTTAAAAACATTACCGGCCCTAAAACTGACCCTTGAGGGACCCCCTGATCAGCACTTGATGGTGAGCAAAAAAGTGAATCAACAGAAATTATTCTACCAGACAAGAAAGACTTGAACCAATAAAACGCACTACCTCTTACGCCAAAATGAGAAAGTTTAAATAGAAGAACAATCTGGGTTAAAGAATCAAAGGCTTTACGAACATCCAGAAACAAAGCAGCAGGAATCAAAAGGGAGTCTAGGGCCGAGTGAAGATAATTCAGTAAAACTGCACAAGCATGCTCAGTCGAATGATTTGCTCGAAAACCAAATTGAAAATCGTGAAAAAAAATCTTTAGAAGTAAGAAAATTATTAAGACGAGAAAGCATCGCCTTCTCAAATATTTTACTGAACACAGACAACAAAGAAATTGGCCGATAGTTGGCTGGATCATTTCGTGTCTCCCCCTTATATAATATGATGACTCGAGCACGCTTGAAACTACTCGGGAAAATACCATGCTGAAAGGAGAGGTTAATAAGTTTTGTTAAGGGAGAAATAATGGAAGGAAGTATGAACTTTTATGGGATTTTTCAATCCCATAACAATTTTAGCAATTTCTTTCTCCGTCGCTGCTTCCAAAAACATTGAGTTCATACAAGGTGGCCCAAGATAAGACCTGAAGTTGGATCTTGAAGGAGAAGAACTAACAGTCGAATCGGTCCTTTTACCAATATTCGCAAAATATGAAGTAAATGCATCTTGAACATTCAGTTGAAAAATATGCCCTTTCTACATGCTTCTTACGTGGTTTTACCTTCGTCATACATCTGTAACACGGGGTTTTTAGACATGTAAAACGGCGTTAAATATTGTATACAGACTTTTAACTTTGGAGCTTGATCTAAGTTTGAGTCTCGAGTCAAAGATAAAAGTGCGTATATGTCAGATACGCACTTTTACCTTTGGAAGCGCCTCTTTATATTAGTAACGATCCAGTGGTAAAAGCACGTATCTACTGTTTAAGGCTTCAAGGAGGTAATAATGGAAAAATTTATTTTAAAACATTAAATTCCTTCATCACTTTACCTATTTAACCAACTTCCAGAACTAGCCAGTGTCTTGTTTTACCGTAAACCGTATTTGGAGCTCTCGAAGGAACTCAAACTTCGAGCCGTGATTTCTCGAAATAATGAAAAGTGTAGATACGTCCTTTTAACTTTGAACAGAAGTGCATCTGAATGCTGCTTAGTCTATAGCCCGTCGTTTCTAAAAAGAAAATCGGTACTTGTTAATTATTCAGGACACACTCAAGAATTTTGATCTGTAGATCTGTAAAAACCGGTTTCATATATCATAGCCACAAGACTTGGGTGACAGAATACATTGGACTTCTATAACTTGGGCTATATATTTGCACATTAGGGGGGTGGGTAAACTGAAAATCTATCAATATAATTTTCTTTGACAGAAACATCCTGTATACAGAAAAGAGGAAACGTCCAAGAAAACTATAATGATATTAATTTTAAATTTGACTCTCTTCCTGTCCATTTAAACTATAATTTAGCTACTGTTTACGCCTTTTTGACATGCGATGCCTTCTTGGGAGTCGATTTCTTTGCTGGTACGGCTTTTTTGGCAGCAGTGGGTTTCTTGAAAACCTTAAAAGGTTTCTTGCCACCAGCTATAGGCTTGGCAGCCTTTTTGGCTGAAGTTGGCTTTTTAACTGCATTAAGTTTGGCTGTTTTCTTGACTGAGGTTCTCTTAGCTGTGGGCTTGGCAGGCTTTACAGCCTTGGGTTTTTTGGTCTTGACAGGCTTTGGAAACTTGAAATAACCAGTTACACCAATACCTTTTGGATTTATAAAAATTCCATTTGCAAGGCAACACTTCAGAGCTTGCTTAAGATGTATATTCACAACTTTTGCATCATTGCCAACCTGGAAATTGGCCATTATGTATTTTAGAATAGCCTGCAGGCCATATCCCCCACGTTCTTTCAGGTCAGCAATGGATTTGGTGATCATTTCCGTGTGTTTTGGGTGGTTTGCTGGTGCCTTGACCTTTTTATCCCCTTTAGGTTTTGCAGCCTTAGCTGGTTTTGGAGCCTTTGTTTTCTTTTCCTTCTTGGCTGGTGAAGCCATGCTCTGGGATTCTACAGATGTTGGTGCCACTTCAGCTTCAACTTCAGACATTTTCAAACTCCCTCTCAGCTTCTATCTATCACTAGTGCGACTAAATTTCGAATGCATGCTTATTTTCAAAGTTTTACCCTTATATTTCGGAAACCACCGTAGCCGGGTAAAAATTTCCCTCTGTACGCTAAACCCCGAAGCAGCGCCAAAATAAAAATTGGTGGCAGTGGATACAATTACGGCAGCGGCGGCGCATCACTGGCACCACTAAAATTATTTTAGCGGTGCGCCGCCGAAAAATTATCGGCGGCGCGCCGTCAATTGATCGGCGTTTGTTCTATTTTTGGAGTTTTTAATTTATGAAACATCAATTGCATCTGATGTGTATATCTTACTTTATGTTCGAATTTCCTGGTCTCGTAGCCTGCATTCAACTTCTTTGACTACCCTACCCATCGCTTTCCACGCTACAGAAGCTATTATATCTCATTGCTTCAAGATTGAATCCTCTCAAGTGATAAAGTAAAAGTTTTAAAATAAAATATTTTAACCAACTCCTTTGAGAATGAAAGAGCTTATTTTTTGCCCTTCCCATCTCAGCAATTAAGGTTCTGTGGTCGTGGACGTACTTGAACATGGCGGGTAAGCATATCAAACGATAAAAGTTATACTTTAGCGTATAGGATTTAATATTTCCATGTGGTTGGCTCCACACGGTGTGGAGCCAACATAGAATACATAGCAGTGACAATTAGTCCTGTACCACTGAAAACCCTTTCTACTCCGGCACTTGTTGCCGGCAACGATATAACTTTTCTTGCCAAAGCTGCAATCCATGACAGCTGAATAGAATATATTTCTCAGAAGGCAATGGTTTGATTGATTGCATACGCTAGGACAGGATCATCTTCTGGCATGGGCTGCCAAGGCCAGATATAAATCGAATTGACGCCAAATCACATCATCATTTTCATCCTGTTCTGCATCATTGCTCACAAACATTTATCTGATCAAGCAGCCTCCTTTTTCTTATGTATGATCATGAGGAGATTTAGAGTTTCTGCTCTTCTGAGAATCACCATTAGCCATATTTACACAACTGATCGGGGTAGCTGATCCACCGAAAGCACCAGAGATTACAACCTCTCCTTTAAGCTTTTCGAGGGCCATCTCCTCTTTGTATCAAAGAATTTCTACTGCACTAAAATGCTCACTACAAGTTAAACTGGAGGATACTAGAGTGTTTATTGGACAAATTCCGTTCACATGAGATGTGATAAAGTACCTTATGTCAGTCTCTTGCACTAGAGTCTTAACTATTTTGAACAAGAATTCTCTTGTTATCAGTGAATCATCAAGAAGGATCTGATGGTCATCAGTTACATTTATTTTGAATCTTTTGAAGTCCAAAATTGCAGCTAACACCATGAGATGGTAAGCAGAAGTCAAACTTGTTTCTCATCTTTTCTTTCAGAAGCAAAATATAGCTACTATCATTAGGGTGCTCCTCAAGGTTACCTTTTAGGAGACCTCAGCAGAGCAGAACAATATTTAGAGTGGGAAAGAATTCTCCCTCAATGGCCTCGACTGTAGTAGAAAAATTTGACAGTAGAGAACAAAGGTCACGCATCAGTTCATATCCCTCATCATCTAGAGCAAGGTCAGGTTTCCCAATTTTATACAAAATACTTACCAGAGGGCCTTTGCATTGAATAATACTTTGCATCATACTATATGTTGCATTCCATCTTGTAGGCAAATTAATTAAAAAAAACTTTTTCCACAAAACGAGTTTTTAAAAGAAAAGTGAAGAACTCTATTAAACAAAAAATGAGTCAAAATAAAATCATCGATAAATAAAGGAAACCCAAAACGAACAGAAATTACAATAAATAACCGAGTCAAACTCAAAACAAGCAGAAATTAACATAAGTTGGGCTCAAAACCCCTATGCCTTCCCAAGGCCAGAACATAATTTGCACTTTACTGAAAAGAAATATAAATGTTTTTACTTTTATAACTTTAATAAATCAAGTAATATTAACATTTTGATTACTAAATATCAGAATATGTATATTAAACTGACAATGCACATTCATTTGTATTTTTTTCAGTAAAGTGCAAATTATGTTCTGGCCTTGGGAAGGCATAGGGGTTTTGAGCCCAATTTATGTTAATTTCTGCTCGTTTTGAGTTTGACTTTGAAAATGGCTATCCCAAAATTTTGATTGGACGTGTTTGGGGGAATGATGGGTGTGGGGGGTGGCTTGTTATCCTCTAATCACTTTCCACTATTAAAAAGGGCACTAGAACTCTCAATTTCCAATTGAATAAGCCCCTTTTGAAGTTTCTGTAACGACCCCTTCAATATGAAGTGCCCTGCTCTAAAGGAAAAAAAAATAAATAAATAGTACATTTTACCAACATCGTTCTTGTATGCCCTCAGGGCATAATTGAAAACTCTTGCCCCGAAGGTTGTGGGGGAGTGTCCTCCACAAAAACATATTTTCTATCTGGAAACCAACTATGCTGAACAAAATGGCTATCTCAAAATTTTAATTGGATGTGTTTGAGGGAATGATGGGCGTGGGGGGGGCTGGTTGCCCTCCAATCACTTTTGACTATTAAAAATGGCACTAGCCACTCAAATTTCCAATCGAATAAGCCCTTTTAAAGTTTCTACGACAAATCCTTCGATACGAAGTGCCCAGGTGGAAAAAAAAACATATTGTGCCCACATCGTTCTTTACTTAGGCAGCGCGGTAGTGCGGCTTAAGTAAAAAACGGTGTGGGCACAATGTTTTGTTTTTGTTTTTTTTCCTCCATTCTCGGGCACTTTGTATCGAAGGAGTTGTCGTAGAAACTTCGAATAGGGCTCATTCGATTGGAAATTGGAGTGGCTAGTGCCAAATTTAATAGTCGAAAGTGATTGGAGGGCAACTAGACCCCCCCCCCCCCCCCTACACCCATCATTCCCTGAAACACATCTAATCAAAATTTTTAGATAGCTATTTTGTTCAGGTAGTTGATTTCAAGATAGAAAATATGTTTTTCAGGAGGACACTCCCCCACAACCCTCGGGGCAAGGGTTTTAAGTTATGCCCTGAGGGCATATAAGAACGATGTTGGCACAATGTATCATTTATTATTTTTTTTTCCTTTAGAGCAGGGCACTTCGTATCGAAAAAGTTGTCGTAGAAACTAGGAAAAGGGCTCATTCAATTGGAAATTGGAGTGGCTTGTGCCCTTTTTAATAGTCGAAAGTGATTGGAGGGCAACTAGACCCCCCACGCCCATGATTACCCCAAACACGTCCAATCACAATTTTGAGCTAGCCATTTTGTTCAGCCTAGTTAATTTCTTGATAGAAAATATATTTTTGAGGAGGACACTTCCCCACAACCCTCGGGGCAAGGGTTTTAAGTTATGCCCTGAAGGCATATAAGAACGATATTGGCACAATGTATCATTTATTTATTTTTTCCTTTAGAGCAGGGCACTTCGTATCGAAGAAGTTGTCGTAGAAACTTCGAAAAGGGCTCATTCAATTGGAAATTGGAGTGTCTTGTGCCCTTTTTGATAGTCGAAAGTGATTGGAGGGCAACTAGCCCCCCCCCCCCACGCCCATGATTACCCCAAACACATCCAATCAAAATTTTGAGCTAGCCATTTTGTTCAGCGTAGTTGATTTCTTGATAGAAAATATGTTTTTGAGGAGGACACTCCCCCACAACCCTCGGGGACAGGGTTTTAAGTTATGCCCTGAGGGCATATAAGAACGATGTTGGCACAATGTATCATTTATTATTTTTTCCTTTAGAGCAGGGCACTTCGTATCGAAGAAGTTGTCGTAGAAACTTCGAAAAGGGCTCATTCAATTTGAAATTGGAGTGGCTTGTGCCCTTTTTAAAAGTCGAAAGGGTTTAGGGGCAACTAGCCCCCCCCCCAAACGCCCATGATTACCCCAAACACATCCAATCAAAATTTTGAGATAGCCATTTTGTTCAGCGTAGTTGATTTCCAGATAGAAAATATATTTTTGAGGAGGACACTCCCCCACAACCCTCGGGGAAATTCATTGGAAATTCAAAGGGCTAGTGCCATTTTAATAGTCGAATGTGATTGGAGGACAACTAGCCCCCCCCCCCTCCGACGCTCATCACTCCCCCAAACACATCCAATCAAAATTTTGAGACAGCCATTTTGTTAAGCGTAGTTGATTTCCAGATAGAAAATATGTTTTTGACGAGGACACTCCCCCACAGCCCTCAGGGCAAGGGTTTTAAGTTATGCCCTGGGGGCATATAAGGTTTCTAAAGAAGGCGTTGTCATAGAAACTTCAAAAAATGCTCATTCGATTGGAAATTCAAAGGACTAGTGCCCTTTTTAATAGTCAAAAGTGATTGGAGGGCAACTAGCCCCCCAACACCCATCATTCCCCCAAACACATCCAATAAAAATTTTGAGATAGCCATTTTGTTCAGCGTAGTTGATGTCCTGATAGAAAATATATTTTTTGAGGAGGACACTCCCCCACAACCCTCAAGGCAAGGATTGTAAGTTATGCCCTGGGAGGATATAAGGTTTTTATTGAAATCTTTGTCGTAGAAACTTGAAAAAGGGCCCATTCGATTTGAAATTCAAAGGACTAGTACCCTTTTTAATAGTCGAAAGGGATTTCAGGGCAACTAACCCCCCTCTCACGCCCACCTTTTCCCCAAACACATCCAATCAAATTTTTTAGATAGTCATTTTATTCAACATAGTTGAAAGTTTTGAAAATTGGGTCTTTAAGGATGACAACCCATCCCCCCACAGCCCTCAGGGCAAGGGTTATAAGTTACGCCTTTGGGCATATGAAGTTTTATTGAAAGCGTTGTCGTAGAAACTTCAAAAGGGCTCATTCAATTGGAAATTGATAGGGCTAGTGCCTTTTTAATAGTTGAAAGTAATTGGATAGTGACTAACGCCCCTCTCACGCCCACCATTTTCCCAAACACATCCAATCAAAATTTTGAGATATCTATTTTGTTCAACGTAGTTGAAAGTTCTGAAAATTAGGTCTTTTAGGATGATAACCCCCTGAGGGCCCTCAGCTCAAGGGTTGTAATTTATGCCCTGGGGGCATATGAAGTTTTATTGAAAGCGTTGTCGTAGAAACTTCAAACGGTCTCATTGAATTGGAAATTGTAAGGGCTAGTGCCTTTTTTAATAGTTGAAAGTGATTGGATAGTGGCTAACGCCCCTCTCACAACCACCATTTTCCAAAACACATCCAATCAAAATTTTGATATATCAGTAGGGAGGGCATAATGACTCCGAGATACACTGCGTGCTGCCATCCACAATTTAGTCTACCTCTGACAGTTTCCGAGAAATTGATACCGTAATCGAGGGGAGAGAATTTCCGAGAAATTGATTTGTTGGTGTTCGTCCAGGAGAATTGTCTCCGGGCGAAGTTTATTAATGTCTGATGTATGATTTCAAGGTCGATTGATTTGTTGGTGTTCGCCTAGGAGAATTGTCTCCGGGCGAAGTTTATTAATATCTGATGGATGATGTCAAGGTCGATTGATTTGTTGGTGTTCGTCCAGGAGAATTGTCTCCGGGCGAAGTTTATTAATGTCTGATGTATGATTTCAAGGTCGATTGATTTGTTGGTGTTCGTCCAGGAGAATTGTCTCCGGGCGAAGTTTGCACATGCGCATTGACGGTGGGGAGAATGTTTTGATCTTAGAGATGAAGAGATTGACGCGGAAAAAGGTTTCTTAGGAATTTCAAATATGACAGCACAGGGATGCCAAAACAAAAGTAACACGCAGAAATTACGTTTAGGGATTATTCGGGTGAAACCGTTTTAAGACATTTAAGAAGATGATTTAAGCGGAATCGTTTGAGGTATTTTAGAAGATGATTTTAGAAAATGATTTAGAAGATGATTTGTGGCTGAAACTCTGTGGTCGTTATAATACACAAGGTCCATTTGAACAGTGTTGTGAGGTCCCCTACCCCAACAACCCCCCTACCCCAACCCCAAAGGGCTTCGACCTCCCTACCCCAACCCCGAAGGAACCCCCCGACCCCCAAAGGCCCCTGGTCCCCCAATGGCCCCTCGGGCCCCCCTCACTCCCCGTCCCCTTCCTCCCACCCTCCCCCTCCCTCCCCTCCCCTTCCTCCCATCCTGCCCCTCCTATCCCCTCCTCCTCCTCTCCTTACCCTACCCCCTCCTTCCCTCCCCTCCCCTCCAACCATTTTTTTAAAATACTTTTTGAGTTTTTCTTAACATGGAATTTTTTTTCAACTTTTTTTACGTATCTTAAAATGACCTGGAATATGCTTACGGCTCTACCAATTGTACTCTGTGCTTGTTCATAGACACGACGCGGCTTTCCCACTGGTACGCTATGGCAGGTTATCGACACTACCCAGTTTACTGCATGTATTAAATCAGTATTTTTTACGCAGTGGAAGGATAAACACATAATTCATATCTGTAAAAAAATGAAGATGAATTTTTCGACGAAAGTATGTGCACATGATAAAATCATCGTCGCGTTGAATGCTGACAAGGAGAAATACCTGAACTATGAAACGAGTACAAGTGGTATTACTATTGGAAATGTATGCGTGCGTTGTCATGACAGCGAGAAGTTAGATTTCTTTGGAGTACCCAAGAATTTCAGTCGTGTAAACGGTGGATATGCGAGAGTAACATTACCAGAGAAATTAGTGCTCAAAGAGAACGCAAACATAAAAATAATTGTCGATGATCGGGGACAACTCCTTGCTACTGTTGCTGGTAACATATTACCTGTTGATACATCCTATCGTCATCTTTCCGGTATTAGCATTTTAAAGAATACAAGAAGAAGACAAGCATACTCCTGCACTATTGTCATTAATCATATCTTGTCAATGGGCCAAAACTGTTATCTATGTAAAAATAATGTGACAATAGACAGTGAAATCGCAGGTACAATAAAAAGGACATTAGCAGACAATATCATCAATGAATATAAAGATGAATTGACGGAAAGTGAAGCGCAAGTGTACTAATAATATATAATAATGTATTTAAAATATTTTTATATCAATATTCTACATGTCGTAATTTCATTAAAAATATCGTAGAGCCAACCACGTTTGAAATACTTTCAATTTTAATAATAAGTTGTTTTCATAAAGCTTCGATTTTAGTTTCTGAAAATAGGAACATCCGCGTTAAAAATATATTTGATTATATTAATAATATTTAATTTTCAAATAAAGTATTTCATAGTCAAAATCAACGATAAACCCATTTTTACTAGTTGAAGTACTCACCCTTTTCACACACAACTTTACTTTATGACTTTTTGCACACCCCAACATCAAGCAATACTTTTCAAAAGGCTTTATTATATCTTTTCAGAAAAAGTTCTTTGCGTAATGTTCATTCCTAAATCAATTTTATAATTTGAAGTACTCACCCTTTTCACACACAACTTTATTTTTCGACTTTTTGTATACTCCAACATTAAGCAATACTTTTCAAAAGGCTTTATTATATCTTTTCAGAACAAGTTCTTTTCTTAATATCCCTCCTAAACCAATTTTACAATTTGAAGTACTCATCCTTTTCACCCACAACTTTACTTTTCGAATTTTTGCGTACTCCAACATCAAGCAATACTTTTCAAAGGCTTTATTATATCTTTTCAGAACAAGTTCTTCATTTAATGTCCCTACTAAACCAATTTTACATGTTGAAGTAGTCATCTTTTTCATCCACAACTTTACTTTTTGACTTTTTGCACACCCCAACATCAAGCAATACTTTAAAAAAGGCTTTATTATATCTTTTCAGAACAAGTTCTTTTCTTTATGTCCTTCCTAAACCAATTTTACAAGTCTGAAGTACAATTTGAAGTACTCATCCTTTTCACCCACAACTTTACTTTTCGAATTTTTGCGTACTCCAACATCAAGCAATACTTTTCAAAGGCTTTATTATATCTTTTCAGAACAAGTTCTTCATTTAATGTCCCTACTAAACCAATTTTACATGTTGAAGTAGTCATCTTTTTCATCCACAACTTTACTTTTTGACTTTTTGCACACCCCAACAACAAGCAATACTTTAAAAAAGGCTTTATTATATCTTTTCAGAACAAGTTCTTTTCTTAATATCCTTACTAAACCAATTTTACAAATTCTAAATTTTTTCGTAGTAGATAGAAAAAGCTATACCATAGTTGTGAATATTTTCCCGGAAGATAAAAAGTCCTACTTCAATTTTAAATTTTCTCAACGAAGTGAAGAAAAGTTCAAGTTCTATTCTGAATTTTCTCAATGAAAAAGAAGTTAGTTATTGATCAATTCTATTTTTCCAGGGAAAATATTATAAAAATGTTTCACTTCAGTTCAGATCTTTCTCAAACAGATTAAAAAATTTTAAATAATGTTCCAAATTTTTCATAGAAGATAAAAAAGTCCAAGTTCTCTTCTGAATTTTACCAAAGAACACACTTCAATTATAATTTCACCAGAGAAATTAAAAAGCTTCCACTTCAGTTCTTATTTCCCCAAAGACATAAAGAAATTTAAAGTTCTATTCAAAATTTTCCCGTAGAAGATAGAAAAAGTTCAAGTTCACTTTTGAATTTTACCAAAGAACACAATTCAATTCTAATTTCTCCAGAGAAAATAAAAATCTTCCTTTTTCAGTTTTAAGTTCACCAAGACATAAAGAAATTTAAAGTTCTATTCTAAATTTTTCCGAAGTAGATAGAAAAAGATATACCATAGTTGTGAATATTTTCCCGGAAGATAAAAAGTCCTACTTCAATTTTCAATTTTCTCAACGAAGTGAAGAAAAGTTTTAATTCTATTCTGAATTTGCTCAATGAAAAAAAATTAGTTATTGATCAATTTTATTTTTCCAAAATAATATAAAAATTTTCCACTTCAGTTCAGATCTTTCCCAAAGAGATGAAAAATTTAAAATAATGTACCAAATTTTTCATAGAAGATAGAAAATTCCAAGTTCTCTTCTGAATTTTACCAAAGAACACACTTCAATTCTAATTTCACCAGAGAAAATAACAACTTCTACTTCAGTTCTTATTTCCCCAAAGACATAAAGAAATTTAAAGTTCTGTTCTGAATTTTCCCATAGAAGATAGAAAAAGTTCAAGTTCACTTCTGAATTTTACCAAAGAACACAATTCAATTCTAATATCTCCAGAGAAAATAAAATCTTCCAATTCAGTTTTAAGTTCACCAAGACATAAAGAAATTTAAAGTTCTATTCTAAATTTTTCTGTATTAGATTGAAAAAGCTATACCGTAGTTGTGAATATTTTTCCGGAAGATAAAAAGTTCTACTTCAATTTTAAATTTTCTCAACGAAGTGAAGAAAAGTTCAAGTTCTATTCTGAATTTTCTCAATGAAAAAGAAATTAGTTATTGATCAATTCTATTTTTCTAAAATAATATAAAAATTTTCCACTACAGTTAAGATCTTTCTCAAAGAGATGAAAAATTTAAAATAATGTTCTAAATTTTTCATAGAAGATAGAAAAGTTCCACTTCGATTCTGAATTTTACCAAAGAACACACTACAATTCTGATTTAGCCTGAGAAAATAAAAAGCTTATACTTCAGTTCTTATTTCCCCAAAGACATAAAAAATTAAAGTTCAGTTCTAAATTTTACCGTAGAAGATAGAAAAAGTTATAGTTCACTTCTGAATTTTACCAATGAACACAATTCAATTCTAATTTCTCCAGAGAAAATAAAAATCTAACACTTCAGTTTTACGCTCACCAAGACATAAAGAAATTTAAAGTTCTATTCTAAATTTTTCTGTATTAGATTGAAAAAGCTATACCGTAGTTGTGAATATTTTCCCGGAAGATAAAAAGTCCTACTTCAACTTTAAATTTTCTCAACGAAGTGAAGAAAAGTTCAAGTTCTATTCTGAATTTTCTCAATGAAAAAGAAATAAGTTATTGATCAATTCTATTTTTCCAAAATAATATAAAAATATTCCACTTCATTACAGATTCAAAAAGTATTTTAAAAATCGGGGGAGGGGAGGGGAGGGGAGGGAGGAGGGGGGGGGGAGGTAAGGGAAGGAGGAGGAGGGGGGAGGGGAGGAGTAGGGTGGGAGGAAGGGGAGAGGAGGGTGGGAGGTTGGGAGGAGAGGGAGGGGGCCCGAGGTGCCATTGGGGGACCGGGGGCCTTTGGGAGTCTGGGGTTTCTTCGGGGTTTGGGTAGGGAGGTCGGAGCCCTTTGGGGTTGGGGTAGGGGGGTTATTGGGGTAGGGGACCTCACAACACTGTTCAAATGGAACTTGTGTATTATAACGACCACAGAGTTTCACCCTCAAATCATCTTCTAAATCATCTTCTAAAATCATCTTCTAAAATACCTCAAACGATTCCGCTTAAATCATCTTCTAAAATGTCTCAAAACGGTTTCACCCAAATAATCCCTAAACGTAATTTCTGCTTGTTCCTTTTGTTTTGTCATCCCTGCGCTGTCACATTTGAAATTCCTAAGAAACCCTTTCCCGTGTTAATCTCTTCATCTCTAAGATCAAAACATTCTCCCCACCGTCAATGCGCATGTGCAAACTTCGCCCGGAGACAATTGTCCTGGACGAACACCAACAAATCAATCGACCTTGACATCATCCATCAGACATTAATAAACTTCGCCCGGAGACAATTCTCCTGGACGAACACCAACAAATCAATCGACCTTGACATCATCCATCAGTCATTAATAAACTTCGCCCGGAGACAATTCTCCTGGACGAACAGCAAAAAATCAAACGACCTTGACATAATCCATCAGACATTAATAAACTTCGCCCGGAGACAATTTTCCTGGACGAACACCAACAAATCAATTTCTCGGAAATTCTCTCCCCTGGATTACGCAATCAATTTCTCGGAAACTATCAGAGTTGGACTAAATTGTAGATGGCAGCACGCAGTGTATCTCGAAGTCATTATGCCCTCCCTACTTGTATCCATTTTGTTCAACTTAGTTGAACGTTCTGGAAATTAGGTCTTTTAGGATGATAACCCCCTCAGAGCCCTCAGTGCAAGGGTTGTAAGTTATGCCCTGGGGGCATGTAAGGTTTATATAGAAAGTTGTTGCATAAATCATAGGCAGCGCGATCGCGCTGCCTAGGTAAAGAACGGGGACACTCGAGAACGAGACAAGAAACAGGGACTAAGTAAAGAGGAGGACACTCCCCCACAACCCTCAGGGCAAGGGTTTTAAGTTATACCCTGGGGCCACATAAGAATGATATTGGCAAAATGTATTATTTATTAATTTTTTCCTTTAGAGCAGGGCACTTCGTATCGAAAAAGTTGTCGTAGAAACTTCAAAAAGGGCTCATTCAATTGGAAATTAGAGTGGCTTGTGCCCTTTTTAATAGTCGAAAGTGATTAGAAGACGACTAACACCCCTTCCACACCCACCATTTCCCGAAACACATCCAATAAAAATTTCGAGATAGCCATTTTGTTCAGCGTAGTTGATTTCCAGATAGAAATTATGTTTTCGAGGAGGACACTTTCCCACAGCCCTTTGGGCAAGGGCTGTAAGCTATGCCCTGGGGGCCTATAAATTTTTTTTTAGATGGTGTTGTCGTAGAAACTTCAAAAAAGGCTCATTCGATTGGAAATTCATAGGGCTAGTGTCCTTTTTAATAGTCGAAAGTGATTAGAGAGTAACTAACCCGCCTCTCACGCCCACCTTTTCTCCAAACCCATCCAATCAATCTTTTTTAGATATCCATTTTATTCAACGTAGTTGAAATTTTTGGAAATTAGATCTTTAAGGATGACAACCCCTCCTCCCACAGCCCTCAGGGCAAGGGTTGTAAGTTTTGCCCTAGGGGCATTTATGGTTTTTATTGAAAGCGTAGAAACTTCAAAAGGGCTCATTCAATTGGAAATTGAAATGGCTACTGACTTTTTTAATAGTTGAAAGTGATTGGAGAGCCACTAACGCCCCTCTCACGCCCACCATTTTCCCAGACACATCCAATCAAAATTTTGAGATATGCATTTTGTTCAACGTAGTTGAAAGTTCTTGAAATTAGGTATTTTAGGATGATAAACCCGTCAGAGCCCTCAGTGCAAGGGTTGTAAGTGATGCCCGGGGAGCATATAAAGTTTATATAGAAAGTTGTTACAGAAATTTCAAAAAGGGCTCATTTGATTGGAAATTGAAATTGCCCTCTTTAATAGTCGAAAGTGAGTGGAGAGTAATTAACCCCCCTCTTACGCCACTATTTCCCCAAAAACATTCAATCAAAGTTTAGAGATAGCCATTTTGTTCAACATAGTTGAAAGTTCTACAAATTATGTATTTAAGGATGACAAACCCCCCAGAGCCCCAAGGGCAAAGGTTGTAAGTTCTGCCCTGGGGGCATATAAGGTTTTTATAGATAGAGTTGTCGTAAAAATTAAAAAGGGGCTCATACAATTTGAAATTGAGAGTCGAAAGTGTATTAGTCGAAAGTGATTGGAGGGTAGCTAACCCCCCTCTCACGCCCACCATTTCTCCAAACACATCCAATTAAAATTTTGAGATAGCAATTTTGTTTAACGTAGTTGAAAGTTCTGGAAATTAGGTCTTAGAGGATGACAACCACCCTAACAGACCTTAGGGTAAGGGTTGTAATTTATGCCCTGGGGGCATATAAGGTATTTATAGAAAGCGTTATTGTTTCCAAAAGGGCTCATTCGATTGGAAATCAAAAGGCCTAGTGCCCTTTTTAATAGTTGAAAGTGATTGGAAGGCTTGACATTTTTATAGTAAAGATCGATGTGGGTATAATGTATTATTTTTTGTTGTTTTTGTTGTTTAGACCAGGGCACTTCGTATCGATGGTGTTGTCGTGGGAACTTTGAAAAGGGCTCATTCGATTGAAAATCGAAAAGGCTGACGCCCTTTTAATAGTCTAAAGTGATTGGAGGGCAACTAATCCCCCTTCCACTCCCATCCTCCCACACCCACTCTCCCATTTGCCCATTATGTTTAAAAACTAAATGTTGCCTTAAGATTAAATCAAAATGCACGGTTATGATGCTAATTCCCAATAAGGCATCTCAGAAGTATCCCAAGAACGACTGAGGGTATTATGTTCAAACTTTCAGGGCTACTTCTGCTCTTAAAATTTAACCAAATCAAAATAGCGTAAGTGTATCCAAGCTATCAAAGAAAGTAAACAGATTTTTTTGGGAATTGTATCAAGTTTTCCATTTCAGGTCAACTAGAGGAGGTATGAAACTAAAATAAACAGTACTATTTGTGTCCAGATTTTTAAAAGGGTGTATGCTGTTGAAAATTGCTGAAAATTTTTCTCCAGCATACAAATAGCAGGCCAAACTAAAAAGTCTTAAAAAACCAAAAGATTTAAAGTATTATTTTATTTTTCCCTGAAAAGACTATGTCAATATAAAACGAAGAGAAATTAATTTAAAAAAATTTTCCACAAAAAATGAGGAAAAATAAAATCATATAATCTACCAAGCGTGAAACTACCACAAATCAGCATGGATAAATAAATGAAACCCAAAACGAACAGAAATTACAATAATTAACCGAGTCAAACTCAAAACGAGCAGAAATTGACTTAAGTTGGGCGCAAAACCCCTATGCCTTCCCAAGGCCAGAACAAAATTTGTACTTTACTGGAAAAAAACAAATGAATGTGCATTGCCAGTTTAATATACATATACTGATATTTAGTAATCAAAGTGTTAATATTATTTGATTTATTAAAGTTTTAAAAGTAAAAACATTTTACTGATTGTACTTTTACCAACCTATTAACCAACTTATGTTAATTTCTGCTCGTTTTTAGTTTGACTCGGTTAATTATTGTAATTTCTGTTCGTTTTGGGTTTCATTTATTTATCGATGCTGATTTGTGGTAGTTTCACGCTTGGTAGAATATTTGATTTTATTTTAGCCCATGTTTTGTTTAATGAAGATCTTTATTTTTCTTTGAAATCTTATTTTGTGGAATTTTTTTTAATTAATTCCGTTTAAAGGACCTGTATTGTTCATATTTTGGTAACATAGGAGGCAGATGATCAGCAACCTGCACAATTGGCAACTGAGCATCAGCATAAAGAACCTAATATAAATTACAAAATTTTCTAAGGAATTCATTTCTTTTTTAAAGTTGAATTTTTTGAGAAGGTTGTTTGGAAGACAAATAATATTTTCATAAAAGTTTAGTTCTTCTTTTTTGTACATGCTTCCATGTACATATGTAAAAAAAGCATGTACATATGTAAAAACCTTGTTCTAAGGCTTTTGTAGAATAGCTGCCTTTTTTGGATATGGTTAAAGAGCATTTATAAATAAGGTATTCGAGGAATATCATGGCTAGTCGAAACTCATTTTAATTAGAAAATATTACATTGTAGCGAAGAAAACAGAAACAACTGAATGATAATCTAAAGTCTATAGTTGATGAGTAGATAAAAAAATATTTTGAGAGAATCTAAAATTTTTGTATGCACCATCAAATATTAGATTTTGTATTACATTTACTTCTCAATAGTCTCAGAAAATTCAGAAATTCGGCACTTCAAATTTCCGGTGGTGCACCGCCGCCGACTGTATCAGTGGCGGCGTCGGCGCGCTGAAGCCTCTTCGGCGATGGTGCACTGAAAGATGTTCAGCAGCGCCGTCGGTTTTCGGCACAGCTTTGGAAACTACTGTGCGCGAACCACGGGCGAATCTCCAGCATTTTTATTGGGGGGGGGGCAAGAGGCGTCCATATCTGGATGGTCAAACGGCATGGGATGTATAATATTTTTTTCTCCCCATTATTGGGCGGCAACTGACCCCCCCCCCTCGTCACCCCCGAACGACGCCCCTGGTGCAAGCTAAGGAATTTCTGCAGCAGTTGTGTTTATTTGGAATGAATTTATTCTCATTATTGATTAGGAGATGGGATTTTGAGGAATGAAACCTATACTAGAGGAAGACACATCATTCTTCTATATGTAGATATTTTTTTCATTGCTTTATTCATGCTAATATGCCAGCAAATGAGGTTAGAATAGTGGAAATCCATCAAAAATATTATTTTATCCCAAAAAACACGTTTTTACTAGGAATTTATATCTTCGATGTCCCTTTATATTTTCTATTAGTGAAATCATGGTGGCAGCGGCAGCTGCAACCTAGTAAAGAGTGAACCACAGCCCATAATATTCATAAGTTGAAAAACGTGTTTTCAAAAAAAACTGTCTAGTGACAAAAAATTGCCATTAGACACTGAATCAGGAATGGTAACTATTGTTTCGGTTAATCTTAGAAGTAAAAGTTTATTGAGAAAAGAAATTTATGGTGATCTCGAAAAAGAGCCTGAAACCCCTTGAAAATGGAGTCAAATCGAAATAAAAAGTGCACCATTGGAATCAGCATGGCCGAGAACCTGTTGTAGGATAATTACAGTCCCCCACCTTGAACACCAAGGAAAATGACTTTTTTGCATGGGTAGCACTGATCCGTCTCCCTTTTTTTCTTTTTTTTTCTAGAAGGGTTAGGGGGTGGCCAGAGCATCATAGAGAGGTGTGTAATAGCTCATTCGAAAGAGAATTAAATTTGAAAGTGCCCTTTTTAAGTGACCAAAAAGACTGGAGGGCAAATAGCCCCCCTCCCTCCCTACAGGCCCCCTCCCCCAACTAATCCTACAAAATTTTGAAATAGCCATTTTATTTAACATAGTTCAAAGGTCCAATATATAATGTTTTGATGATGATATGGCCCTCCATAGTCCCTGGGAGTAGAAAGCTATCATGAGCTACAAGGGGGACTCCATATATGGGCATAGACTCCCTAGGGGAAAAGAATTTCTGAGAAATTGATTGCGTAATCGAGGGGGAAGTGGATTTCCGAGAAATTGATTGCGTAATCGAGGGAGAAGTGGATGACCTTTTAAACCTTTACCATTTTGTTCTAATCTCTCGCCAAGGGTTCGCACACTGGACCTAAGATTTTCCGTAGCACTTTTATTAAAATCCTTGCCAGAGCCCCAATCGTATAGTGTAGAGGATGCAAAAGTGAAACAGTTTAGCAAACCAACTGCCAAGGCCATAGCCAGACATTGTAGTACGCCCTTTGTAATAGTCCATTCTATTGCCCTGTGGTCTTGGGCCAAGAGTATTAACATAGCAGTCAATATCAGGACAAGTGAATACCACTTTTCTATTAGACATCTTGTTGTTGTTGAACGATGGGTCGAAAATGGCATGTAATCACAGCCAAACCTTTTTAAATTGCTATGGGATCACCTAATTCAGTTCTTAGTGTTGACTGACAGAGTTCCAAATAGGAAGTGTTTACGGGAATATACTGAAGATGCTTTATATTGTAGTGGTGAATATGTTCTTGATTGTTTTTCGTTCAAGAACTCGTAGGAGGGGAACATTTGAATTACCAACCCGAGATGTTTCCACAAATGATGCGTAGAGAAATATACAAGTGTCCGTGGAGAAGGCAGGCGGGTAGTCAGCAAAAATGAAATTAGTGTTCCCGGCACTTTTACCGTTGATTATATTGAGCTTAAAGCCAAGAACATCCTTTAGATTATCATTGAGAATAACCTTTTCATTGGCAATAGGTGAACTAATTTAGATCTTGCCCTCCTCCTTTGAATAGTTGAAATGAAAAGCTCCTTTCTTACGAGCGGAAATTCTTTTATTAATAGAACGACATAAATCATTCATACAGGTGATTTTCTCGTAGGGTAATTCAAAATATGGATAATCCATCCAATTCATCCTTTGAATTTGTTCTTGAGCACTTGAGGATGGTGGTGGCGGCCAATCATAGGGTCTAATTTTTATTTCATATTTACGATCTTTTCTCAGGATGTCGTAGGTATTTTTGAGAATATAGTCGACAAGAGCCACTTCATACTTTCCGTCATTTTTGATGGTGGGGGAGAGTTTTGTCCAAAAATCACTTGTTCTATTCAAGTCCTTGTAGAGAGGATCAGAAACATTGGACATGAATGTCACATAGAAATCATTGGGCATTGTTAATATCTTCAGCACTGACCCAAGAATCAAAATCAGAGTTGTATCCTAGCCAGCGAACAAGCAACTGTCTCTTGCCCCTACAAGTACGACTCTTTAATATCTTTTCAATTTGATAAATTTCACTAGTGTTTCTAACTTTTTGCAGTTCATATTTATAAAAACCGCCGAGAATTTCATCATCTTTGGTGTCTCTCAGTCGGTATGTTGTGGGTTCGGTTTCCAGGATTTTGGACACTTTAAATAGTTCAGTGCTCCATAAATAATTCCCCTTTTCAAAAATATGGGTGGTTCTATTAATTCGAACAGTATCACCAACATTGATTTTCTTCTTCACATTTTTTTTCTTTTTCACCATTGGAATGTTGCTTTAGAAAAGCATCAAATGTATTTTCACTGCAATAAACTTCCCGAGGGCTTGAGTTGGACAATGATCGATGAGGTCGATGGTTATATATCCGCATGATTTTATCTAAATCCTGAATAAAAGCAGATGTATTTTTCAGTGTACAATATCTTGAAATTAATAGACGAATCGTTCTTATCAATCAAGGGATGGGTCTACAGGCTAAAGTATGGGTACTTGTGTACTATCTGGAACACACGCGAAAAATGAAGTTTGGTTGATGCTAATAAAGTAAAACGAAATAGGATAAAAATATAATAGTTTAGAAATAAATTTCGGCTGTATATTTGCACATTAGGGGGGGGGGCGAATGGGGGGAAAGCATAGCATATATTAAATACCTAACCAAACCTAGGTACCTTTTTTCCCCCTAAAACCCATAAAATAGTAGTTTAAATATTGTAAACCCAATAACAAACCAAGCTTTATTTCTCTTATAATAACAAACAATCTATTTCTCTTTTGAAAGAAACCCGCATCTTCCCTATATAATATAGCGCATGTGTTTCAGATAGTACATAAGAATCAAAGTATGTCCCGGGAAGGTATTTTGAAGTACCTACCTCCACTCCTTCTCCCTCTAGAGGGTCCTTAAATTTGCCTACATGACAGGTCTATACTTATTGAAATTTTGACAAAACAACATTTTACCTTAATTTTCAGTTATCAGTTTCTTTTTCTCAAGGTTTAGATCCAAAAATGCAATTGCTGTTATTTGAGTAGAATTTTAAGCCATATCAATGTTTTATTTCTTCAAAATCTAGGAAATGTATTTGCAAATCTTTAAAACCTTATAAATTGGGATTGAGCAAAGTTGTGAAGCTGAAAAAAAAAAAAATTGTCAAGTTTTGCTTTACGGAACATAGGTGTTTCGGTATGGAATGGTCTCCCGGATAGATTTGTGACCTTGTATTGATATAATCATGTATCAATATATGAAATATAATTATAATGAAATATAATTGATAGATTTGAGACCTTACGGAATGGTCTCCCGGATAGTATTAGAGCGGCCGATAACTTAGTTTCATTTAAGAAAAAGTTAAAGAATTTTTTTGTTGAAAAAGGAGGATAATTTTTGGAGATTAGGGAGAGGAAGAGGGAAGGGGGTAGGGGGGAGGTAGGAAGAGGGAAGGGGGGAGGATGGTTAGAGTGTGACAATGTAAATTGTTTTCTTGAATTTTTTTTCCTTACCTTTTTTTTAATATGAATTTATTAATAATTATTATTTGTTTTTATTTATTTTTGGTTAAAGGACGGTTAGAAGATACAACCACAAACAGGATTTTTTTTAAATCTTAATGTGGTTGTCTAGTTATTTATGATGTCTGTTGAATGTTTTTTTTTGTTAAAATAAAAATGTCTATGTCTATGTCATTTAAGCAGAAGATCTATTTTGCAAAGTTTCAATTTTATAACACACAGATTTTATGAGGCGGCAAACAAGAAATTTGATGAGATCTGATGAGTTACTCAAAGATATTCAGAAAAGACAGGATTCGTGGCATTATTATTGCAACCGTTCACCTCTGGAGGTAGAAAAAAGGGGGGAAGTCTTTCTTTTATTTGTGCCTCGATTTGATTTCATCTTCACTTCAGGTCCGAGTGTCATTGTTTTCCTGATTGGAAGATATTTCTTACTCAAGTGTCTCCTGTCGGCATGCTACTAAGCCATCGATTTACTGATTTCCACCATGAAAAAATATAGCCGTCAAGAGGTGTCATATTATCTGGGAGAAATTTTTTGTTGTAATTTTCTGTTCTTGTAAAATTAATGAGATTATTTTTTGTATTTATTGATGCTTCAGAAAGAAGAAAGGGAAACTGAATCCTGAGAACTAGATATTAGACTGTAGACCTAGGAAATTGAACAACGCTAGTGATGGAAATCCAATAAAAGAACGGGAAATCCAGCAAACAAGATGGAAATCCAATAAGGATCTTAAAATCCAACATGTTAATTTGTCTACAAACTGAAAATTCAGTTCGGGTATGGGAATTCAACGTTTTTGTTTCTCAACAAATTGGAAATTCAATAAATACCATGAAATTCCAAAATGGTCTCCAATACATTTCAGCTGTTGAAATTCAAATTTTGATGTTGATAAACATTACAAAAATTTTTTGTTGAATGTCAAACGATTTTTTTTACAGTGTGGGGCTATTGGGCTAGCAGAACTTTAAAAAGTAATGTTTAATGGCACTCATTTTTAAGGCATATCCAGGGAAGGCAGAACTTAAACCTTTTACTAATATCTACGAGCTTTTTATGAATTTTACCATCCAAAAGTGCAATATAGCACTAAAAATGGCACTTCTGGTACCACTTCTTAAGTGGAAGAGTTTGGAAGCATAAAACTGTACCACTGCAATAGTTATGGTACAAAGCCCTTAACTGGTGGCTTATAAGATCCTCTCAAATATACTCCCCATCCAGACCCTCTTAGTAAGTTTCATAAATCAACTAGTCATATTAAAAGTAAAAGATTATTGCGGAAGCAAATTAACTAAAACTAAAACCTTTTCAACTAAACATCTACCAAAAATTAAGCTTGATTGATCAACAGTTTTGAATTGAACCTTCAAACTTCACTCTGTGATGAAGCCTGTGTGCTAGTTCTAACGGCAGTAATTGAGGGGAAGGGACGTCCTCGCCCCCTTAGTTTTTGCTCTTGCCTAGGTTTTGAAATCACCTTTTTTGGCTATATCATTAGAAAAGGTATTTGTTTCATTTAAAAAAGTTGGGGAAGCAACCGAAAGTGCTCTTTGTGGGAATGTTCTATCAAGTCAAATTCATAAGAAGCGATTAAGTATAAATATAAGCTTTTAAATGAGCCCTTAAACAGTTTTCTTTTGTTAGAGTAGCCTTCTAGTTTCTACTAGTCAGCAGGTGATTTATAAAGCCCTGTCTTTAGTATGGCTTTTTCAGGTGAAGTCGGCCGAGTAAAAACAGCTTTTTGCTCATCGAAAAACAAACGTTCCTGAAAAACATGTATTGTTTTGTGAAGTATGAATAATGAACTTTATATTATAGAATAAAATTTTTCTTAGCTGTTAAGGTTGTTTGCAGTATTTTTTAGAGCTGTCTTATCTCCCCTAGATCGGTGATAATTAGAAATTATATTAAAAATAAGTTTTCAACTGAAACCAAGAATTGACATTAAAACTTAAAACGAGTATAGATTATTCCGTATAAATAAAAAAGATCATGGCAGCGTTGTTTCTGCATTAAATTTTAATCAAAAACGAACAAAGATTAATTTAAAAAAAAAGTTTTCCAAGGGAAGCAAAGAGCGAAGTTGAAACTTAAAACGGACAATAATTATTACTTCACAGCCTATCTAATATATATAAATCAAACTAGTACAAATAAACCAACTAATTATGTTTCCCTATGTTTTTATGATTATACAAAACTAGCGCTTTACTGAAAACACAAAATAATATAGGAGTTTTGATACAGTAAAAGTAAACCAATTAAGGACACTTTTTATAGAATCAAAATATTATCAATCTGTTTTAGGATCAATCCCTTTTAAGATAAAGCAACAATCTATTTTAGGATTTTCTTTATTTTTTTTACGTTTAATTTGGTATCACTTCTGCACAATGGTTCAGTTCAATGACTGGCTCTCGTTTTGGTTCTTAAAAGGACATACCATGATTAGTTTGTACACAAGTTTGAAGTAAGGCCATCTTGATAGTGTTAGGACTATAGAATAGCTTTAGAAGTTGTATCAAAGCTTGAAATTCACTCTTGTATAGAGAGAAATAATCGGATTTCCAGAGTTCATATTATGTATTATTTGATCTTCATTTCAAGGGATACTAAAGCATATTTCTTACAATTTAAGACTGTATATTACCCACTATTGGTATTATAGCTGGTGAGAGCAAAATGCTGCTTGATAAATCAATCCAATATTTCTGTATGCTGTTCAGTTACTTCGCGGTTATTAAAAATATTTAGTTTTACGCTTATGTTTTTAAGATAATTTTAATTGTATACTGAAAGTTACTAATGTCACAACTGGTGTAAGACTATGAAAAGCTTCATAGATTCGTTCAGTGTTGTCAGGCTACATACTCACTTTTGACTCTTAAATCAATAATCCTGTTTTTTATACTTGACTTTTGTGTTTTCAGTTAAGCGCTAGATTTGTATAATCATAAAAGCATAGGGAAACATAATTAGTTGGTTTATTTGTACTATTTATATTAATATATATTAAATAGGCTGTGAAGTAATAATTTTTGTCTGTTTTAAGTTTCAACTTCGCTCTTTGCTTCCCTCGGAATTTTTTTTTTTTTTAAATTAATTCAGTACAAGCGCTTTCAGGAAATGTAAGATAGATGCATATGTGTTTGCAAATTCGTTTTGAAATTGATTTTAAAACTCCAACTAAAAACACAGAAGGTAAAGCAATAAAAAACAAGACCAAGTTTTGAGGTTTGTGTGTTAAATTTGTATTCTAATATTAAATTTCTAATATTAAAATATTCTAACATTAAATATTAAATTTGTATTCTAATGAAAATAAAATTTCAATACCTTCTAGTATTTTATTTAAAAAGACAAAATTAGCGTTAATTTTTGCGAGATGTGTGGGGTGAGGGTTGCAAGGTGGAAGCAAACTGCTTTTCTTTCTTTCGACCACAGCATATATAAAAGTTCAATATGCGCACCAATTAAAACACAATTATTTGAAACCTGAGAAATGTCCCTTTCTAAAGTGCATTTTCAGATTTAGCCTAAAAATAAACAATAGAAATCGCAAACTAGCCTAATTTTGAAAAAAAATCGGACACATTAAAGTTATTTACATTTGTGTGAATAAGCAAGTAAAGCATGACTGCTTTTTAGGATTTTGCATCTAAATTTGCATTAGTGGTAGTACAGCGAGGATATAAGGAGGACAGGGAGGCTTCTCAGAGCAAGAATCTGTGTTTTTTTTTCTTTTTTTTTACCAGGATCCCTCTAGCACGACAGTCTTAAAAAAAGATGAGTCAGTCAAAGGAACTCGGATGCATTTTTTTCCCGAAGTAAAGGCTTTTAAGGCTTATGGAGTCTTGTATTTCAAAAGGCTAAAAGTAGTTTTGGGAAGAATCAACATGGTCAATGCTCAGTTTATCTTTTAAACGCTAAGCATTCGGTTAGTATATATATGATGCTTAGAAATTCGAGTCATCCTTTTGCCACCAAAAAAGAAAAGGATAATAAATACAATTTGTTCCATATGAGAATAAAAGTCTTTATGAGGGATGGGATAACAAGGATAATGAACTTTCAAAGACTTACAATTTCAACGGTGAATACAACGCTAAAATATAATTTGTTTTTATTCTCCGAACTCTATATTCAAGTCAGTAGGATGCCTTGTTTTAACAGTTTGGAACTCATGATTTTGGACTTCATTGCATAGTTTATCATTGCCTCAGAGTCAGATTACAAGGAAATTTATTTAATATGTAAAATTTTGTCAGCTTTTCAATCTTATTTATTAACTGCGAATAACTAATGCAATGCTTTTATTCAAAACTGTAAGGTCCAGGACAATTAAGAGTAGGACTACATTTTTCTCCGTTCCTACTTGCTTTTTTCAAACATGAAAACAATAGCTTGTGCAAGAAAATAGAAACAATTATTTTTCCGACAATTTCATTGTGACAATGCAAACTTTATTCAAATATGAATGGAAAAGCTAAATACAGTAAAATAGCAATAGTAATTTCTTTGCATAATTTTATTCAGATATTGCACCTGAGACAAAAAGAAAAGAAAAATATTTGCTGTCATTTTGAATGCACATCAAAGAAAAGGCTCATAAAACCTGGGCTAGAAAGTATTTAATGATTTGTTGGCCTTTAAAAAGGCCGTTGAGCAGGGGGACTGGGACAGTTAAAAACGTATTTGGAAACCATTAGCCACCAAAGCCATACAATGTGCGGCTTTGACGCTTCAGAGCCTAGACTACATCCATTACAGTTCCAGTTGGGGCAGCTGCCCCCCTTCCCTACGCCCATGTATACAGCCATCCAACCCAGAAAAAAACTTAAATGCCCGGGGGCATAAGTTACAACCTTTGCCCCTAGGCTCTGGGGATTTCTTTCAACCCCAAAAGCCTTGTTGTATGATCTTTGGACTATTCTGAATAAAATTGATATTTCAAAATTTCAATTGGATACATTTTGGGAAAATACGGCATGTGTCTGTGGCGGTGGGGTAGCTGCCCTCCGATCACTTTAACTCTTAAAAGGGCATAAGAATTTCTGATTACCAATCCAATAAGTCCCTCCGAAGCTTATACGACCGCCCTTTCTATAAATGCCTTATAGGTCCCCAGGTCATAACTTACAACCCTTGCCCTGAGGGCTGTGGGGGGGGGATATCATCCTCAGTGATATAATTTCCGAACCTTTCAACTACGCTGAACAAAAAAGCTATCTCAAAATGTTGACGGGATGTGTTTGGGGAAATGATGGGCGTGGGAGGGGGATTGGTTGCCCTCCAATCACTTTCGACTATTGAAAAGGGCTCTAGCCCCTTTAATTTCTAATCGAATGAGCCCCTTTCGAAGTTTCTATGACAACTCCTTGTATACGAAGTACCCTGGTCTAAAACCCCCCCAAAAAATAATAATACATTGTGCCAACATCGTTCTTTACTTAGGCAGCGCTATTGCACTGCCTATGATTAGTAATTGTAAAAGCTCACAGTATATTCGGAAAAACGAAACACATCTAATTTGTCACCAAGTACTGCAGTTGGCATGTATACTTTCAAATTTTGACAGGCAAATTTGGGTATACTAAAACTAGTGATTCCAGGTTAAAGTAATAAACTACATAGAATATTTATGAGACTTACTTAGTTTATTAAATTGTTAATTCATGACTGCCGATTTCATAATCTATAAGTAGTATTTATTTCCATAATTAAGATAACATGCTTGATTATTATTAGGATGGCTATAATTGAAGCACTTGAATGGCCTGGGTCAGTAATTGTATTTAGTCAACACTTATTTTTTGAAGAGAAAAGGAATCTATTGTGAATACACTGATAAGGTATTTTTCTTTGTTTATTTTTATACACATTGTTTGTGATTATACTGTTGCAAACTTTAGCTGGGAGGTTTCCAAGACGTATTTACGAAGTTTTTTGGTGGCACCAGTTCCTTTAAAGCCCTGAAATTTAATTGAATCATATGTAGAACACGAAAAATTACCTATCTTTATTCCAAGGCCGTATCCAGGATTTTTGTTCAGGGGGGGTTTTACTAATTTTTGACTTTTTTTTTTTTTGGGGGGGGGGGGTTTACCAATTTTTGACTCAGTTTTCGACTAATTTTACTGATTTTTACCTAGGTTTTACTAATTTTCGACTTACTTTCGAGTCGGTCAAAAATTTCGGGGGGGGGGGGTTCAAACGGGGTAACCCCCCCCCCCCTGGATACGGCCTTGCTTTATTCCTATAGTTTCAAAGAAACTACATTTCTCTTCTTCGAAATCTGAATTGAAGTTTTTATGTGTGTTTGAAGTTTTGGGTTGAACCATTCAAAATTAGAAAGCATATTGGAGGGGGGGGGGACCTATTTATGACCACATAAGGAATTATATTACAAATAAGATTTTCCAATGCACGATTTGCAATTGGCGATTCCAATGCACGTTTTTTCAACTTAACGTCATTTTGAAGAGTTTCAGATACATTTTTTTTTCAATTTCCAAAATCTTACTTTAATCAATAACTAAAAATCTATATTTTGCGAGGTTTGAATAATAGCTACTATTTCTGAAACAGCGCTGATTGCGAAATTTTCCCTACTAGAAAGTCTCTTAGAAAACGTGCTTTTAAGATTTTGCTTCCTTTAGGCTAAGGTTGCAGCTACTGTTGCAACTATGGTGAGTTATAGTCTTTGCTGTTATTCTGGGCTAGAATTAAACCGTTCTGACAGTGCCAGAAATCCTTAGGATTTTATTTTATTTATTTTAAACAAAAACTGAGTTAGTCATTTGCTTGTCTCGGTACAAATTAAGAATAAACAAAACAATAACCAACAATACACAAAGACAATATACAAGAACTGAACCCCTGGGTATTGACTGGAACTACAGTTAACTAATAAACTCCTTAGGCTGAACACATTTACAAAATTTAAGCAAAAACACCAGAATACACGAAGAGACAAATTCATTAAACTCTTTTTAGGGGCACTGAGTAAAACAAATCATACTAATGCCATAAATATTATGGTTTTTTATATACCGCCCTTCATAAAAAGAGGTTCCAAGCAAAGCTGTAACATTTATTCTGGTTTTATATACTGCCCTTCATAAAGAGGTTCCAACCAAAGCTGTTTTAAAAGCTGTAACATTATTACTTGAAATTAAATGATCAAACAAAAGAACCCTGTCCAACCTTTCTTAAAACACTTTTCTGATAAAATTTTAATGAATTTTGTCGTGTGGGTGAATAATGGCTAAACTGATCGAAATCACTAAAATACAAATCATCAACACCTTTAATAATTAGAAATGCATTGACTAAGTCCAATTTATCCCTCCTGAATCGCAAAGTTGGTATGCTCAAACGTCTTATTCTACACTCATAAGGCAAGCACTTGAAAACAGGAACACATTTTAATGCCCGTTTTTGTACTTTTTCAATAAGCTGTGAATCATATTTTCATGTCGGATACCACACAGATGTGCAGTCTTCAACTATTGGTTGTGTCTTTGTCTTATATAGTTTAGTAAAGTTTTGCAGATTAGCTTCTTTTGATACAAATCAGACTGTAGTTGGCTTTACGTAATACAGCTAATACTTGGGTTTTGGGAAATTTTCTTTTTTTCTAAATACTTCAAAAGGAAAATATTTTTTGAAAATATGGAAGGCAATTGCTTCCTATGTCTCGAATTGGCACCATTGCCAACCAATGACGTCAATTCACAAAAATACAGAAGGTGGGATTAAAATAAATGTTTCATTTAGGAGGACTACTGTAGGTGGGAGAGGGCAATTGTTTTTTTTTTAGTTTTTCAACGAAAATACCGAAAAAATATTAGGAAACGTATTATTTCAGTGAAAAAAAAGTGTTTTTAAAAACCCTTGGTAGGTAGAGACCTGCCCCCCCCCCTAAATGACACTAATATTACCTATAGGGTTTTGGGTTTGTTAAGTCTTGTTCAAATATAGTGCCTCATCAATAATAGCTAGTCAGTGAGGAATTTGAACTTGAATTAAATCTTGAAGACAGGAAAAAAAAAAACAAAAAAACAAAGGAAAATCTTTTAAAATATCGGTCTGACTGACCGTATTTCAAACAATAGGCTATACGAAAAATGTGGTTCAATACCGCTCTCTAGGGCTATAATGAAAGAAAGGTTGAGGTGGCTAGGGCACTTTGTGCGGATGAAGGATGACAGATTGTTCTTTTCGGCCAACCGTCTAGGGCTAAACGGAAAGCAGGTCGTCCCCGTCTGGGGTGGGAGGACGGGATAAAGAAAGATTTAAAGGAAATGGGAACTTCGTGGGCGGGTGTAAAAAGGGAGGCTTTGAATAGATTGGGGTGGAGGAGGAGCGTGCGTAGCTGTGTTGGCCTCAGGTGGCTTGGTGCTGCGATGAGTTGTTAGTAGTAGTTATGATTAGAAAAAAGGGGGGCTTCAAGGAAACCAAAATAATGAGTTAGATGAAATATAAAAGAATTGGGAGGTGTGCAGAAGGCCCCTAGCTCCTTGTGTATGTATCTTACCATACATAGCTCGAGTTTTATTGTTCTGCAGTTCAGGATACATCTTAGCTGCTTAGGAACCTTTAGTAGGAGATTTTTTTTTGTATGATGAAATTTATGGTACCAGGCTACTAAAAAATTAAGGCCTGATATACTATTTATTTTTTCTCTTTTTTCCCTAACGATGTGTCTGTTGAACTAACTTTTAAAGGAATCAAAAGTTGGGTTGACTCTCAGGAGGGCATACTAGAATAAAAAAAGTTTCTGAATATGATAGTTGCCACGGTCTTTCTGTTTAGAACTATTTCTAAAGAGGCTTAAACTTTATTTTTTATATAAGCTTTATATTAAAAAAAATTTCGGTGCTACAGTCGACAAATTTTTTGCACGTTGCGGCTTGGGCTGCAACACATGCATGGTCCGTTTCAGTGTACTTATATTTGTTTTTGGGTCAATTTTTTTTTATCTATTTTGCTGTAAACGAGTAAAAGTGTATCCTGTGCTGATCAGAGCGACAAATTGGATAATGTATGAACACACGCATATCCGGTATTCAAAATTAGATTAATTTAGATTATTGTCATGCATAAAACATGTTCTGACATATATTTTGATGTGAGACACATCATGTAATTGCATTTTATATGTCTATTTTTCAATTTGGTCATATTAGAGATGTCTATATTTTCAATTTGCTACATTCAATGTAGCACGTGCTACAGTGATGAAATAGTGCTAAAATAGCACTTTCGTACTACAGGTGGCAACCCTGCTACTGACAACTCAAAACAGCACTAGGTTATCTGAGACCAACACTGCTTAGCACGCTCCTTTCCCCTTCTCCATACAAAGCTTCACTCTTTAGTCCCTTCCACGAGACTTTCTTCCATTAAATCCTTTCTATGACCTTTTTCCACCCCATTCAAGGATGATCTAGTGTTCAGCTTGGCCCCAGCCAGATTGCAGCCTATTATTTAGCAGTCATCCATCCGTAAATATAACTTAATCATCTGTATCTGTTTTTTACTATAGCCCTAGTAAGGAACCCCATTATTCATAGACCTGATTTTCATATTGACGGTCATTGAAACCGGTATAAAAACCAACGTTAGAAACCTCTGGAGAATATTAAGTATAACTTCCAAAACTCTTTGAAGTACCTTCATCTTGGCGTCATATGTAACATTAATTAGAATGATTTCCAGTGGTTCTAGACCCCCTCCCCCCATCCACCCTAAGACAAACTTGGTCATAAGATTTTGGCTCCTGGAAAATTTCTCGCATTGAAAACCAACCCCTGTCAAGTTTACCTCCAAAAAGTTTGTATGAAATCACCCTATATGGAAACATTTTTTGAAGTTTTATTAGGAAGGAAAAATTCACAATAATAATTTTTTTGCAAATTTAGAATTGCATCAAGGGTTTTTTGGATCTAACCCCCATTATGGCCAATTTATAATGACTTTGGGACAATTTAAAATGATTTGTACCCAATGTTCTGCGACCAAAACTTTGGCCAGTGGTAAGCAGCATCGCCTTTATAAGCTTTTATGAGATGGGCAGTGGTGCAATAGGGTGAAATTACTCCAAATTACATAGCTTGATCCTCAAGATCGAGGCAAAAGGATCATAGTACAGCTTCATCCAGACTATACGCACTTGTGTTGACTTAGTTTAAAGTAAAATATTTCAAATGTATTTTTTCCCAGTAACTTCACAGGGAAAGTGAGGTCGTAGGTACTTGAGAAGAAGGTCATTCGAGGCATTTCCAAGCAAAAACATTTACTAAGAGGTAGGAATGTGTGTCTTTACTAAGAGGCACTCCAATAGGCAATCTTAAGGGCCAAGTTTTCTGTGGAGCGAATTGAACGTGAATTCTTCGAGTGGAAGGTTTGTTGGTGCAGCATTTCGTAGGAATGTGTGTCTTTACTAAGATGCAAACTCCAATAGGCAATTTTAAGGGCCAAGTTTTCTGTGGAGCGAATTGAACGTGAATTCTTCGAGTGGAAGGTTTGTTGGTGCAGCATTTCGTTAATCCTAAATACAAAATTTTTAGCGGCAAGTTTTCCTCGACAGTTTTTCCAGTGGCTAGTTTTCGTTGGCACATGTTTCCAAAGACGTTTAATTGGGTGAGTTTTTGGGGTAAAGTTTGTTCTGGGAAAGTTTTCACGGTAGAGTTTTTAAGGGGTGAGCTTTCCTATGATTTATCTAGTAGACTATTTGCAGGTCTCAACATACCTTCCGACCTTTATTCAACTGCGAATTCTGTTTATTAGTGACAAGCAAATTCTATCAAGTTGGTACAATCCTAAATTAAAGGTTTTATTTTAATCTTGGAAAGTAGTTGATGCATGTGAATGAAACACCCAGGAATTGGTCCATAGCCTTAATAATCACATGAGAATGTGATTTGAAGTACCTTCATCCAGGGGCGTAATTTTGTCAAAATCTTGGCGGCGGGGGGCGGTCAAAGTTGGAGCCAATTTTCCCGAATCAAGTGAAAATGACAGTGATTATTTCACAAAAGTAAAATTTATTTTCCGAAAGTGCATACTTTACTCTATTTTTCGACATAGTTACCAAGTTTTTTGAAACACTTGTGATACCTCTCAACTAATTTTAAAGTAAAGTTTTTATAAGAACTTGCCGCCGGCTCCAATAACCAAGAGTTCACTGCTGTTTTTACGTCGTTGTCATATTTTCAACGGTTGCCAGTGAGATGGCAACCGGTTGAACCGGAGATAAAACATGGGTTTCGCATATCGCGCCCAAATCGAGGCAACAGAACATGGAGTGGAAACACACACACTCCCCTGAAAATTTGAAGGCCGAACATCCTCTCTCCCAGCGCAAAATCATTGCGTCGGTGTTTGGGAATAGGCATGATGTTTTTTCGGTCGACTTCATGCAACGGAGGAACCACTATCAATGCAAAAGCATACTGCCTAACCCTCAGAAAGCTCCGCAGAGCCATTAAAAAACAAAACAAAAAACTTGGCATGCTGGCAAAGGAAACTGTCCTTCTTCATGACAATGCAAGACCTCACACTGCTGGTCAGACCCGTAACTTGTTGGACAGTTTTGGCTGGGAAGTTTTAGATCATCCACAATACAGTCCTTATCTTGCGCCGAGAGATTACCATCCGTTTCTCCCCCTCCCTGGCAAACGTTACAGTGATGATGACGACGTAAAAACGGAAGTGATTTCCTGGTTGGCGGAAGAGGCGGCAAGCTTTTATACAGAGGTTACTTTAAAATTAGTTGAGAGGTGTGATGAGTGTTACAACAAACTTGACACCTATGCTGTTAGATAGAGTAAAGTATGCACTTTTTGAAAATAAAGTTACTTTTTTAAAAATAATCATTCGTTGCGTACTTATGATCAAACGGACCTTATTTAAAGAAACCGCCTTTTAGGTAGGTATAGAATGTCATGTAGGCAATCTTCTAAAATTTAGAAAAAAGAAAGACAAATAAGAAAGACATGGTAATACCTCCAACGCGTATATATTAGGTCCTGAATTCATTTGTGAAAGTTTCATTCAGTTAACTCAACCACTTTCCAAGATCAACAAAATACCGTAATCTTGAATTCGCATTCTAGTCATATTGTTCAATACCAAGTACAAACTATTTTGTTGTTACTACTAAAAAGGATCAATGCTGCTACTTACGTAAATTATACAAAACTACAGCTAAACGCGCGGAATGTCAAAAATTGATTGACGCTGACGAGTTACATCAGGGGCAGATCTAGAGCAAAATATTGGGGGGGGGATGGCAATGTGACAAGGGCACCAATGAGCAAAATCTTGCGGGGGCCTAATGTGACAAAGGTGCCAATAATTAACCAAAATTTATTCTAAAAAAAGAGTGAAAAAAAACAGGGAAAAAGGTGCCAGAAACAATCTTTGGGGGTCAGCCCCCAATCCCCCTTGGATCCACCAGTGAGTTATACCTTATATATTAGCTTTTACACTTATTTTCTTTGCAAATTGATAATTCCCTTTAGCAGGGATATCCCTTTTCCAAGAGGATAATTCAACTATGTAAAGCCGGAACCGCGTCACATTTTTTTATTTTTACATAACACTTGATTTTACTGATTTAAAATTTGACTGAGTTTTTCTTATTGCAGCGACCATGTCAATGATATATCAACCACCAGCAATGATGTCACCTTCTCTGGCGTTCAGTTCTAGTGTCCTAGCCAACACAGCACCGAATCCAGAAGAGACTGTCCTTAATTATGTCCCCATCGTTACCTATGGTGTAAACAAACTCCCAGAAGAGGATAATAGTGAAAAGGGTCCAATACTCATGCCTTTCCCAAAGAAGGAAAACCGCTAGCCCCCATCATTCTGCCAACTTTTGTCGTGGTTGTAGTTGTCGTTATTGTCATTGCGATTATTATCATTGTCGTTGTCTCCTTAATTTTAGGTGTGATGAATAAAAAATCGTGTGGAATCAAGGATGTGGAGCTATCTGATTTTTATGTCCCTAGACCTGAGAGGCCTTATGGAAAAACCTATAATGGCAGACAAGAATACCCAGATAACATTTACAAACGGCAAATTGATGAAAGTAAAGCTATTGGAGGAATTTTGGATGGATTTTTGGAATTCGTTTTGACTAAACCCTGTATTGATTATGTTGGTTGTCGCTTGGAGCATGCTACAGAACTACATACCACAAATCCATCGGTTGGTGCGGGTTCACTTGAAATATGCTCAAATTTTAATTGCCCAATTTTAGATTTTTTTTAGGGAATAAAATTTCTTTGTTTATCTGAGTTTCGACATGATATTAGCTATATGGGTAAAAGCCGATTATGAAACTCGTCATTTCAAAGTACTCCAACTTGGGCCCTCAGTAAAGAGCAAAGTGTCTTCTGAGTGTTGTTTTTGCCCGGCTTTGTATAGAAGGGGTGGTCATAGAATTTTTTTTTTACAAAAAAAACTGTATTTTCAGAGGCAACATTCTAGCGTTGCCTATAGTAAAAAAAAAAAAATTCAGTGTGTATTTTCCTCCCAGAGCCATATTGCTCTGGGAACCATCCCTCTTTATGTAGAAGGGTGGTCATAGAAACCTATGAAGGGACTCATTTGATTGGAAATGAAAGTTCTAGCACCCCTTTTAAGAGCCAAAAATGATCAGAGGGCAACCAGCCCCCCCCCCCTCTGCTGTTTTTCGCTGCCATCCCCTATTTTTGTTCAAAATAATTAATCAAATTATTTTGTTCAAAATAATCTAAAGGTCATATAAATATGCCTCCAAAGATGAAACGGCCTCCCACAGCCCCTGGGGTAGGTGCTATAAGTCATTGTTGACATAGGTGCTATATATACATTGTTGAGAAATAGGATTTGTTATTTGGAAAGTAAAGCATCTTTGATCCTGGGTCTCCAAAAAGGCTTACAGTATTAAGGTGAACAAAAATGTTTGAAGATGTTTAACAAAATCAGATACACTTTCACTCGCTGGTCAAAAGGACCAATCAGCAGTAGCTAAGGAACTGCTAAGGATAAATGGTTGTTAAGAGCTATCGCAGGGTAGCCAGCCACCCCCCTCCACAAAGGCAGTATCCAGGATTTTCATTCAGTGTGGGGAGGGGTGGGGTGGATATTTGCAGAAATCCTTACAAAAAGCATCATAATTTGTTTATATGCATTTTTGATACTTTTTTAAGAGTCAGACACAAATTTCGGGAGAAGGGATTAAACACAGTAACCCTCCATATTGATTCGGTCTTTCCCGTCAGCCCTTTTTAGATGCCCTTCGTCAATACTGATTGGAAAGCCGTTATGTTTAAAATAATCGAGAAGTCTAATAACTAGGCCTCCTGAGGTGCCATTCCTCCACATCTTCTGGGACAAGGATTTTGAATTATACAATTTGCCCATTGTTTACATGCAAGATTTGCCATTGGGAAAGGGGGGGGGGAGGATATTTGACCGTGGGTGTCTCCAAAAAGGGTAAAGGTATTAAGATTAAAATTCAAAAAATTTGAGGGAAATTTTGAGCTAAATCGACATTATTATGTGCATCCAGGTTGTCAAAAAGGTGCATCTGTAATACCTTAAGAATGGCTGAGGGTATCAACTTGAAAATTTCAGGGCCAATAATACTACTACTGTGACAACTTAAGATTGAGGCTGCGACTACTTCCAACTGTGACTGATGTGTGTATAACTAAACCCTGTTTAATGGGGCGACTCAGCCCCATTAAACTGAGTCCATATAAAGTTTTTATAGAACGCGTTGTCGTAGAAACTTCAAAAAGGGCTCATTCGATTGGAAATTGAAATGGCTAGTGCCCTTTTTAATAGTTGAAAGTGATTAGAAGGCAGCTAACACCCCTTCCACGCCCACCACTTCCCCAAACTCATCCAATCAAAATTTTGAGATAGCCTTTTTGTTCCACGCAGTTTAAAGTTCAGGAAATTATACCATTGAACAGGACACTCCCCCCATAGTCTTCAGGGGAAGGGTTATAAGCTATGTTCAGGGGGCATATAAGTTTTTATTAAAATCTTTGTCGTAGAAACTTGAAAAATGGCTCATTCGATTGGAAATCCAAAGGTCTAGTGCCCTTTTTAACAGTCGAAAGTGATTTGAGGGCAACTAACCCCCTCTCACGCCCACCTTTTCCCCAAACACATCCAATCAAAATTTTTAGATAGCCATTTTATTTAGCGTAGTTGATTTCCTGTTAGAAATTATGTTTTTGAGGAGGACACTCCCCCACAGCCCTCAGAGCAATGGTTGTAAGTTATGCCCTGGGGGTATATAAGGTTTGTCGTAGAAACTTGAAAAAGGGCTCATTCGATTGGAAATTCAAAGGGCTAGTGCCCTTTTTAATAGTCGAAAGTGATTGGAGGGCAACTAACCCCCCTCTCACGCCCACCCTTTTCCCCAAACACATCCAATCAAAATTTTAAGATAGCCATTTTGTTCAACGTAGTTGAAAATTCTGGAAATTAGGTCTTTGAGGATGACGACACATCCCTCAGGGCAAAGGTTGTAAGTTATGCCCTTGGGGTATATAAGGTTCTTATAGAATGCATTGTCGTAGAAACTTCAAAAAGGGCTCATTCGATTGGAAATTGAAATTGCTAGTGCCTTTTTTAATAGTAGAAAGTGATTGGACGGCAACTAACACCCCTTCCACGGCCACTATTTCCCCAAAAACATCCAATCAAAATTTTGAGATAGCCATTTTGTTCCACGCAGTTAAAAGTTCAGGAAATTATATCTTTGATTAGAACACCCACAGTGTTCAGGACAAGGGTTATAAGTTATGGCCTGGGGTCATATAAGTTTTTATTGAAATGTTTGTCGTAGAAACTTGAAAAAGGGCTCACTCGATTGGGAATTCAAAGGGCTAGTGCCCTTTTTAATAGTTTCGAAAGTGATTTGAGGGCAAATAACACCCCTCTCACGTCCCCCTTTTCCCCAAACACATCCAATCAAAATTTGTAGATAGCCATTTTATTCAACGTAGTTGAAAGTTTTGGAAATTAGGTCTTTAAAGATGAAAACCCCTCCACCCCCACAACCCTCAGGGCAAGGGTCGTAAATTATGCCCAGGGGGCATATAAGGTTTTTATAGAAAGCGATGTTGTAGAACTTTCAAAAAGGGCTCATTCAATTGGAAATTGCAAGGGCTAGTGCCCTTTTAATAGTCGAAAGTGATTGAAGGGCAACTAACACCCCTCACACGCCCACCATTTCCCCAAACACATCCAATCAAAATTTTGAGATATGCATTTTGTTCAACGTATTCGAAAGTTCTGGAAATTAGGTCTTTTAGGATGATAACCCCATCAGAGCCCTCAGTACAAGGGTTGTAAGTTATGCCCTGGGGGCAAGGTTTATATAGAAAGTTGTTGTAGAAATTTCAAAAAGGGTTCATTTGATTGGAAATTGAAATTGCCCTTTTTAATAGTCGAAAGTGAGTGGAGAGTAATTAACCCCCTTCTCAGGCCCATTATTTCCCCAAACACATTCAATCAAAGTTTAGGGATAGCCATTTTGTTCAACGTAGTTCTGGAAATTATGTATTTAAGGATGAAAAACCCCCTAGAGCCCCCAGGTCAAAGGTTGTAATTTATGCCCTGGGGGCATATAAGGTTTTTACAGATAGAGTTGTCCAAAAAACTTCGAAAGAGGCTCATTCAATTGGAAAATGAGAGGGCTAGTGCCCTTTTTAATAGTTGAAAGTGATTGGAGGGTAACTAACCCTCCACTCACGCCCACCATTCCTCCAAACACATTCAGTCAAAATTTTCAGATAGCCATTTTGTTCAACGTTGCAAAAAGTTTTGGAAATTAGGCCTTTGAGGATGACACCCCCCCCCCCCCCCCAGCCCTTAGGGCAAGGGTTTTAAGTTATGTCCTGGGGGCATATAAGGTTTTTATTCAAAGTGCTGTCGTAGAAACTTCAAAAGGGCTCATTTGATCAGAAATTGAAAGGGCTAGTGCCTTTTTTAATAGTTGAAAATAATTGGAGAGCGACTAACGCCCCTCTCACGCCCACAATTTTCCCAGACACATCCAATGAAAATTTTGAGATAGCCGTTTTTAACGTAGTTGAAAGTTCTGGAAATTAGATCTTAAAGGATGACAACCACCCTCACAGCCCTTAGCGTAAGGGTTGTAATTTATGCCCTGGGGGCATATAAGGTGCTTATAGAAAGTGTTGTCGTAGAAAATCAAAAAGGGCTCATTTGATTGGAAATCGAAAGGCCTAGTGCCCTTTTTAATAGTCGAAAGTGATTGGAAGACTTGACATTTTTATAATTAAGATCGATGTGGGTATAATGTATTATTTTGTTGTTGTTGTTGTTGTTTAGACCAGGGCACTTTGTATCGAACGAGTTGTCGTGGGAAATTCGAAAAGGGCTCATTCGATTGAAAAAAGAAAGGGCTGATGCCCTTTCTAATAGTCGAAAGTGATTGGAGGGAAACTATTCCCCCTCCCACGCCCACCGTCCCATTTGCCTTTATGTTTAAAAACTAAATGTTGCCTTAAGATTAAATCAAAATGCACTGTGTTAATGCTAATTCCCAATAAGACATCTCAGCAGTATCCCAAGAACGACTGAGGGTATTATGTTCAAACTTTCGGGGCTACTTCTGCTCTTAAAATTTAACTAAATCAAAATAGCGTAAGTGTATCCAAGCTATCAAAGAAAGTAAACAGATTTGTTGCGAATGGTATCAAGTTTTCTATTTCAGGTCAACTAGAGGAGGTATGAAATTAAATTAAACACTTCTATTTGTGTCCAGATTTTTAAAAGGGTGTATGTTAAAAATTGCTGAAAATTTTTCTCCGCCATACAAATAGCAGGCCGAACTATAAATTTTTAAAAAGAACGAAAAGATTTAAAGTATTATTTTCTTTTGCCCTGAAAAGACTTTGTCAATATAAAACAAACAGAAATTAATTAAAAAAAAGCTTTTTCCACAAAATAAGTTTTTCAAAGAAAAGTAAAGATTATGACTCCATTAAACAAAAAATGAGCAAAAATAATTCCAAATAGTCTACCAAGCGTGAAACTACCACAAATCAGCAACGATAAATGAATGAAACCCAAAACGAACAGAAATTACAATAAATAACCGAGTCAAACTCAAAACGAGCAGTTTTGAGGAAGGCATAGAACCCCTATGCCTTCCAAAGGCCAGAATATAATTTGCACTTTACTGAAAAAAATACAAATGAATGTCCATTGTCAGTTTAATATACATATACTGATATTTAGCAATCAAAATGTTAATATTATTTGATTTATTAAAGTTATAAAAGTAAAAACATTTATATTTTTTCAGTTAAGTGCAAATTGTGTTCAGGCCTTGGGAAGGCATAGGGGTTTTGAGCCCAACTTATGTTAATTTTTGCTCGTTTTGATTTTGACTCGCTTATTTATTGTAATTTCTGTTCGTTTTGGGTTTCATGTATTTATCGATGCTGATTTGTGGAAGTTCCACGCTAGGTAGATTATTTAATTTTATTTTTGCTAATTTTTTTGTTTAATGAAGTTCTTTACTTTTCTTTGAAAAACTTATTTTGTGGAATTTTTTTTTTAATTAATAACAATAATACATTGTGCCAACATCGTTCTTTACTTTGGCCGCGGTACTGCGCTGCCTATGATTTCTGTTTGTTTTTAGTTTAACTTATTCATTGATGGTGATTTGTGGTAGTTTTACCTTTAAAAATTATTTTAATTTATTTCTACTCATTTTTGGCTTAATGTACCTCTTTACTCTTCTTTGACAAACTTGCTTTGTGGAATAAGCCTTTTAAATGAGTTTTCCTGTTTGTTTTTTATTAACAGAGTCTTTTTCATGGGAAAACATATTTATATCTTTTTGTTTTTTTTCTAATAGACTCCATAGTTTTTTTTTACCTTGAAGATTATTTGAATTTATTTCTTTATGTAGCTCTTTACTTTTCTTTAAAAAATATGTTTTGGGAATAAGGGTCTTTAAACTTAATTTTTACAAAAAAAACTTACGTGAATGTCGTTAAGATTTTTTTTAGGGGTGTGTCGTTAAAAGATTCCAGATCCCCTGGCCTTCATCTTCCAAATTAGTTCTTTAAAGAGAGTGTTTCACGAGGGTGCTACCCTCACTCATATTGTCCTGGCTGCTCATGAGTCATTGAAACGCATCCAAAGTCGCTAATCATAGGCAGCGCAATAGCGCTACCGAAGTAAAGAGCGACGTGGGCAAAGTATAGTAAGGAGGTAAAATATAGTAAGGGGGTAAAGTATAGCGGTCCTGCATGCAAAGTGTGTTAGGTACAATTATTCGGCATATTATGAAACTAGAATTGTTTTCTGACTTGAAATTGTCCAAAAACTTAACCCCCCTCCCCTATGTGCAGATATATAGCACAAATTGTAT
Source organism: Artemia sinica (assembly GCA_027921565.1). Classification (NCBI taxonomy): domain Eukaryota; kingdom Metazoa; phylum Arthropoda; class Branchiopoda; order Anostraca; family Artemiidae; genus Artemia; species Artemia sinica. Next base: position 338,896 of record JAPEVW010000164.1, read on the forward strand.
ATTTCCCATCTATTCTGTCACTTGTCTTTGCCTTGTCTCACGCTAAACTGAAAGAAACTAACGAAGAAACCAGTTTGTTCTCGCGTTTTACAAAGCGTAAACTTGAGTGAGTGGCGTATAATACACAAGTACCAAATTCCTTCCCCCTACGGAAAATAAAAAACAAAACAAACAAAATTTTCAAATTTGGAAAGCCTTATTTTCCACGTGGGAGGGTATTTTCCGGGACGTGTTTTGGTGGTGGTGGGGGGGGGGGGGTAAACGGCAAGAACTCTCGGCTGACTGATCGCATTTCAAACAGTAGCCTGTACGAAAAGTCTGGTTCCATCCCGCTTTTTAGGGCTATAATGAGAGAAAGGTTGAGAATGTTAGGAGTAAAAAGCTATCTTATAGTCCCACGAGTCCCCCTGCTGCCATCTACAATATAGTTTAATGCCGACAGCACACCATATATGGGCATAGAGTCCCTAGGGAGAACACCTGTGCTGTCAGTCCCGATCCCACACCATATATGGGCATGGAATCCCCAGGGAGAACACGTTTCCGAGAAATTGATTGCGTAACTTAGTCTAACCTCATGAGCTCGTGACGGGGCACCATATATGGGCATAGCCTCCCTAGGGGAAATGGAGTTCTGAGAAATTGATTGCGTAATCGATTGGGAATTTTATTGATCCGATCATTTATGGGCATAGAATGACGTAATCGATTAGGACAAATGGATTTCTGAGAAATTGATTACATAATCGGTAGAACCCTATGAGGAGGTCGTGACGGGGGTCCATATATGGACATAGAATGACGTAATCGACTAGGACAAATGGATTTCTGAGAAATTGATTACATAATCGATAGAACCCTATCAGAAGGTCATGACGGGACTCCATATATGGGCATGGAATGACGTAATCGATTAGGACAAATGGATTTCTGAGAAATTGATTACATAATCGGTAGAACCCTATCAGGAGGTCGTGACGGGGGCCCATATATGGACATAGAATGACGTAATCGACTAGGACAAATGGATTTCTGAGAAATTGATTACATAATCGATAGAACCTTATCAGAAGGTCAGGACGGGACTCCATATATGGGCATAGAATGACGTAAGCGACTAGGACAGTTGGATTTCTGAGAAATTGATTACATAATCGATAGAACCTTATCAGAAGGTCATGAAGGGACTCCATATATGGGCATAGAATGACGTAATCGACTAGGACAGTTGGATTTCTGAGAAATTGATTACATAATCGGTAGAACCCTATCAGGAAGTCATGACAGGAGTCCATATATGGGCATAGAATGACGTAATCGACTAGGACAGTTGGAGTATTTCAGTAGTGGTTTGTCGTGGTTAACCATTTCACAGTTACATTCTCTTGATTTTTCAAAGTTCATTTTTGATTTCTTTCGTTGAAATGCAAGAGTTGGAATATTTCAGTAGTGTTTTGTCATGGTTTACCTTGTCACAGTTACATTCTCTTAATTTTTCCAAGTTCATTTTAAATTTCTTTCGTTGAAATGCAAGAATTGGAATATTTCAGTAGTGTTACATTGTGGTTTACTTTATCACAGTTACATTCTCTTAATTTTTGAAAGTTCATTTTGAATTTCTTTCATTGCAATGCAGGGGTTGGAATATCTCAGTAGTGGTTTGTTGTGGTTTACCTTGTCACAGTCACATTCTCTCGATTTTTCAAAGTTCATTTTGAATTTGTTTCATTGAAATGCAAGAGTTGGATTATTTCAGTAGTGTTTTGTCCTGGTTTACCAAGTCACAGTTACATTCTCTTGATTTTTCAAAGTTCATTTTGGATTTCCTTAATTTAAATGCAAGAGTTGGAATATTTTAGTAGTGTTTTGTCATGGTTTTACCTTGTCACAGTTACATTCTCTTAATTTTTCCAAGTTCATTTTTAATTTCTTTCGTTGAAATGCAAGAGTTGGAATATTTCAGTAGTGTTTTGTCGTGGTTTACCTTGTCACAGTTACATTCTCTTGATTTTTCAAAGTTCATTTTGAATTTCTTTCGTTGAAATGCAAGAGTTAGAATATTTCAGTAGTGTTACGTCGTGGTTTACTTTGTCAAAGTTACATTCTCTTAATTTTTGAAAGTTCATTTTGAATTTCTTTCATTGAAATGCAAGGGTTGGAATATTTCAGTAGTGGTTTGTTGTGGTTTACCTTGTCATAGTTACATTCTCTCGATTTTTCAAAGTTCATTTTGAATTTGTTTCATTGAAATGCAAGAGTTGGATTATTTCAGTAGTGTTTTGTCATGGTTTACCATGTCACAGTTACATTCTCTTGATTTTTCAAAGTTCATTTTGGATTTCTTTCGTTGAAATGCAAGAGTTGGAATATTTCAGTAGTGTTTTGTCATGGTTTACCTTGTCACAGTTACATTCTCTTAATTATTCAAAGTTCATTTTGAATTTCATTCGTTGAAATGCAAGAGTTGGAATATTTCAGTAGTGTTTTGTTGTGGTATAGCTTGTCACAGTTACATTTTCTTGATTTTTCAAAGTTCATTTTGAATTTGTTTCGTTGAAATGCAAGAGTTGGAATGTTTCAGTAGTGTTTTGTTGTGGTTTACCTTGTCACAGTTACATTCTCTTGATTTTTCAAAGTTCATTTCGAATTTCTTTCATTGAAATGCAAGAGTTGGAATATTTCAGTAGTGTTTTGTCGTGGTTTACCTTGTCATAGTTACATTCTCTTGATTTTTCAAAGTTCATTTGAATTTCTTTCATTGAAATGCAAGAGTTGGATTATTTCAGTAGTGTTTTGTTGTGCTTTACCTTGTCACAGTTACATTCTCTTAATTTTTCAAAGTTCATTTTGAATTTCTTTCGTTGAAATGCAAGAGTTGGAATATTTCAGTAGTGTTTTGTTGTGGTTTACCTTGTCACAGTTACATTCTCTTGATTTTTCAAAGTTCATTTTGAATTTCTTTCGTTGAAATGCAAGAGTTGGAATATTTCAGTAGTGTTTTGTCGTTGTTTACCTTGTCACAGTTACATCGTCTTGATTTTTCAAAGTTCATTTTGAATTTGATTCATTGAAATGCAAGAGTTGGATTATTTCACTAGTGCTTTGTCGTGGTTTACCATGTCACAGTTACATTCTCTTAATTTTTCAAAGTTCATTTTGGATTTCTTTCGTTGAAATGCAAGAGTTGGAATATTTCAGTAGTGTTTTGATGTGGTTTACCATGTCACAGTTACATTCTCTTGATTTTTCAAAGTTCATTTTGGTTTTCTTTCGTTGAAATGCAAGAGTTGGAATATTTCAGTAGTGTTTTGTTGTGGTTTACCTTGTCACACTTACATTCTCTTATTTTTTCGAAGATCATTTTGGATTTCTTTCGATGAAATGCAAGAGTTGGAATATTTCAGTAGTGTTTTGTCATGGTTTACCTTGTCACAGTTACATTCCCTTAATTTTTCAAAGTTCATTTTGAATTTCTTTCGTTGAAATGCAAGAGTTGGAATATTTCAGTAGTGTTTTGTTGTGGTTTACCTTGTCACACTTACATTCTCTTGATTTTTCAAAGTTCATTTTGAATTTCTTTCGTTGAAATGCAAGAGTTGGAATATTTCAGTAGTGTTCTGTCGTGGTTTACCTTGTCACAGTTACATTCTCTTGATTTTTTCAAAGATCATTTTGGATTTCTTTCGATGAAATGCAAGAGTTGGAATATTTCAGTAGTGTTTTGTCATGGTTTACCTTGTCACAGTGACATTCTCTCGATTTTTCAAAGTTCATTTTGAATTTGTTTCATTGAAATGCAAGAGTTGGATTATTTCAGTAGTGTTTTGTCCTGGTTTACCAAGTCACAGTTACATTCTCTTGATTTTTCAAAGTTCATTTTGGATTTCCTTAATTTAAATGCAAGAGTTGGAATATTTTAGTAGTGTTTTGTCATGGTTTACCTTGTCACAGTTACATTCTCTTAATTTTTCCAAGTTCATTTTAAATTTCTTTCGTTGAAATGCAAGAGTTGGAATATTTCAGTAGTGTTTTGTCGTGGTTTACCTTGTCACAGTTACATTCTCTTGATTTTTCAAAGTTCATTTTGAATTTCATTCGTTGAAATGCAAGAGTTAGAATATTTCAGTAGTGTTTACGTCGTGGTTTACTCTGTCAAAGTTACATTCTCTTAATTTTTGAAAGTTCATTTTGAATTTCTTTCATTGAAATGCAAGGGTTGGAATATTTCAGTAGTGGTTTGTTGTGGTTTACCTTGTCATAGTTACATTCTCTCGATTTTTCAAAGTTCATTTTGAATTTGTTTTATTGAAATGCAAGAGTTGGATTATTTCAGTAGTGTTTTGTCATGGTTTACCATGCCACAGTTACATTCTCTTGATTTTTCAAAGTTCATTTTGGATTTTTTCGTTGAAATGCAAGAGTTGGAATATTCCAGTAGTGTTTTGTCATGGTTTACCTTGTCACAGTTACATTCTCTTAATTATTCAAAGTTCATTTTGAATTTCATTCGTTGAACTGCAAGAGTTGGAATATTTCATTAGTGTTTTGTTGTGGTATAGCTTGTCACAGTTACATTTTCTTGATTTTTCAAAGTTCATTTTGAATTTGTTTCGTTGAAATGCAAGAGTTGGAATGTTTCAGTAGTGTTTTGTTGTGGTTTACCTTGTCAGAGTTACATTCTCTTGATTTTTCAAAGTTCATTTTGAATTTCTTTCATTGAAATGCAAGAGTTGGAATATTTCAGTAGTGTTTTGTCGTGGTTTACCTTGTCATAGTTACATTCTCTTGATTTTTCAAAGTTCATTTGAATTTCTTTCATTGAAATGCAAGAGTTGGATTATTTCAGTAGTGTTTTGTTGTGCTTTACCTTGTCACAGTTACATTCTCTTGATTTTTCAAAGTTCATTTTGAATTTCTTTCGTTGAAATGCAAGAGTTGGAATATTTCAGTAGTGTTTTGTTGTGGTTTACCTTGTCACACTTACATTCTCTTGATTTTTCAAAGTTCATTTTGAATTTCTTTCGTTGAAATGCAAGAGTTGGAATATTTCAGTAGTGTTTTGTCGTGGTTTACCTTGTCACAGTTACATTCTCTTGATTTTTCAAAGTTCATTTTGAATTTGATTCATTGAAATGCAAGAGTTGGATTATTTCACTAGTGCTTTGTCGTGGTTTACCATGTCACAGTTACATTCTCTTAATTTTTCAAAGTTCATTTTGGATTTCTTTCGTTGAAATGCAAGAGTTGGAATATTTCAGTAGTGTTTTGTTGTGGTTTACCTTGTCACACTTACATTCTCTTATTTTTTCAAAGATCATTTTGGATTTCTTTCGATGAAATGCAAGAGTTGGAATATTTCAGTAGTGTTTTGTCATGGTTTACCTTGTCACAGTTACATTCTCTTAATTTTTCAAAGTTCATTTTGAATTTCTTTCGTTGAAATGCAAGAGTTGGAATATTTCAGTAGTGTTTTGTTGTGGTTTACCTTGTCACACTTACATTCTCTTGATTTTTCAAAGTTCTTTTCGAATTTCTTTCATTGAAATGCAAGAGTTGGAATATTTCAGTAGTGTTCTGTCGTGGTTTACCTTGTCACAGTTACATTCTCTTGATTTTTTCAAAGATCATTTTGGATTTCTTTCGATGAAATGCAAGAGTTGGAATATTTCAGTAGTGTTTTGTCATGGTTTACCTTGTCACAGTTACATTCTCTTAATTTTTCAAAGTTCATTTTGAATTTCTTTCGTTGAAATGCAAGAGTTGGAATATTTCAGTAGTGTTTTGTTGTGGTTTACCTTGTCACACTTACATTCTCTTGATTTTTCAAAGTTCATTTCGAATTTCTTTCATTGATATGCAAGAGTTGGAATATTTCATTAGAGTTCTGTCGTGTTTTAACTTGTCACAGTTACATTCTCTTGATTTTTCAAAGTTCGTTTGGAATTTCTTTCATTGAAATGCAAGAGTTGGATTATTTCAGTAGTGTTTTGTTGTGCTTTACCTTGCCACAGTTACATTCTCTTAATTTTTCAAAGTTCATTTTGAATTTCTTTCGTTGAAATGCGAGAGTTGGAATATTTCAGTAGTGTTTTGTCATGGTTTACCTTGTCACAGTTACATTCTCTTTATTTTTCAAAGTTCATTTTGAATTTCTTTCATTGAAATGCAAGAGTTGGATTATTTCAGTAGTGTTTTTGTCGTGGTTTACCATTTCACAGTTACATTCTCTTGATTTTTCAAATTTCATTTTAGATTTCTTTCGTTGAAATGCAAGAGCTGGAATATTTCAGTGTTCTGTCATTTGTTTATCATGTCACAGTTACATTCTCTTGATTTTTCAAAGTTCATTTTGAATTTCTTTCGTTGAAATGCAAGAGTTGGAATATTTCAGTAGTGTTTTGTTGTGGTTTACCTTGTCACAGTTACATTCTCTTGATTTTTCAAAGATCATTTTGGTTTTCTTTCGTTGAAATGTAAGAGTTGGAATATTTCAGTAGTGTTTTGTCATGGTTTACCTTGTCACAGTGACATTCTCTTATTTTTCAAAGTTCATTTTGGTTTTATTTCGGTGAAATGCAAGGGTTGGAAAATTTCGGTAGTGTTTTGTTATGGTTTACCTTGTCACACTTACAATCTCTTAATTTTTCAAATTTCATTTTGGATTTCTTTCGATGAAATGCAAGAGTTGGAATATTTCAATAGTGTTTTGTCGTGGTTTACCTAGTCACAGTTACATTCTCTTAATTTTTCAAAGTTCATTTTGGATTTCTTTCGTTGAAATGCAAGAGTTGGAATATTTCAGTAGTGTTCTGTTGTGGTTCACCTTATCACAGTTACATTTTCTTGATTTTTCAAAGTTCATTTTGAATTTCTTTCGTTGAAATGCAAAAGTTGGAATATTTCAGTAGTGTTTTGTCATGGTTTAACTTGTCACATTACATTCTCTTGATTTTTCAAAGTTCATTTTGAATTTCTTTCATTGAAATGCAAGAGTTGGAATATTTCAGTAGTGTTTTGTTGTGGTTTACCTTTTCACAGTTACATTCTCTTAATTTTTCAAAGTTCATTTTGGATTTCTTTCATTGAAATGCAAGAGTTGGAATATTTCAGTAGTGTTTTGTCATGGTTGACCTTGTCACAGTTACATTCTCTTAAATGTTCAAAGTTCATTTTGAATTTCTTTTCATTGAAATGCAAGAGTTGGAATATTTCAGTAGTGTTTTGTCATGGTTTACCTTGTCACAGATACATTCTCTTGATTTTTCAAAGTTCATTTTGAATTTTTTTCGTGAAATGCAAGAGTTAGAATGTTTCAGCAGTGTTCTGTCATTGTTTATCATGTCACAGTTACATTCTCTTGATTTTTCAAAGTTCATTTTGAATTTCTTTCGTTGAAGTGCAAGAGTTGGAATATTTCAGTAGTGTTTTGTTGCGGTTTACCTTGTCACAGTTACATTCTCTTGATTTTTCAAAGATCATTTTGGATTTCTTTCGATGAAATGCAAGAGTTGGAATATTTCAATAGTGTTTTGTTGTGGTTTACCTTGTCACAGTTACATTCTCTTAATTTTTCAAAGTTCATTTTGGATTTCTTTCGTTGAAATGCAAGAGCTGAAATATTTGAGTAGTGTTTTGTCATGGTTTACCTTGTCACAGTTACATTCACTTGATTTTTCAAAGTTCTTTTTGATTTTCTTTCGTTGAAATGCAAGAGTTGGAGTATTTCAGTAGTGTTTTGTCATGGTTTACCATGTCACAGATACATTCTATTGATTTTTCAAAGTTCATTTCGAATTTCTTTCATTGAAATGCAAGAGTTGGAATATTTCAGTAGTGTTTTGTAGTGGTTTACCTTGTCACAGTTACATTCTCTTGATTTTTCAAAGTTCATTTGAATTTCTTTCGTTGAAATGCAAGTGTTGGATTATTTCAGTAGTGTTTTTTTGTGCTTTACCTTGTCACAGTTACATTCTCTTAATTTTTCAAAATTCATTTTTAATTTCTTTCGTTGAAATGCAAGAGTTGGAATATTTCAGTAGTGTTTTGTCATGGTTTACCTTGTCACAGTTACATTATCTTGATTTTTCAAAGTTCATTTTGAATTTCTTTCATTGAAATGCAAGAGTTGGAATATTTCAGTAGTGTTTTGTCGTGGTTTACCTTGTCACAGTTACCTTCTCTTGATTTTTCAAATTTCATTTTGGATTTCTTTCGTTGAAATGCGAGAGTTGGAATATTTCAGTAGTGTTCTGTTGTGGTTCACCTTATCACAGTTACATTCTCTTGATTTTTCAAAGTTAATTTTGGTTTATTTCGGTGAAATGCAAGAGTTGGAATATTTCATTAGTGTTTCGTTGTGGTTTACCTTGTCACACTTATAATCTCTAAATTTTTCAAATTTCATTTTGGATTTCTTTCGATGAAATCCAAGAGTTGGAATATTTCAATAGTATTTAGTCGAGGTTTACCTAGTCACAGTTACATTCTCTTAATTTTTAAAGTTCTTTTTGTTTTATTTCGGTGAAATGCAAGAGTTGAATATTTCAGTAGTGTTTTGATGCGGTTTACCTTGTCACAGTTACATTCTCTTGATTTTTCAAAGTTCATTTTGGTTTTATTTCGGTGAAATGCAAGAGTTGGAATATTTCAGTAGTGTTTTGTTGTTGTTTACCCTGTCACACTTACAATCTCTTAATTTTTCAAATTTCATTTTGGATTTGTTTCGATGAAATGCAAGTTGGAATAATTCAATAGTGTTTTGTCGTGGTTTACCTAGTCACAGTTACATTCTCTTAATTTTTCAAAGTTCATTTTGGATTTCTTTCGTTGAAATGCAAGAGTTGGAATATTTCAGTAGTGTTTTGTTGTGGTTTACCTTGTCACACTTACATTCTCTTGATTTTTCAAAGTTCATTTTGAATTTCTTTCATTGAAATGCAAGAGTTGGAATATTTCAGTAGTGTTCTGTCGTGGTTTACCTTGTCACAGTTACATTCTCTTGATTTTTCAAAGTTCATTTTGAATTTCTTTCATTGAAATGCAAGAGTTGGATTATTTCAGTAGTGTTTTGTTGTGCTTTACCTTGCCACAGTTACATTCTCTTAATTTTTCAAAGTTCATTTTGAATTTCTTTCGTTGAAATGCGAGAGTTTGAATATTTCAGTAGTGTTTTGTCATGGTTTACCTTGTCACAGTTACATTTTCTTTATTTTTCAAAGTTCATTTTGAATTTCTTTCATTGAAATGCAAGAGTTGGAATATTTCAGTAGTGTTTTGTCGTGGTTTACCATTGTCACAGTTACATTCTCTTGATTTTTCAAAGTTCATTTTGATTTCTTTCGTTGAAATGCAAGAGTTGGAATATTTCAGTAGTGTTTTGTCGTGGTTTACCTTGTCACAGTTACATTCTCTTGATTTTTCAAAGATCATTTTGGTTTTCTTTCGTTGAAATGCAAGAGTTGGAATATTTCAGTAGTGTTTTGATGTGGTTTACCTTGTCACAGTTACATTCTCTTGATTTTTCAAAGTTCATTTTGGTTTTATTTCGGTGAAATGCAAGAGTTGGAATATTTCAGTAGTGTTTTGTTATGGTTTACCTTGTCACACTTACATTCTCTTAATTTTTCAAAGTTCATTTTGGATTTCTTTCGATGAAATGCAAGAGTTGGAATATTTCAATAGTGTTTTTTCGTGGTTTACCTAGTCACAGTTACATTCTCTTAATTTTTCAAAGTTCATTTTGGATTTCTTTCGTTGAAATGCAAGAGTTGGAATATTTCAGTAGTGTTTTGTTGTGGTTCACCTTATCACAGTTACATTTTCTTGATTTTTCAAAGTTCATTTTGACTTTCTTTCGTTGAAATGCAAGAGTTGGAATATTTCAGTAGTGTTTTGTCATGGTTTACCTTGTCACAGTTACATTCTCTTAATTTTTCAAAGTTCATTTTGAATTTCTTTCATTGAAATGCAAGAGTTGGAATATTTCAGTAGTGTTTTGTTGTGGTTTACCTTGTCACAGTTACATTCTCTTAATTTTTCAAAGTTCATTTGGATTTCTTTCATTGAAATGCAAGAGTTGGAATATTTCAGTAGTGTTTTGTCATGGTTGACCTTGTCACAGTTACATTCTCTTAATGTTTCAAAGTTCATTTTGAATTTCTTTTCATTGAAATGCAAGAGTTGGAATATTTCAGTAGTGTTTTGTCATGGTTTACCTTGTCACAGATACATTCTCTTGATTTTTCAAAGTTCATTTTGAATTTCTTTCGTGAAATGCAAGAGTTGGAATATTTCAGTAGTGTTTCTGTCATTGGTTTACCATGTCACAGTTACATTCTCTTGATTTTTCAAAGTTCATTTTGAATTTCTTTCGTTGAAATGCAAGAGTTGGAATATTTCAGTAGTGTTTTGTTGCGGTTTACCTTGTCACAGTTACATTCTCTTGATTTTTCAAAGTTCATTTTGATTTCTTTCGATGAAATGCAAGAGTTGGAATATTTCAATAGTGTTTTGTTGTGGTTTACCTAGTCACAGTTACATTCTCTTAATTTTTCAAAGTTCATTTTGGATTTCTTTCGTTGAAATGCAAGAGTTGGAATATTTCAGTAGTGTTTTGTCATGGTTTACCTTGTCACAGTTACATTCTCTTGATTTTTCAAAGTTCTTTTTGATTTTCTTTCGTTGAAATGCAAGAGTTGGAATATTTCAGTAGTGTTTTGTCATGGTTTACCATGTCACAGATACATTCTATTGATTTTTCAAAGTTCATTTCGAATTTCTTTCATTGAAATGCAAGAGTTGGAATATTTCAGTAGTGTTTTGTCGTGGTTTACCTTGTCACAGTTACATTCTCTTGATTTTTCAAAGTTCATTTGAATTTCTTTCGTTGAAATGCAAGTGTTGGATTATTTCAGTAGTGTTTTGTTGTGCTTTACCTTGTCACAGTTACATTCTCTTAATTTTTCAAAGTTCATTTTTAATTTCTTTCTTGAAATGCAAGAGTTGGATTATTTCAGTAGTGTTTTGTCATGGTTTACCTTGTCACAGTTACATTCTCTTGATTTTTCAAAGTTCATTTTGAATTTCTTTCATTGAAATGCAAGAGTTGGAATATTTCAGTAGTGTTTTGTCGTGGTTTACCTTGTCACAGTTACATTCTCTTGATTTTTCAAAGTTCATTTTGGATTTTATTTCGGTGAAATGCAAGAGTTGGAATATTTCAGTAGTGTTTTGTTGTGGTTTACCTTGTCACACTTACATTCTCTTAATTTTTCAAAGTTCATTTTGGATTTCTTTCGTTGAAATGCAAGAGTTGGAATATTTCAGTAGTGTTCTGTTGTGGTTTACCTTATCACAGTTACATTCTCTTGATTTTTCAAAGTTCATTTTGGATTTCTTTCGGTGAAATGCAAGAGTTGGAATATTTCATTAGTGTTTCGTTGTGGTTTACCTTGTCACAGTTATAATCTCTAATTTTTCAAAGTTCATTTTGGATTTCTTTCGATGAAATGCAAGAGTTGGAATATTTCAGTAGTGTTTAGTCGGGTTTACCTAGTCACAGTTACATTCTCTTATTTTTCAAAGTTCATTTTGTTTTATTTCGTTGAAATGCAAGAGTTGAATATTTCAGTAGTGTTTTGTATGCGGTTTACCTTGTCACAGTTACATTCTCTTGATTTTTCAAAGTTCATTTTGGTTTTATTTCGTGTGAAATGCAAGAGTTGGAATATTTCAGTAGTGTTTTGTTGTGTTTACCCTGTCACACTTACATTCTCTTAATTTTTCAAAGTTCATTTTGGATTTCTTTCGATGAAATGCAAGTTGGAATAATTCAATAGTGTTTTGTCGTGGTTTACCTAGTCACAGTTACATTCTCTTAATTTTTCAAAGTTCATTTTGGATTTCTTTCGTTGAAATGCAAGAGTTGGAATATTTCAGTAGTGTTCTGTTGTGGTTCACCTTATCACAGTTACATTTTCTTGATTTTTCAAAGTTCATTTTGAATTTCTTTCGTTGAAATGCAAAGTTGGAATATTTCAGTAGTGTTTTGTCATGGTTTAACTTGTCACATTACATTCTCTTGATTTTTCAAAGTTCATTTTGAATTTCTTTCATTGAAATGCAAGAGTTGGAATATTTCAGTAGTGTTTTGTTGTGGTTTACCTTGTCACAGTTACATTCTCTTAATTTTTCAAAGTTCATTTTGGATTTCTTTCATTGAAATGCAAGAGTTGGAATATTTCAGTAGTGTTTTGTCATGGTTGACCTTGTCACAGTTACATTCTCTTAATGTTCAAAGTTCATTTTGATTTCTTTTCATTGAAATGCAAGAGTTGGAATATTTCAGTAGTGTTTTGTCATGGTTTACCTTGTCACAGATACATTCTCTTGATTTTTCAAAGTTCATTTTGAATTTTTTTCGTGAAATGCAAGAGTTAGAATGTTTCAGTAGTGTTCTGTCATTGTTTATCATGTCACAGTTACATTCTCTTGATTTTTCAAAGTTCATTTTGAATTTCTTTCGTTGAAGTGTAAGAGTTGGAATATTTCAGTAGTGTTTTGTTGCGGTTTACCTTGTCACAGTTACATTCTCTTGATTTTTCAAAGATCATTTTGGATTTCTTTCGATGAAATGCAAGAGTTGGAATATTTCAATAGTGTTTTGTTGTGGTTTACCTAGTCACAGTTACATTCTCTTAATTTTTCAAAGTTCATTTTGGATTTCTTTCGTTGAAATGCAAGAGCTGAAATATTTGAGTAGTGTTTTGTCATGGTTTACCTTGTCACAGTTACATTCACTTGATTTTTCAAAGTTCTTTTTGATTTTCTTTCGTTGAAATGCAAGAGTTGGAATATTTCAGTAGTGTTTTGTCATGGTTTACCATGTCACAGATACATTCTATTGATTTTTCAAAGTTCATTTCGAATTTCTTTCGTTGAAATGCAAGTGTTGGATTATTTCAGTAGTGTTTTTTTGTGCTTTACCTTGTCACAGTTACATTCTCTTAATTTTTCAAAATTCATTTTTAATTTCTTTCGTTGAAATGCAAGAGTTGGAATATTTCAGTAGTGTTTTTTTGTGGTTTACCTTGTCACAGTTACATTCTCTTGATTTTTCAAAGTTCATTTTGGTTTTATTTCGGTGAAATGCAAGTGTTGGAATATTTCAGTAGTGTTTTGTTGTGGTTTACCTTGTCACAGTTACAATCTCTTAATTTTTCAAATTTCTTTTTGGATTTCTTTCGTTGAAATGCAAGAGTTGGAATATTTCAGTAGTGTTCTGTTGTGGTTCACCTTATCACAGTTACATTCTCTTGATTTTTCAAAGTTAATTTTGGTTTTATTTCGGTGAAATGCAAGAGTTGGAATATTTCATTAGTGTTTCGTTGTGGTTTACCTTGTCACACTTATAATCTCTAAATTTTTCAAATTTCATTTTGGATTTCTTTCGATGAAATCCAAGAGTTGGAATATTTCAATAGTATTTAGTCGAGGTTTACCTAGTCACAGTTACATTCTCTTAATTTTTTAAAGTTCATTTTTGTTTTATTTCGGTGAAATGCAAGAGTTGAAATATTTCAGTAGTGTTTTGATGCGGTTTACCTTGTCACAGTTACATTCTCTTGATTTTTCAAAGTTCATTTTGGTTTTATTTCGGTGAAATGCAAGAGTTGGAATATTTCAGTAGTGTTTTGTTGTTGTTTACCCTGTCACACTTACAATCTCTTAATTTTTCAAATTTCATTTTGGATTTCTTTCGATGAAATGCAAGAGTTGGAATATTTCAATAGTATTTAGTCGAGGTTTACCTAGTCACAGTTACATTCTCTTAATTTTTCAAAGTTCATTTTGGATTTCTTTCGTTGAAATGCAAGAGTTGGAATATTTCAGTAGTGTTTTGTTGTGGTTCACCTTATCACAGTTACATTTCTTGATTTTTCAAAGTTCATTTTGAATTTCTTTCGTTGAAATGCAAAAGTTGGAATATTTCAGTAGTGTTTTGTCAGGGCTTACCTTGTCACATTATATTCTCTTGATTTTTCAAAGTTCATTTTGAATTTCTTTCATTGAAATGCGAGAGTTGGAATATTTCAGTAGTGCTTTGTTGTGGTTTTACTTGTCACAGTTAAATTCTCTTAATTTTTCAAAGTTCAATTTGGATTTCTTTCATTGAAATGCAAGAGTTGGAATATTTCAGTAGTGTTCTGTCATGGTTGACCTTGTCACCGTTACATTCTCTTAAATGTTCAAAGTTCATTTTGAATTTCTTTTCATTGAAATGCAAGAGTCGGAATATTTCAGTAGTGTTTTGTCATGGTTTACCTTGACACAGATACATTGTCTTGATTTTTCAAAGTTCATTTTGAATTTCATTCGTTGAAATGCAAGAGTTGGAATATTTCAGTAGTGATTTGTCGTGGTTTACCTTGTCACAGTTACATTCTCTTGATTTTTCAAAGTTTATTTTGGATTTCTTTCGTTAAAACGCAAGAGTTGGAATATTTCAGTAGTATTTTGTCGTTGTTTACCTTGTCACAGTTACATTCTCTTGATTTTTCAAAGTTCATTTTGGATTTCTTTCGTGAAATGCAAGAGTTGGAATATTTCAGTAGTGTTTTGCCGTGGTTTACCTTGTCACAGTTACATTCTCTTGATTTTTCAAAGTTTATTTTGGATTTCTTTCGTTAAAACGCAAGAGTTAGAATATTTCAGTAGTGTTACGTCGTGGTTTACTTTGTCAAAGTTACATTCTCTTAATTTTTGAAAGTTCATTTTGAATTTCTTTCATTGAAATGCAAGGTTGGAATATTTCAGTAGTGGTTTGTTGTGGTTTACCTTGTCATAGTTACATTCTCTCGATTTTTCAAAGTTCATTTTGAATTTGTTTCATGAAATTCAAAATGAACTTTGAAACAATGAAATTCAAAATGAACTTTGAAAAATCAAGAGAATGTATCTGTGACAAGGTAAACCATGACAAAACACTACTGAAATATTCCAACTCTTGCATTTCAATGAAAAGAAATTCAAAATGAACTTTGAAAAATTAAGAGAATGAAACTGTGACAAGGTCAACCATGACAAAACACTACTGAAATATTCCAACTCTTGCATTTCAACGAAAGAAATTCAAAATGAACTTTGAAAAATCAAGAAAATATAACTGTGATAAGGTGAACCACAACAGAACACTACTGAAATATTCCAACTCTTGCATTTCAACGAAAGAAATTCAAAATGAACTTTGAAAAAGTAAGATGATGTAACTGTGACAAGGTAAAGCACAACAAAACACTACTGAAATAATCCAACTCTTGCATTTCAATGAAAGAAATTCAAATGAACTTTGAAAAATCGAGAGAATGTAACTATGACAAGGTAAACCACAACAAACCACTACTGAAATATTCCAACCCTTGCATTTCAATGAAAGATATTCAAAATGAACTTTCAAAAATTAAGAGAATGTAACTTTGACAAAGTAAACCAAGACGTAACACTACTGAAATATTCTAACTCTTGCATTTCAACGAAAGAAATTCAAAATGAACTTCGAAAAATTAAGAGAATGTAACTGTGACAAGGTAAACCATGACAAAACACTACTGAAATATTTCAACTCTTGCATTTCATCAAAAGAAATCCAAAATGATCTTTGAAAAAATCAAGAGAATGTAACTGTGACAAGGTAAACCACGACAGAACACTACTGAAATATTGCAACTCTTGCATTTCAATGAAAGAAATTCGAAATGAACTTTCAAAAATCAAGAGAATGTAAGTTTGACAAGGTAAACCACAACAAAACACTACTGAAATATTCCAACGCTTGCATTTCAACGAAAGAAATTCAAAATGAACTTTGAAAAAGTAAGATAATGTAACTGTGACAAGGTAAACCATGACAAAACACTACTGAAATATTCCAACTCTTGCATTTCATCGAAAGAAATCCAAAATGATCTTTGAAAAAATAAGAGAATGTAAGTGTGACAAGGTAAACCACAACAAAACACTACTAAAATATTCCAACTCTTGCACTTCAACGAAAGAAAAACAAAATGAACTTTGAAAAATCAAGAGAATGTAAGTGTGACAAGGTAAACCACATCAAAACACTACTGAAATATTCCAACTCCTGCATTTCAACGAAAGAAATCCAAAATGAACTTTGAAAAATCAAGAGAATGTAACTCTGACATGGTAAACCACGACAAAACACTAGTGAAATAATCCAACTCTTGCATTTCAATGAATCAAATTCACAATTAACTTGAAAAATCAAGACAATGTAACTGTGACAAGGTAAACCACGACAAAACACTACTGAAATATTCCAACTCTTGCATTTCAACGAATGAAATTCAAAATGAACTTTGAAAAATTAAGATTATGTAACTGTGACAAGGTAAACCATGACAAAACTCTACTGAAATATTCCAACTCTTGCATTTCAACGAAAGATATCCAAAATGAACTTTGAAAAATCAAGAGAATGTAACTGTGACATGGTAAACCACGACAAAACACTACTGAAATAATCCAACTCTTGCATTTCAATGAAACAAATTCAAAATGAACTTTGAAAAATCGAGAGAATGTAACTGTGACGAGGTAAACCACAACAAACCACTACTGAAATATTCCAACCCTTGCATTTCAATGAAAGAAATTCAAAATGAACTTTCAAAAATTAAGAGAATGTAACATTGACAAAGTAAACCACGACGTAACACTACTGAAATATTCCAATTCTTGCATTTCTACGAAAGTAATTCAAAATGAACTTTGAAAAATCAAGAGAATGTAACTGTGACAAGGTAAACCACGACAGAACACTACTGAAATAATCCAACTCTTGCATTTCAATGAAACAAATTCAAAATGAACTTTGAAAAATCGAGAGAATGTAACTGTGACAAGGTAAACCACAACAAACCACTACTGAAATATTCCAACCCCTGCATGTCAATGAAAGAAATTCAAAATGAACTTTCAAAAATTAAGAGAATGTAACTGTGACAAAGTAAACCACGATGTAACACTACTGAAATATTCCAATTCTTGCATTTCAACGAAAGAAATTCAAAATGAACTTTGAAAAATCAAGAGAATGTAACTGTTACAAGGTAAACTACGACAAAACACTACTGAAATATTCCAACTCTTGGATTTCAACGAAAGAAATCGAAAATGAACTTTGAAAAATCAAATGAATGTAACTGTGAAATGGTAAACCATGACAAACCACTACTGAAATATTCCAACTGTCCTAGTCGATTACGTCATTCTATGCCCATATACGGACTCCCGTCATGACCTCCTGATAGAGTTCTACCGATTTTGTAATCAATTTCTCAGAAATCCAACTGTCCTAGTCGATTACGTCATTCTATGCCATATATGGAGTCCCGTCATGACCTTCTGATAAGGTTCTATCGATTATGTAATCAATTTCTCAGAAATCCAACTGTCCTAGTCGATTACGTCATTCTATGCCCATATACAGAGTCCCGTCATGACCTTCTGATAAGGTTCTATCGATTATGTAATCAATTTCTCAGAAATCCATTTGTCCTAGTCGATTACGTCATTCTATGTCCATATATGGACCCCCTTTCACGAATTCCTGATAGAGTTCCACCGATTATGTAATCAATTTCTCAGAAATCCATTTGTCCTAATCGATTACTTCATTCCAT
This sequence comes from Artemia sinica, assembly GCA_027921565.1. Classification (NCBI taxonomy): domain Eukaryota; kingdom Metazoa; phylum Arthropoda; class Branchiopoda; order Anostraca; family Artemiidae; genus Artemia; species Artemia sinica. The sequence goes on from JAPEVW010000164.1 coordinate 356,598, forward strand.
GCCCATATATGGAGTCCCGTCATGACCTTCTGATAGGATTCTATCGATTATGTAATCAATTTCTCAGAAATCCATTTGTCCTAGTCGATTACTTCATTCTATGTCCATATATGGACCCCCGTCACGACCTCCTGATAGGGTTTCTACCGATTATGTAATCAATATCTCAGAAATCCATTTGTCCTAATTGATTACGTCATTCTATGCCATAAATGATCGGATCAATAAAATTCCCAATCGATTACGCAATCAATTTCTGAGAAATCCATTTCCCCTAGGGAGGCTATGCCCATATATGGTGCCCCGTCACGAGCTCATGAGGTTAGGCTAGGTTACGCAATCAATTTCTCGGAAACGTGTTCTCCCTGGGGATTCCATGCCCATATATGGTGTGGGATCGGGACTGACAGCAGAGGATTTCTCCCTAGGGACTCTATGCCCATATATGGTGTGGCTATCGGCATTAAACTAAATTGTAGATGTCAGCAGGGGTGACTCGTGGGACTATAAGATAGCTTTCTACTGTTAGGGCACGTTCTATGGATGAAGGATGACAGATTGCCAAAAATTGTCATTTATGGCCTACCGTCTAGGGCTAAAAGGAAAGTAGGTCGTCCGCGGTTGGGATAGGAGGATGCCATAAAGAAAGATTTAAAGGAGATGAGAACTTCATGGGAGGGTGTAAAGAGGGAGGTTTTGAATAGATTGGGATGGAGGAGTAGCGTTTGTAGCTATATTGGCCTCAGGCAGATTGGTGCTGCGGTGAGTTGTTAGTAGTATTAATAGTAGACACTTCGTGATAACGAACTGTAAGCAAGGAGCAACCCGGATCAATAGTAACTGAAACTCTAAAAAACAGAATTTTGATGCCAATAGATAAATATAAAAAAAATCGGCTTATATTGCTGATCCAATATATAAGTTTTATTAAGTTTAGTCCTATCCATCAAAGGCTACGAGCCTGAGAAAATTTACCTGATTTCAAAAATAGGGGAAACACCCCCCTAAAAGTCATAGAATCTTAATGAAAATGCCATCGTCAGGTTCAGCATATCAGAGAACCCTACTGTAAAGGTTTGAAGTTTCTATCTGTAAAAATAAGTTTTTTAGCTTCAAGAAATCACGGATGCGTGTTTACTTCTTTTTTCTTTTTTTCCCACGGGTGTTCGTATCAACCCAGTGGTCCTAAAACATAGAAAGATGGCTCATTCGAACGGAAATTAAAGCTCTAGTTACCTTTTTAAGTGACCAAAAAGATTGGAGGGCAGCTAGGCCCCCTCTCGCGCCCTTTTCTGAAAATCATTCGATCAAAATTTCCAGATAGCCATTTTGTTCAGCATAGTTGAAAGGTCAAATAACTATGTCTTTGGAGATATCATGACCCCACCCCCCCCCACATCCCTTGGGGAAAGGTCTTTAAGCTATAAAATTTGTCCTTTGTTTATGTATAGAATTTGTTATTGGGAAGTATGCGTACATTTTCCGCGGGGGGGGGGGGGGAATTCTGCAGGAGGATTTTCACAGGAGGAAAGTTTCCTGGGGGTCGAATTTTTTGGGGGAAATTTCAAACTGGGGGGATTTTCCAGAATTCCTATACGAAATTCTTCTTATGTCTTGCTATCTCTTTGCTGGCTCAATTTTACGCTTGGAGATGTTAAGGTCAATTGTCTGCGGTAAATTTTCACCTGGATTGAAATGTCTAGAGAATATATCCACAGGGAGGAAAAAATTTTCCACGGGGGTGAAGTTAGATTTTCTGGCCTTATTTAAAAAGCGATAAGAAATCAGAGGCAACGCTATAGCGTTACCTATAGTAAATGCCATACGACTCCAATGTTTTTTTTATTTATTTTTCCTTTTCCCAGAGGCACTTCATATGAAAGAAGTTGTTGTATAAACTTTGGAGGGGGCTCATTCGATTGGAAATCGAAAGCTCTAATGACTTCCAGATTTCCTGGCGTTATTTAAAAAGCGATAAGAAATCAGAGGCAACGCTACAGCGTTGCCTATAGTAAAGGCCATACGGCTCCAATGCCTTATTATTTATTTTTCCTTTTCCCAGAGGTACTTCATATGGAAGGGGTTGTTGTATCAACTTTGGAGGGGCTCATTCGATTGGAAATTGAAAGTTCTAATACCCTTTTTAAGAGTCAAAAGTGATCGGAGAGTAACTATCGGATGCATCCTATAAAAATTTTGAGATATCAATTTTGTTAAAAGTAGTTCAAAGATCATATAACAAAAACTCCGTTGTCGACATAACCCTCCAGGGCCGGGGGCAGGCGTTGTAATTTATACCCTGGGGGCGTATTTGGTTCTGATGAAAGGAATGCTCGTATAAACTTTAGAGGGCTCATTTGCTTGGACATTGAAAGCTCTAGTTCACTTTTAAGAGTCAAAAGAGATCGGAGGGTAACCAGCCCCCCACGTCCTTTTTTTTTACAAATTCATCCGATAAAAATTTTGAGATAGCGATTTTGTTAAAAATATTTCAAAGATCATATAACAAAAGCTTCGGTGTCACCACAACCCCTCAGGGCCATGGGGCAGAAGCTGTATTTTATTCCCTGGGGACATATTTGGTACCTATAGAAGAGATGCTCGTATAAACTTCAAAGAGCATTTGATTGGAAATTTAAAGTTCTAATTCACTTTTTAAGAGTCAAAAGAGATAGGAGGGCAACTAGCCACCCCCTCATCTACGCCCTTTTTTCCTCAAATTTATCCAATAAAAACTTTGAGATAGCCATTTTTTTTAAATAGGTTCAAATATCATATAACGAAAGCTCCGAGGTTAACACAGCCCCCCAGGGCCCTAGGGCAGAGGTTTTAAGCTATGCCCTGGGGGAATGTAGGGTTTTATGGAAGGGATGCTCGTAAAAACTTCAAAGAAGGCTTTTTGATTCGAAATTAAAAGTTGTAGTTCAGTTTTTGAGAATAAAAAGAGATTGGAGAGCAACTAGCCCCACCCCACACCCCTTTCCCCCCAAATGCGTCCTATAAAACCTTTGAGATAGCCATTTTGTTCAAAATACTTTAAAAGTTAGATAAAAATACTCAGGTTTCGACACATCCCTCCATGGCCCAGGGCAGGCGTTGTAAGTTTTGCCCTGGGGCATACATTGTTCTTATGAAAGGGATGTTCGTATAAAATTCAGAAGGGGCTCATTTGATTGGAAATTGAAATTTCGAGTTCACTTTTTAAGAGTCAAAAGAGATCCGAGGGTAACTAGCCCCCCACACCTTTTTTCCAAACCCATCCGATGAAAATTTTGAGATAGCCATTTTGTTAAAAATAGTTCAAAGATCGGATAAGAAAAACTCCGGTGTCAATACAACCCCCCAGGAGCAGGACCCGGGGGTAGACAGTATAAATTATGCCCTGAGGGCATGTATGATTCTTATGAAAGGGATGCTCTTATAAATTTCCTAGAGGGCTCATTTGATTAGAGATGAAAGTTCCCCCCACACCAGTTTTTCCCCAAACCCATCCGATAACAATTTTGAGATACCCATTTTGTTAAAAATAATTCAAAGGTCAGATAAGAAAAACTCCTATGTCGATGTAACCCCCCAGGGCTCTGGGGTAGGCGTTGTAAGTAATAATATAGGAACATATATGGTTCTTATGGAAGGGATGCTCGTATAAACTACGGAGAGGGCTCATTTGATTGGGGTTTTAAGGTTCTCGTTCACTTTTTAAGAGTCAAAAGAGATCGGAGGGCAACCAGGTTCACCCTCTCCACGCCCCATTTTCCTCAAGCCCATCTAATAAGAGCTTTGAGAGAGTCATTTTTTCAAAATGTTTCAAAGATAATATAACGAAATCTTTGGGGTTGACACAATCCTTCAGGGCCCGGAGCAGGTGTCTTAAGTTATGCCCGCGGGCATATAATGCTGCTATGGAAGGTATGCTCGTATAAACTTCAGAGAGGGCTCATTTGATTAGAAACTTAAAGTTCTAGTTCAGTTTTTTAAGAATCAAAAGAGATCAGGGGGCAATTTTGCTAAAAATAGTTCAAAGGTCAGATATAAGAAAACTCCGGTGTCGACAGAACCCCGAAGGGCCCGGGGACAGGTGTTGCAAGTTATGCCCTGGGGGTATATATCGTTCTTATGGAAGAAATGCTGGTATAAAGTTCAGAGAGGGCTCATTTGAATGGAAATTGAAAGTTTTAGTTCAATTTTACGGAGTCAAAAGAGATCGGAGGGCAACAAGCCCCATCCTACGTTCTTTTTCCCCAAACCCACCTGATACAGATTTTGAGATAGCCATTTTTTCAAAATAGTTCAAAAGTAAGAGTAAAAAAAACTCCGGTGTCAAAAAAAAAAACCCAGTGCCCAGGGGAAGGCGTTGTAAGCTATGTCCTGGGGCCGTATTTTGTTCTTATGAAAGTTATGCCCATATAAACTTCAGAGAGGGTTGATCTGATTGGAAATTAAAAGTTCTAGTTGACTTTCTTAGAGTCAATATAGATTTAGAAGGCAACTAGTCCCCCCACGCCCCTTTTCCCCCAAATGCATCCTATAAAATTTTGGGGTAGCCATTTTGTTAAAAATAGTTCAAAAGTGACAAAAAACCAACAAAGAGAAAAATCTCTAAAAAAAAAACAAACAAACGAGACTGTGGCCAGTGGAGAGAAAGAAAACAACAGAAACAAAAACAAAGATCTTTCAGTTCAAAAGTGGGATAACAAATTCTCAGGTTTTGACAAAACCTCCTATTGCCCGGGGGCAGGCGTTGTAAGTTATGCCCTGGGGTATTTATGGTTCTTATGAAAGGGATGTTCGTATAAAATTCAGAAATTTTTATCTGGTTAGAAATTAAAAGTTATAGTTCACTTACTTACAGTCATTATAGATCGGAGGGCAACTAGCCCCTCCACGCCTTTTCTTCCCCAAACCCATCCGATAAAAACTTTGAGGTGACCATTTTGTTAAGAATTGTTCAAACATCAGATATTAAAACTCTGGGGTCAACACAACCCCTTTGGCTTGGGGAGAGGTGTTGCAAGTTATGCCCTGGGGGCATATATGGTTCTTATAGAAGGGATGCTTGTATAGACTTCAGATAGGGTTCATTTGATGGAAAGTGGAAAGTTATAGTTCACTGTTAAAGAGTGAAAAGAGATCGAAGGGCAATTAGCCCCATCCCCATGCCCCTTTTTCCCCAAACCCATCTGATTAAAATTTTGAGATAGCCATTTTGTTAAAAATAATTCAAATATCAGATAATAAAATTCAGAGATTGACACAAAACCATTTTTTTACTCTGATATTGGTACTTTGATACTATTTTTGATACTTTGATGAACATTTAATTTTGAAAAATAATCTTGATTTGGAAATGAGGAATTTTTAAAAACTTGAAGCTTTTGCAATTAAAAACGAACAAAAAATAATTTAAAAAGTACTTTCCGAAAAAGAAGTTTTTCAAAGAAAAGTAAAGGCCATTTTAAACTTAAGATACAAATACCTCTAAAAATTCAAATTCAAAACGACCAGAATTTACTATTAAAGAATAAATAAAACCCAAACGAACAGAAATTAAATAAATGTCAGATATGAAAATCAGATAATAAAACTTTGAGATTGACACAAAACCATTTTTTTACTTTGATATTGCTACTTTGATACTAGTTTTGATACTTTGATGAAAATTTAATTTTGAAAAAAAGCTTGATTTTGAAATAAGGAATTTTTAAAAACTTGAAGCTTTTTGCAATTAAAAACGAGCAAAAAATAGTTTAAAAAGTACTTTCCGAAAAAGAAGTTTTTCAAAGAAAAGTAAAAGCCATTTTAAACTTAGATACGAATACCTGTTAAAATTCAAATTCAAAACCACCAGAATTTACTATTAAAGAATAAATAAAACCTAAAACGAACAGAAATTAAATAAAAACTATAGCAAAAAAGAAAAAAAAAACACAACACAACAAGTAATAGTATAAATGAATAAATAAATCTTAAAGCGAGTAATGCTTAAAGTGAATATGCAAATCAAGCTTAAAACGAAAAAAATATTTTGCTATTGAAGTATAATTGAAACCCATAATGAACAGGAATTAAATAAACAATCAATGCAAACAAATATACAATATTCCAACTCTTGCATTTCATCGAAAGAAATCCAAAATGAAATTTGAAAAATTAAGAGAATGTAAGTGTGACAAGGTAAACCACAACAAAACACTACTGAAATATTCCAACTCTTGCATTTCACCAAAATAAAACCAAAATGAACTTTGAAAAATTAAGAGAATGTAAGTGTGACAAGGTAAACCATGACAAAACACTATTGAAATATTCCAACTCTTGCATTTCATCGAAAGAAATCCAAAACAAACTTTGAAAAATTAAGAGAATGTAACTGTGACTAGGCGAACCACGACAAAACACTATTGAAATATTCCAACTCTTGCATTTCATCGAAAGAAATCCAAAATGAAATTTGAAAAATTAAGAGAATGTAAGTGTGACAAGGTAAACCACAACAAAACACTACTGAAATATTCCAACTCTTGCATTTAACCGAAATAAAACCAAAATGAACTTTAAAAAATTAAGAGAATGTAAGTGTGACAAGGTAAACCATGACAAAACACTATTGAAATATTCCAAACTCTTTCATTTCATCGACAGAAATTCAAAATGAACTATATTGAAATATTCCAATTCTTGTATTTCATCGAAAGAAATCCAAAATGAAATTTGAAAAATTAAGAGAATATAAGTGTGACAAGGTAAACCACAACAAAACACTACTGAAATATTCCAACTCTTTCATTTCACCGAAATAAAACCAAAATGAACTTTGAAAAATTAAGAGAATGTAAGTGTGACAAGGTAAACCATGACAAAACACTATTGAAATATTCCAACTCTTTCATTTCATCGAAAGAAATTCAAAATGAACTTTGAAAAATTAAGAGAATGTAACTGTGACAAGGTAAACCACGACAAAACACTACTGAAATATTCAAACTCTTGCATTTCAATGAAAGAAATTCAAAATGAACTTTGAAAAATCAAGAGAATATAACTGTGACAAGATAAAACATGACAAAACACTACTGAAATATTCCAACTCTTACATTTCAACGAAAGAAATTCAAAATGAACGTTGAAAAATCAAGAGAATGTAACTGTGACATGGTAAACCATGACAAAACACTAGTGAAATATTCCAACTCTTGCATTTCAATGAAAGAAATTCAAAATGAACTTTGAAAAATCAAGAGAATGTAACTGTGACAAGGAAAACCAAAACAAAACACTACTGAAATATTCCAACTCTTGCATTTCAAAGAAAGAAATCCAAAATGAACTTTGAAAAATCAAGAGAATATAACTGTGACATGGTAAACCACGACAAAACACTACTGAAATAATCCAACTCTTGCATTTCAATGAAAAAATTCAAAATGAACTTTGAAAAATCAAGAAAATCTAACTGTGAGAAGGTAAACCATGACAAAACACTACTGAAATATTTCAACTCTCGCATTTCAACGAAAGAAATTCAAAATGAACTTTGAAAAATTAAGAGAATGTAACTGTGACAAGGTAAAGCACAACAAAACACTACTGAAATAATCCAACTCTTGCATCACAATGTAAGAAATTCAAATGAACTTTGAAAAATCAAGAGGATGTAACTGTGACATGGTAAACCACGACAAAACACTAATGACATATTTCAACTCTTGCATTTCAATGAAAGAAATTCGAAATGAACTTTGAAAAATAAAGAGAATGTATCTGTGACAAGGTAAACCATGACAAAACACTACTGACATATTCCAACTCTTGCATTTCAACAAAAGAAATTCAAAATGAACTTTGAAAAATTATTAGAATGTAACTGTGACAAGGTAAACCACGACAAAACACTACTGAAATATTCCAACTCTTGCATTTCAATGAAAGAAATTCAAAATGAACTTTGAAAAATCAAGAGAATGTAACTGTGACAAGATAAACCATGACAAAACACTACTGAAATATTCCAACTCTTAAATTTCAACGAAAGAAATTAAAAATGAACTTTGAAAAATTAAGAGAATGTAACTGTGACAAGGTAAAGCACAACAAAACACTACTGAAATAATCCAACTCTTGCATTTCAATGAAAGAAATTCAAATGAGCTTTGAAAAATCAAGAGAATGTAGCTGTGACAAGGTAAACCACGACAAAACACTACTGAATTATTCCAACTCTTGCATTTCAATCAAAGAAATTCGAAATGAACTTTGAAAAATCGATACAATGTATCGTTGACATGGTAAACCATGACAAAACACTACTGAAATATTCCAACTCTTGCATTTCAACGAAAGAAATACAAAATGGCTTTTAAAAAATCAAAAGAATGTAACTGTGACTAGGTAAACCACAACAAAACACTATTGAAATATTCCAACTCTTGCATTTCATCGAAAGAAATCCAAAATGAACTTTGAAAAATTAAGAGAATGTAAGTGTGACAAGGTAAACCACAACAAAACACTACTGAAATATTCCAACTCTTGCATTTCAACGAAAGAAATCCAAAATGAACTTTGAAAAATCAAGAGAATGTAACTGTGAAATGGTAAACCACGACAAAAACACTACTGAAATAATCCAACTCTTGCATTTCAATGAAAGAAATTCAAAATGAACTTTGAAAAATCAAGAGAATGTAACTGTGACAAGGTAAACCATGACAAAACACTACTGAAATATTCCAACTCTCGCATTTCAACGAAATAAATTCAAAATGAACTTTGAAAAGTTAAGAGAATGTAACTGTGACAAGGTAAAGCACAACAAAACACTACTGAAATAATCCAACTCTTGCATTTCAATGAAAGAAATTCAAATGGACTTTGAAAAATCAAGAGAATGTAACTGTGACAAGGTAAACCACGACAGAGCACTACTGAAATATTGCAACTCTTGCATTTCAATGAAAGAAATTCGAAATGAGCTTTGAAAAATCAAGAGAATGTAAGTGTGACAAGGTAAACGACAACAAAACACTACTGAAATATTCTAACTCTTGCATTTAAACGAAAGAAATTCAAAATGAACTTCGAAAAATTAAGAGAATGTAACTGTGACAAGGTAAACCATGACAAAACACTACTGAAATATTCCAACTCTTGCATTTCATCAAAAGAAATCCAAAATGATCTTTGAAAAAATCAAGAGAATGTAACTGTGACAAGGTAAACCACGACAGAACACTACTGAAATATTGCAACTCTTGCATTTCAATGAAAGAAATTCGAAATGAACTTTCAAAAATCAATAGAATGTAAGTTTGACAAGGTAAACCACAACAAAACACTACTGAAATATTCCAACGCTTGCATTTCAACGAAAGAAATTCAAAATGAACTTTGAAAAAGTAAGATAATGTAACTGTGACAAGGTAAACCATGACAAAACACTACTGAAATATTCCAACTCTTGCATTTCATCGAAAGAAATCCAAAATGATCTTTGAAAAAATCAAGAGAATGTAACTGTGACAAGGTAAACCACGACAGAACACTACTGAAATATTCCAACTCTTGCACTTCAACGAAAGAAAAACAAAATGAACTTTGAAAAATTAAGAGAATGTAAGTGTGACAAGGTAAACCACATCAAAACACTACTGAAATATTCCAACTCCTGCATTTCAACGACAGAAATCCAAAATGAACTTTGAAAAATTAAGAGAATGTAACTCTGACATGGTAAACCACGACAAAACACTAGTGAAATAATCCAACTCTTGCATTTCATCGAAAGAAATCCAAAACAAACTTTGAAAAATTAAGAGAATGTAACTGTGACTAGGCGAACCACGACAAAACACTATTGAAATATTCCAACTCTTGCATTTCATCGAAAGAAATCCAAAATGAAATTTGAAAAATTAAGAGAATATAAGTGTGACAAGGTAAACCACAACAAAACACTACTGAAATATTCCAACTCTTGCATTTAACCGAAATAAAACCAAAATGAACTTTGAAAAATTAAGAGAATGTAAGTGTGACAAGGTAAACCATGACAAAACACTATTGAAATATTCCAAACTCTTTCATTTCATCGACAGAAATTCAAAATGAACTATATTGAAATATTCCAATTCTTGTATTTCATCGAAAGAAATCCAAAATGAAATTTGAAAAATTAAGAGAATATAAGTGTGACAAGGTAAACCACAACAAAACACTACTGAAATATTCCAACTCTTTCATTTCACCGAAATAAAACCAAAATGAACTTTGAAAAATTAAGAGAATGTAAGTGTGACAAGGTAAACCATGACAAAACACTATTGAAATATTCCAACTCTTTCATTTCATCGAAAGAAATTCAAAATGAACTTTGAAAAATTAAGAGAATGTAACTGTGACAAGGTAAACCACGACAAAACACTACTGAAATATTCAAACTCTTGCATTTCAATGAAAGAAATTCAAAATGAACTTTGAAAAATCAAGAGAATATAACTATGACAAGATAAAACATGACAAAACACTACTGAAATATTCCAACTCTTACATTTCAACGAAAGAAATTCAAAATGAACGTTGAAAAATCAAGAGAATGTAACTGTGACATGGTAAACCATGACAAAACACTAGTGAAATATTCCAACTCTTGCATTTCAATGAAAGAAATTCAAAATGAACTTTGAAAAATCAAGAGAATGTAACTGTGACAAGGAAAACCAAAACAAAACACTACTGAAATATTCCAACTCTTGCATTTCAAAGAAAGAAATCCAAAATGAACTTTGAAAAATCAAGAGAATGTAACTGTGACATGGTAAACCACGACAAAACACTACTGAAATAATCCAACTCTTGCATTTCAATGAAAAAATTCAAAATGAACTTTGAAAAATCAAGAAAATCTAACTGTGAGAAGGTAAACCATGACAAAACACTACTGAAATATTCCAACTCTCGCATTTCAACGAAAGAAATTCAAAATGAACTTTGAAAAATTAAGAGAATGTAACTGTGACAAGGTAAAGCACAACAAAACACTACTGAAATAATCCAACTCTTGCATCACAATGTAAGAAATTCAAATGAACTTTGAAAAATCAAGAGGATGTAACTGTGACATGGTAAACCACGACAAAACACTAATGACATATTTCAACTCTTGCATTTCAATGAAAGAAATTCGAAATGAACTTTGAAAAATAAAGAGAATGTATCTGTGACAAGGTAAACCATGACAAAACACTACTGACATATTCCAACTCTTGCATTTCAACAAAAGAAATTCAAAATGAACTTTGAAAAATTATTAGAATGTAACTGTGACAAGGTAAACCACGACAAAACACTACTGAAATATTCTAACTCTTGCATTTCAATGAAAGAAATTCAAAATAAACTTTGAAAAATCAAGAGAATGTAACTGTGACAAGATAAACCATGACAAAACACTACTGAAATATTCCAACTCTTAAATTTCAACGAAAGAAATTAAAAATGAACTTTGAAAAATTAAGAGAATGTAACTGTGACAAGGTAAAGCACAACAAAACACTACTGAAATATTCCAACTCTTGCATTTCAATGAAAGAAATTCAAAATGAACTTTGAAAAATCAAGAGAATGTAGCTGTGACAAGGTAAACCACGACAAAACACTACTGAATTATTCCAACTCTTGCATTTCAATCAAAGAAATTCGAAATGAACTTTGAAAAATCGATACAATGTATCGTTGACATGGTAAACCATGACAAAACACTACTGAAATATTCCAACTCTTGCATTTCAACGAAAGAAATTCAAAAAGAACTTTGAAAAATCAAAAGAATGTAACTGTGACTAGGTAAACCACAACAAAACACTATTGAAATATTCCAACTCTTGCATTTCATCGAAAGAAATCCAAAATGAACTTTGAAAAATTAAGAGAATGTAAGTGTGACAAGGTAAACCACAACAAAACACTACTGAAATATTCCAACTCTTGCATTTCAACGAAAGAAATCCAAAATGAACTTTGAAAAATCAAGAGAATGTAACTGTGAAATGGTAAACCACGACAAAAACACTACTGAAATAATCCAACTCTTGCATTTCAATGAAAGAAATTCAAAATGAACTTTGAAAAATCAAGAGAATGTAACTGTGACAAGGTAAACCACAACAAAACACTACTGAAATATTCCAACTCTCGCATTTCAACGAAATAAATTCAAAATGAACTTTGAAAAATTAAGAGAATGTAACTGTGACAAGGTAAAGCACAACAAAACACTACTGAAATAATCCAACTCTTGCATTTCAATGAAAGAAATTCAAATGGACTTTGAAAAATCAAGAGAATGTAACTGTGACAAGGTAAACCATGACAGAGCACTACTGAAATATTCCAACTCTTGCATTTCAATGAAAGAAATTCGAAATGAGCTTTGAAAAATCAAGAGAATGTAAGTGTGACAAGGTAAACGACAACAAAACACTACTGAAATATTCTAACTCTTGCATTTAAACGAAAGAAATTCAAAATGAACTTCGAAAAATTAAGAGAATGTAACTGTGACAAGGTAAACCATGACAAAACACTACTGAAATATTCCAACTCTTGCATTTCATCAAAAGAAATCCAAAATGATCTTTGAAAAAATCAAGAGAATGTAACTGTGACAAGGTAAACCACGACAGAACACTACTGAAATATTGCAACTCTTGCATTTCAATGAAAGAAATTCGAAATGAACTTTCAAAAATCAATAGAATGTAAGTTTGACAAGGTAAACCACAACAAAACACTACTGAAATATTCCAACGCTTGCATTTCAACGAAAGAAATTCAAAATGAACTTTGAAAAAGTAAGATAATGTAACTGTGACAAGGTAAACCATGACAAAACACTACTGAAATATTCCAACTCTTGCATTTCATCGAAAGAAATCCAAAATGATCTTTGAAAAAATAAGAGAATGTAAGTGTGACAAGGTAAACCACAACAAAACACTACTGAAATATTCCAACTCTTGCACTTCAACGAAAGAAAAACAAAATGAACTTTGAAAAATTAAGAGAATGTAAGTGTGACAAGGTAAACCACATCAAAACACTACTGAAATATTCCAACTCCTGCATTTCAACGACAGAAATCCAAAATGAACTTTGAAAAATTAAGAGAATGTAACTCTGACATGGTAAACCACGACAAAACACTAGTGAAATAATCCAACTCTTGCATTTCAATGAATCAAATTCAAAATTAACTTTGAAAAATCAAGACAATGTAACTGTGACAAGGTAAACCACGACAAAACACTACTGAAATATTCCAACTCTTGCATTTCAACGAATGAAATTCAAAATGAACTTTGAAAAATTAAGATTATGTAACTGTGACAAGGTAAACCATGACAAAACTCTACTGAAATATTCCAACTCTGGCATTTCAACGACAGAAATCCAAAATGAACTTTGAAAAATCAAGAGAATGTAACTGTGACATGGTAAACCACCACAAAACACTACTGAAATAATCCAACTCTTGCATTTCAATGAATCAAATTCAAAATTAACTTTGAAAAATCAAGACAATGTAACTGTGACAAGGTAAACCACGACAAACCACTACTGAAATATTCCAACCCTTGCATTTCAACGAAAGAAATTCAAAATGAACTTTCAAAAATTAAGAGAATTAAATAAATAAAACGAATTAAACGAATTTCTGTTCGTAATTAAACGAACAGAAATTAAATAAATGTCAGATATGAAAATCAGATAATAAAACTTTGAGATTGACACAAAACCATTTTTTTACTTTGATATTGCTACTTTGATACTAGTTTTGATACTTTGATGAACATTTAATTTTGAAAAAAGCTTGATTTTGAAATAAGGAATTTTTAAAAACTTAAAGCTTTTTGCAATTAAAAACGAGCAAAAAATAGTTTAAAAAGTACTTTCCGAAAAAGAAGTTTTTCAAAGAAAAGTAAAAGCCATTTTAAACTTAGATACGAATACCTGTTAAAATTCAAATTCAAAACCAACAGAATTTACTATTAAAGAATAAATAAAACCTAAAACGAACAGAAATTAAATAAAAATTATAGCAAAAAAGAAAAAAAAAACACAACACAACAAGTAATAGTATAAATGAATAAATAAATCTTAAAGCGAGTAATACTTAAAGTGAATATGCAAATCAAGCTTAAAACGAAAAAAATATTTTGCTATTGAAGTATAATTGAAACCCATAATGAACAGAAATTAAATAAACAATCAATGCAAACAAACATACAATAGAAACTAATTTAAATGAATAAATAAATCTTAAGACGAGTGAAACTTAAATTGAATATGCAAATCAAGCTTGAAACGAACTAAAATCACTACAAACAAGTGTTTGGGCATGGCCTCCTTCTCTCTTCCCTTCAAAACAAAATCAAATTGAATATTTGATATATAATGATATTAATTGTTGAAAGACGCATCAGTTCAAGATTTAATTTTACTGTAATTTTATTTTCATTTTCAATGCTGTAAGAACTGGAAAAGAAAATATTTGTAATATAATCCGTCTTCAGTGAAGCACCAATGACGCAGTAGGCTTTAGGTTTTTACAGTTAAACCGTAAATAGGTTATATCAATCAACACGGTTTGAACTTCAAGAGTAGTTTAAAGTTTCTTGAATATCATTTTAAAATTTGACTATAGGATCATTGAAAGTAATATGTTCAGTATAAGTTCAATTCAAATATTTAAATTATAGCAGAAGAAGGGGAATGCTAATCGAATTTTGAGTATAAAAAGATAATTATAAAAATAAGGAAATATATTTTCACAAAATGAACACGCAGAAATTTATGCACAAAAATTATCTTTTAACTTTTACAATTGTTTTTTTTAAATATATTTTTTTGTGAATTTCTGTAGGTAGAAAATTTCTTAATATACTATCCTAATCTTAACAGTACTAACGGAGAAAATATACTTATCGGGCTAACGTCCTATTTTTTAAATAATCCTATAGCAAACCGGAGTTTTTGAAGCACGATTCATGCTATTAAAGTGTAGTATTTCTGAGTCCAGTTGAGATGAGGACTATTTAGAAAATTCTCTTTTTGGGGAAGCTTTTGGTTCCTTTACGTGTACGTAAAGTACTGTAAGAATTTTTTTTTGAAACGCTTTTTGGGTCTTATTACGAAAATGACGTTCATCGCAGGTAACCACTGGGTTGATACGATCACCCCTGAAAAAAAAAACAAAAAAAAACAAACAAATAAACACGCATCCGTGATCTTTCTTCTGGCAAAAAATGCAAAATTCCACATTTTTGTAGATTGGAGTTTGAAACCTCTGCAGTAGGGTTCTCTGATACGCTGAATATGATGGTATGATTTCCATTAAGTTTCTATAGCTTTTAGGGGGTCTTTCCCCTTTTTCAAAAATCATCCAAATTTTCTCAGGCGCGTAACTTTTGATAGGTTGGATTAAACTTGATGAAACTTATATATTTGAAATTAGCATCAAAGTTCGCTTCTTTTGATGCATCTATTGGTATCAAAATTTCGTTTTCTACAGTTTCGGTTGCCATTGAGCCGGGTCGCTCCTTACTTACAGTTCGTTACCACGAACTGTTTGATAATATAGCGCGTGTGTTCTAGATAGTACATAAGTACCAAAGTATGTCCCGGGAAGGTATTTTGAAGTACCTACCTCCACTCCTTCTCCCTCTAGATGGTCCTTAAATTTGCCTACATGGCAGGTCTATACTTATTGAAATTTGGACAAAACAACATTTTACCTTAATTCTCAGTTATCAGTTTCTTTTTCTCAAGGTTTAGTTTCAAAATGCAATTCCTGTTATTTGAGTAGAATTTTAAGCCACATCAATGTTTTTTTTCTTCAAAATTTAGGAAATTTATTTTCATATCTTTAAAATCGTATAAATTGGGATTGAACAAAGTTGTGAAGCTGAAATCAATTTTGTTGTACTTCATCTAAGCAGAGGATCTATTTTGCAAGGTTTCAATTTTATAACACACAGATTTGATGAGGCGGCGAACAAGAGATTTGATGAGATCTGATGAGCAAGTCAAAGGTATTCAGAAAAGACAGGATTCGTGGCATTATTATTGCAACCGTTCAGCTCTGGAGGTAGAACAAAGGGGGAAATCTTTCTTTTATTTGTGCCTCGATTTGATTTCATCTTCATTTCAGGTCCTTGTGTCACTGTTTTCCTGATTGGAAGATATTTTTTACTCAAGTGTCTTCTGTCGGCCTGATACTACGCCATTGATTTACTGATTACATTGATTTACTACTAGAACTTTTTAGGGTGATCTTTAATGGCTAATTTGAAAACGTTTGCTCATATCTAAGTGATTTTTATCAATTCTACCATTCATAAGTGAGATATAGCACTGAAAACAACATTTTTAATGCCACTTCTAGAGTGGAAAATCTTGGAAGCATAAAACGTTATCGTTGTAATAATTATGGGCCAAAACCCTTAACTGGAGATTTGCA
Organism: Artemia sinica; assembly: GCA_027921565.1. NCBI lineage: Eukaryota > Metazoa > Arthropoda > Branchiopoda > Anostraca > Artemiidae > Artemia > Artemia sinica. The sequence goes on from JAPEVW010000164.1 coordinate 373,114, forward strand.
AGAACACCTCCTGAAACTTCCTCCTCCAGTCCTCCTTAATAAGCTACACAATTAAAGTCCTACAAACACCAATATATTAAATTACATTATTAGAGACGTGGTTCTGTCAGTACAGTGCTAGACTTCAAATTAGATTATCATGCGTTCGATTCCAGCTTGGATTTTTTTTTCAATCATGGTCTGTCCCTTCTTATGATTACTTTTCAGATAATCCACTATTTTTGTAAATGTGATGTACTCATATTATAAGGCATATCCCGGGATGGCAGATTTTAAACCTATTACTCATATCTACGTGCTTTTTATCAATTTTACCATCCAAAAGTTCCATATAGCACTAAAAACGGCACTTTTGGTACCACTTCTTAAGTGGAAGAGTTTGGAAGCAAAAAACGGTACCATTGCAATAATTATCGTCCAAAGCCCTTAACCGGAGGTTTTTAAGATCCCCTCACATATACTCCCCCTCCAGACCCTCTTAGTAAGTTTCATATATCAACTAGTCATATTAAAAGTAAAAGATTGTTGCGAAAACAAATTAAACAAACCAAAAACTTTTCAACCAAACATCTACCAAAAATTAAGCTTGATTGATCAACAGTTTTGAATTGAACCTTCAAACTTAACTCTGTGATGAAACCTGTGTACTGGTTCTAGCGGCGGATATTTGAGGGGACGGGACGTCCTTGCCCCTTAGTTTTTGCTCTTGCCTAGGTTTTTAAATTACCTTTTTTTGGTCATTTCATTGGAAAAGGCACTTGTTTCATTTAAAAAAGTTGGGGAAACAACCGAAAGAACACTTTGTGGGAATGTGCTATCAAGTCAAATTTATAAAAACCAATTATATATAAATATAAGCTTTTAAATGAGCCCTTAAACAGCTTTCTTTTGTTTGAGTAGCCTTCTAGTTTCTGCTCGTTAGCAGGTGATTTGTAAAGCCCTGTCTTCATTATGTTTTTTTCAGGCGAAGTCGGCCGAGTAAAAACAGCTTTTTGCTCATCGAAAAACAAACGTTCCTGAAAACATGTATTGTTTTGTGAAGTATGGATAATGAAATTTATGTTATAGAATGAAAGTTTTTCTTAGCTGTTTTTTGCAGTGTTTTTTAGCGCTGTCTTATCTCCCCTAGATCAGTGATAATTAGAAATTATATTAAAAATAAGTTTTCAACTGAAACTAAGAAGTGTCATTAAAACTTTAAACGAACATACATTATTCCGTATAAATAAAAAAGATCATGGCAGCGATTTTTCTGCATTAAATTTTAATCAAAAACGAACAAAGATTAATTAAAAACAACAAAGTTTTTCCGAGAGAAGTAAGGAGCGAAGTTGAAACTTAAAACGGACAAAAATTTTCACTTCACAGCCTATTTAATATATATTAATATAACTAGTACAAATAAACCAAATAATTATGTTTCCCTATGCTTTTATCATTATACAAAGCTAGCGCTTTACTGAAAACACAACAGTGTAGTATAAAAAACAGGATTATTGATTTAAGAGTCAAAAGTGAGCATGTAGCCTGACAAGACTGAACGAATTTATAAAGTTTTTCATAGTCTTACACCAGTTGTGACATTAGTAACTTTCAGTATACAATTAAAATTATCTTAAAAATATAAGCGTAAAACTGAATATTTTTTGAATACCGCAAAGTAACTAAACAGCATACAGAAATATTGGATTGATTCATCAAGCAGCATTTTGCTCTCACGTGCTATAATACCAATAGTGGGTAATATACAGTCTTAAATTGTAAGAAATATGCTTTAGTATCCTTTGAAATGAAGAAGAAATAATACATAATATGAACTCTGGAAATCCGATTATTTCTCTCTATTCACGAGTGAATTTCATTCCATGATACAAATTCTAAAGCTATTATAAAGTCCTAACACTATCAAGACGGCCTTATTGTCTTCAAAATGCTCCACGGGTGAGAGGACAAGTTCAAATGGCGTCAATTTTGAAGACAAAATGGCATTTTGTCTTCAAAATGCTCCACGGGTGAGAGGACAAGTTCAAATGGCGTCAATTTATAGGGCTTAGCCATCTAGAGAAAACTGTTTACAAGTCCTGCAATTATTGGCAGTAAAAGTGTAAAAAAGCTACCGCCCGCTTGAAAGAGACGTTTTCTTAAAAAAAATTCCCTTGTTTTTG